>PVKB01000093.1:774718-1217089 GCA_004027205.1 Ctenodactylus gundi | reverse complement strand
CCGGATGCCCTCCCAGCATCCCCACCAGCAGCAGCTACGCCGATCTGTGCCGGATGCCCTCCCAGCATCCCCACCAGCAGCAGCTACGCCGATCTGTGCCGGATGCCCTCCCAGCATCCCCACCAGCAGCAGCTACGCCGATCTGTGCCGGATGCCCTCCCAGCATCCCCACCAGCAGGAGCCAGCGCCTCCATCTCAAGCTCCAGCACTGAGAGACAAAAGACCTTGTCCTTGCAAGTTACCCAGCCTGTGGCATTCGGTGACAGCAACTGGACACGGACTACACAGGGAGGCAGAGGGCTTTTCTCAACAACAGCAACCACACGCTTCCATTTTCTAATGGCAAGAATACCGTGGAAACACTGATTAGGGCCAAGAAAATCCCTTGGCTTCCCAGGGCTCCTACGTGCTTAGAACATCCTTCTTGAGAACCAGACCCAACTCAGGATCACAGCTCTGTCTCTCGGTCACAAAAGACCACTCATTCAGCAGCTGTGCAATTTGAAAAGAAAAACGTAGGACGAATGATTAAGACAAAAAATTTCCCGTCAGAGGCCAAGTTTACTATGATGCAGAGTATCTGTGAGGCATTAAGTAGGTGGAAACTTAGCTGGCCAGTGATGCAGGCCTGAAATCCCAGCACACTGGGGGCTGAAAGCAGGAGGACAGCACTTCAAGCACGACCTGGGCACCAAGCAACTTACCAACTTACTGAGATTCTGTGTCCTAATTATTTTTTTTAAATGGGCTGGACATAGCTCAGTGTGATAGTCCTGGGCTCAATCCCCAGTACCACCAAAAAAAAAAAAAAGTGGACACTTAACCATACTCCTGTGTGACTGGTGGGAAAGGGTCAGATACAAGGGGAACAGAGTCAACAGATATCCTTGTGCCCAGAGCACAGGACGCCGTTCTGAAGGCGTGCTCCAAGTGGTCAACGTTTTCCGGTCCTCAAACTACAATGGAAAGGAGCTGGCGCCCTGGGTGACCATCCTGAGATGTCGCAGATGGTCCCTCGTGGGTACGTGGGTACGATGCTAGTGCACCTGCATTTGCATCTCAAGGGCTCTCCTGCCTCTCAGGCCCGCGCTCTCCCCTGCGGCGTCCCCTTGGATAAGGGCTCTCACGTACTCAGCACTACTCAGTGTCGCCTTAAAATGTCACCATGCCCTCACCATTTCCACGTCCCACACGTTGCATAAGATGGCTTAAACACAAACGCACTGCAAATAGAAACGGGGCTTATGAAACCCCAACGGAACAATGAAAAACGCCCAGAGGAAAGCAGGAATCTCCGATGCCAGGACCTGCCAGCAACTTCCCAAACCGAGAGCAAAATTCCCTCGTGGTACTGACAGCTAGGCACTGTGGCACACACCTGTAATCTCAGCCCTCGGGAGGCTGCGGCATAGAGCACTGTGCTCTTACGCCAACACCCCGCAGACCCCTAAGAAGAGAACCGCCTGTGTGACATTCACAAGCTCGCACAAGGCCTCCCTGAGCCCACCCCAGGCCCCTGGGGGCTCCCCGCATTTCCTCCTTGACACTGCTCCTGTCCCCTCTCCACCCCCACTCCCACCTCTGCCCACTTCACTCCCAACTCTGCCGGGGCTTGTGGAACCTCCTGGCGGGGGCAGTGACAGCCAGGGCTCGCCCTGAAGGCTCAGGCCCCGGTTCCCGGGCTGCTCCCAGCACCGTCCTCCGAGTGCTCTCCCTCGCGGGCGGTGCGGCCCCTTGCCCTGTACAGATGCCTGTTCTTCCGCTCTCCCTTGGAAGGCCTCTTCCTTCCACTGCAGTCCTCCTGCCCCGTCCTCCAGCTGTCCCCATCCTGTCGTCACTTCGTTCCGAGCACTTCTCTCACCTCTCCAGCCCCGTGTTTGCAGTTTCATCTCCCCAGGGAATCTGTCCCTCTCTTCCTTTCCTGGGCTGGATGGCCTCTTGCCCCTTAGTTCTTTTCATCCATCATACGGGTCTTTTCTTTAAACCTTTTCAGAAGCCCAGTCACCCTCCCGCCACACTGGCCTGTAAGATTTCCACCCGGGATGCTCCCCTCCGCCTGGGGCGACTCCACCTTCTGACAGGCAAGCCTCCTCGGCCTGTGTTCCTCTGTGAACGTGCAGTCCGTGTCCAAGAAACCAGCCACGGCCAGCAATCGACCTCGCTGGAGAAGAAGCGCAGTGGAGCGCTGGCTACCGAGCAGCACCAGAAGGCGGGCCTGGCGCCGGCCCCGTGTCATCGCAGCACTCTGCGGAGCTGAGACAGGCGTGCAGCTTAACAAGACCCTGTCTCAAACAGATAAATAAGAAGGGGCTGGGACAGCTCAGCGCGGAAGCCGGGCTCCACTCGGAGCCCAGCAGAGCAGCGGGGGAAGGGAGCGGGCTTTGGGGCCGGCAGGAGCTCCGGCCGAGATCCCACACTCACGCTCTCGGGGTGCGCCCCTTCGACCTAAGCAGGGAGTCAGTATGGGTCAGGGAGCAGCGCTCTGTGACACAGCTGTGTGCGGTGACGTCCTGACCCTCTTCCTCCTCCGTCCGAAGAGTCCCCACATGGAGGAGCCGTGGGAGACGTGAGGCGGTCTGCAGCCGTGGTGACATGACAAGCACAGTGAGGCACATGTTCGCAGGGACCACGATGTCCACAGAGCCCTTGGCGTCGTTCTGTTTGCCACCTGCCGGCTGGTGAGGCTTGGCCCCTCCCCACCAGCCTCTGTCCAGCTGCTGCCCTGCACAGCTGAGGTCCAGGCAGAGTCCTGCCAAGCCAGTGGCTCTCCTGCAAAGGCCCCTAGCTAGAGGGCACCGCTCCAAGAAAGTGACCATCTCGCTCCGAATCCCAGGCCCAGTAAGTTCCCAGGGCCCAGCGTCACCACACAAGATCTGTAGGGTTTGGAGGCTGCAGCTGGTTAGTACCAGACAGCAACGTCTTCCTCGGTTTTCAGTCTTTTTGCTCCTTTTGTGAGCTTCCAGACAGGGGGAGAAAAAATGGAATTAAAACAAGACTTCGCACCACCATCTTTAACTAGGTCTTTGTTTAATTTTTAAACGGTCTTAAGTCAGGCCAAATAAACATTTTTCTTTCACCAAAGCCAACCAAATACTAACATCCCGAAAGTTTTATATAGTGGGCCGAGTCTGATAAATTTGTTTAATCCTCAATTTTGTATACTAAATATTTCCAAGGACAGACATCACTTCTGAAAAACTTTTTGTGTGTGGTGCTGGGATTGAGCCCAGGGCTACTGTCCCAGCCATTTTTTATTTATCTGTTAAATTTTACCATTACCTTAGATTCGAATCATAAACAGCATTCCACTGACTAACAACCTTTAGGGAGCAGAGTACCAGTGTACCAGTGGCTACGTATCCCAACAAATGTTGAACCCGTAAACTTCACTTCAAAAATATTCTTTAAAAACATCCTTAGGGAATATTTCCTACCAGTGCTACCGACTTTATCTCCTTTAACTTAATCCTGAATAAACTCCAGCTGCACACTTGGAGGAGGGTGCTTCTGCCCTAAGAAATTCCACGTAAAAGCAAACACTATGACCAGGACATCTCTCAGAGATAAAGCGACTGCCTCCCGTGCGTGAGTCTTAAATTAATAAATAGCTAATACTATTTTCAATACTAGGGACTGAAACCAGGGCTACATCCCCAGCCCCTTTTTATTATTTGAGACAAGGTCTTACTAAGTTGCTAAGTTGCCCAGGCTGCTCAAACTTGTAATCCTCCTGCCTCAGCCTATCAGACTATTGGGTTTACAAGGCCCACACTCGGGCCCATAGTACTGTGTCCCACATGTTAACACCATTAAAAAATGAAACTAAAACTATTTTCAAACTTTGCCTTCATTTGCTTTTTAGTTTCTTTAAAAATAAAAAAAAAATTGAAGACTATCATTAGGGGCTTTGAAGGATATGCTATCATTTGCCGGGACCCCAAGGCCCAAGGTGCTGTTATGACAACATCAAACACATAATCACATGTTTCACTGACTTACAAAAAGTGACAAATTTCCTTTAAATCAAATTACTTTTGAAGGGGCAAACACATTCCACTGTATTATAATGTATGACCCACTTGTCCTAGGGATGATGCCCTGTGTCAACATTTTCATACAGAGACACAGCTGCCTGGATATAAAACCAACAAGAATTTCAGAGAAGTTACACCATCCATAGTTGTTTTCTCTCGTTGAGAGGGGAAATATGGTGGGCTGGGGGGCTGTGAGCCCTCAAGAGTGGAGTCACACAGCTGGGAGGGAGAGGGCAGAGGCAGGACCGGGTCGTGGAGGGACCAGCGCCCGCACCATCCTGAGGAAGCAGCTTCAGTAAATGGGACCTGACAGGCAGCACGAGACCGCAGCCACAGTCTATCAGGAGATTTTAAATTCAGTTCCACACAAGTCAACTCAGGTTTGCCCGGAGGTTTCACCACCAGACATGCAGCGGGTGTGCTTATAATTGCTTGTCTGGGGAGCCGAGAGTGGGGAATGGAACAAGGACGTACATGGAACACTTACAGGTGCCCAAAAGCTACCGGGCCCACCGGCAGGAGAGCTGGAGTGTGGGGGGCCTAACATCCTACATTAACATTTTAAGGAAGAATTTGTGCTGTCACCTTTGTTTTGGTGACGAAACAGCAAAATGTAATGCCGTTTACCCCTAATTTCAAAGCCAGCATCTCAGCCCTTGTCACGGGTTCAAAGGCCCCGTGGGACACCGGGCTCATCTCCCACAGGGGTCATCCACCTCCCAAAAGTGACCTTAGGTTACTGTTTTCACAGTTTGGTTGGAGTATTCAATTGCTCAAACCTCCTAGAATAACCGTAGCTCCCATTCAGCTTGTACACAAACAGGCCGTGGATGGGTTCTCAAGCCAGGGCCAGACGGGACGGGTGTGGGGTGTGGGGTGTGTGGGTGTGTGTGTTCTGAGTCATCTCAGCTCCTAGGCTGCTTCTCTACTGTCTACTCAATACACCAATTATTAAGGACAGAATCTCGTCACCACTGCTAATTATGTTCACGTGTCGGCAAGTGACACGCACACATTCTTCCCGCGTCACATAGTCTAACCTCATGGTGTTGATCACGTTGTGGCACATGGTATCTGAAAGCATGCTCTAGCAAAGCATGCTTATTTTTTAAAAAGCCAGAGGGAAAGATACATATGCATACAGTAAACTGTCTGGACACACACACACACATATATAGTAATATGTTGGACAGCATATCTGAAAGAGTTTCATAACAAGATCCAAAGCTTACTAGTATACACACACAGAATCTCTCTCTCTCGGCCCCTCTTTGTCTCACCATGAAACTCTACTGATGAGCTGTCCCACCTACCTGTACTAGCCACAGTGGCCAGTCCACACTAAAGTGTAAGCATAAAATACATCCCAAATTCTGAAAGCTTCACTTAAAAAAGTAAAATAACTCACTAATAAACTGTGTATTGATGACAGACTGAAAAAATATGTTGGATGAATTAAGTTACATAAAATATATTAAAATGTATTTTAAAACTTTACTTTTGAAAAACAGCACTACTAGAGAAAAAGTTAGCTTCTAGTTGAGGCTCACCACAGCGTACATCTACGGGCAGCACGGGCTGTGTCACTCGGTTTTGGCCTGTTTTGTTCCCCGAGAGGATGAGGACGGATCCCACGCTGGGCAAATGCTCTGCCTCTGAGCTACCCCCAACCCTGACGGGGCAGCTTCCCAGGCTAATGTGGAAACAGCCTATGAAGCAGCTTGACCATCCATTAGACTAAAATCAAGGCATAAAATAATAGCTTGCGCCCCCTCCCTCCCCACCACACACACAGCAGGCAGAGAGGGGAGGGCACAGCTGCCCAGCACAAAGGTTACTGGACCAATAGCTTTAGCTCATTGCCTTTGGCCTTAACCCTGACATTTGATTTTGTGCAGATTTCCTCTGCCCCACTGCTTCCTGCCACGCAGTCTCCCTGCAAACGGGGACCTCGGGCCCCCAGGCCCAGAGCACACGCTTCCCCACGAGTCCTCCAAGGGCGGGCACCACAATCCAGAAAGGACACAGCCAGCAGGTACAGCAATGAGCAGCACCTGTCCGAACCCGGCGTGGCTGCTCGGGGCCAGACAGCTCTCCTGCGGTCACCACGACCACTAAGCAGAGAACTGCACTGCCAACAGGGCTCATGGGGAATGGATCAGGAGGTGGGACCAGGGCACAGAGCAAGTGTGTGAACAGAAAGCGTTTATTCCGGGAAGAGACGCAGGCCCGTGTAGCCCCCCCAAATGTTCCTTGTGCTTTGAGCTCACTGCCCCATCACTCTTACTAATTTCTGAACGTTTTCCCCCGTCTTAAGTAGGGGCGATCAAAAACACAGTGAATACTGCTGCTAGGTGCCATCAACACAAAGGCAGGTATAGTTTGGGTTCTTTTACAAGGTCAAATTTACAGATTTTTTAAACCGAAAGGATCTATTAGGAAGGCTTACAAACCCACGTGCCACAGTGCAAGGACATGGGGAAGGTCTGGCTGGAGAAAAGCTCTTCGTGGCACAGAAGACAGAAAGCCAGGTGAGGGAGAAGGGACTCAATGAGAGTACGGTGAAGGCCAGAGCATTCCCAGGAAGCAGCCTCACCAATGTTTATTTTTCCTTCCTTTCTTCAGTTCCAACTGCCAGCTGGTCTCCTGGTATGCACCAGGGTGGGAGTTCTGCTCTCACTTCCGGGCCCACGTGTCATTAACACACCCCGAAAGCTCCGCCCTGGCAGCCAGTATCAACGAGCTGACAAAAATCTCTCCTGGTCAAGCCCCAAGCATCTGCCCCTTCCAGCCAGGCCCACCTGCTACGGCACACGGTGCCACAGGTATCCCAGTACGGCCAAACACAGGAGGCTCCTGGGTCACTCCAGATCCCAGCCACAGCGGTGCCCTTACACCACCATTTCAGCGTGGACTGCTGTTCTCCCTCGGGGCCGTCCACCATGAATCACCTGAATCCATGAGCCAAGACAGGCCCGTCTTCGCCTAAGTGCTGGGTGTGCGGGACTTAGTGCAGGTGACCACGAAGTGATTATCGCACGTGGCACGAAGAAGCATCTGGCTTTGCCTGTTACACGAAGGAGACTATTTTCTCTGAGCAAACCTGTTAGGGCAACAGCAGCAGAGAGGGAAGTAAAAAGAGAGCCCATGAAGCTGGCACTTCCAGCCGAGTCCACGTCTGGTCAGTGAGCAGATCCGGGGGTGGACCGTGCCTTCTGATCCCCTCTGCTAGGTGCAAATTGTATGTGAAGAAAAAAATCATATAAATAAACATTAATACAGAACTAATTTTCTTAGTTCTCATTTTGCTGAATAATTGTACCTTTGGGCCAACATGCATAATTTATTAAGTAGCATGCAGTTTATATGTCGCTCTGTAACTTTCTGCCCTCATTATGCGATCATTTGAAACCATTCCGGGGCACAGCCATGGCTGGAAAGTGACTTCCATACTAATGGCCCTGTCCTCCCAGCCTATGTCTGTCTCTCTAGGTTAACAAGAGCTATTCCAAAAAGCTGTTTAAAAATCATCTCTCTGAAATATGTTCAATAATTCATTAAAGTTCGAAAATGCCAAACTCCCTTTTTTCTTAGCTTATTACACAGACTGGTGCTTTTAAGAAACGCAACAGCATGTTTGTACTGTGGGTTAACCCTCCGATGCCCCGCACAAGGCTCACATGTGTGGAAAGCAGCACGATCTCCGTGCGCTGTGCTACTCAGGGGATTCACCCACAGAGGAGTTCGCGGGCTCTCAGGAAGTGGGGACTGGCTGGGGGCTTGGGTCATCAAGGACATGACCAGGAAAGGTTCTCCCTCTGCGTCCCGGCTGCCTGTGTGAGCGGCAGACCCCCACGTCAGCCCTGTCCACAGCACACCTCAGAGGGCAGCACCGGGGTCCCTCTTCCATCATCCCCTTCCCTGCTGACATTTCTGATTTCTTTGTTATCAGCATTTATTGTTCTATTACTGTAGCGATTATTATAAAACAATCCTCACAGAAGAACGCCGTTTGGTCGCTCTGGGGTCTATGGGTCTAAGACAATTCAACTTGCCATCAGAACAGCCTCCTCCATCCTGCCTGGTTGCAGGCTGCCGCAGCCCGCAGAGCCCGCCTGTCTCCACGAGCACCACTGAGCACAGAGCCGCAGGTGTGCAGACCTGAGGGCCCTTGTCATTCTTCTCGCTTCCCTGCTTTCTCTGCCGCGTTGTGGATCATCATAAAATGGTAATCTAATTACCACAACTATTAATTATGCTCATGATTAATTTGAAATGCCTGACACGAAATGTAAACGGGCACCGTGAGACAACACACCGTCTTAATGGAATTCTCACACCTGAAATGGCTTGACATCATTATCCGTCAAGGAACCGCACTTAATTTCCTCTCGGCTGGGCATATTAATAGAGCTGGTTCCTGGTATCATCTACTGAAAATGTCCTTCGGTCCAAAACAACTCTCGTGCGCTTGAAACACAACCTTGAACCTCAGGCTCCCACCCTGCCTCAGCCTCCCGGGCCAGCTGTCCCTACATGTCACAAATCCTTCCTTCTGACTTTCTCTGATACCTTCCCTAACACATCTCCTTACCCATCTCCTTACCAAGCTCACTTATCTTCTTGGGACCTCTAAACAGAGTCAGGACTGCCAATATTTTGTCAACTGCTGGGCAAACTGGCTGTTCGGGAATAACAGGGGGAATACTGACTCGAGAAGAAATTAAAGACAAGATTGCTTTGCCCAAAACACTGGGACTTTCATCCAGTCTATACTCCTGCTGCACTGAGAGGTAGGGAGACCAGGAGGGAGAAGCTGCTGGCTCCGCAGAACGCAGCCTGGAAAAACGGGGGGGCAGAGTGACATCTTAGCCATGAGCGGGCTTGTGAGAACAGCCAACTCTCGCAAGACTCTGTGACTGGTCGGCTAAGTCAGGGGTGTCCAGTCCCCAGGCCATGAGACCCGGAGGGAGCCAGGCTAACCTGTAGGAGGCAAGCTGTGGGTGAGCGAAGCTTCACCTGTGTTTACACCAGTCCCGTGTCACTCACATCACCCCGAGATCCATTTCGGATTCTCACAGGCGTGGAAACCCTCCTACAATAGGCATATGTGAAGATCCAGGCTGCATGCTCCTTATGAGAACCCAGTGCCTACCGGCCTGAGGTGAGCAGAGGGGTGACACAGGTGTTGGGAAGACCAGCGTATGAGGAGCTGCAGCATCATGTCGTTAGACAGCGTCGCGATGAAGGAGCGCATTAAATGCACACTGCGCATCGACCATCCCAAACCCTTCACATCCCTGGCCCTCTGGTCCATGGAGACACTGCCTTCCACAAAACCGGTCTGGCGGCATAAACCGTGAGGCCCGCTGGCCTGAGCAGTCCGCAGGTGCGGGTGATGCATGTCTCCTACCCGAGACATGCAGTTGCAGACCTCGGGTCCTCAGAGTGGAGCGTGGAAATGTAACCACGCGTGGGATGAGAGCTTTAAAGTGACATCTATGCCACCATGGTGGGCACTGAGAATAGTCTGCAGGTCAGAACACTAGGATGCCACACACTGAATAAGGATCTTGCATGTCATTTCTCTAAGAAAAATGTTTCCATACGTGTGTCCCAAATGAGCCACTAGCCCCTCGCATGGACACTTTGCCCGTGTCTACATCCCTGTGCCTCGTGCTGCCAAGGCGTGCTCTTCAGAAACACTTCCTCCTGCTGCCTCGAGTGACTCACCCACCCTCAAGGTGACTTTGGCATGCTGGAGCCTGTGTCTGCTGTGGTCTCAGGAAAGTCAGCGGCTCCAGGAGGGGACAAGCGGGCACATCCCCTGGCATTCCTGCATCTGTGGACGATGCATCCTCTGTGCACCTGGCAAAGGCTGTGGAGTGCCTCAGAGAGCCGCCTGTCTCTGCTCTTCTGCAGAAGAGCCACACCTTGTCCAATTCTGGCTTTCTCTGGCTCTCGCCCCCTTCCACTGCTACCAGGCTGATGCAGGAGGTGGAGGAGACCCCACCCTCCCTGCATCCCTGTGGGATCCTTCTTCATGCAAGATAAACAGCACGGCCTCATGTCCTCCCCAGCTGTTGACAACATCATCCCAATACTAACGTGGGGACTCAGGCCAGCAGACGTGAGCTCTCTCTCTCTCTCTCTCTCTCTCTCTTTCTGTCAATCATGTAAATCCGCAGGTCAGACCTCCCATCCTACAATCGTGAGTTTTCTGGGTAGGAGAGAGCTGGCATTCTGGCAGCGGAGCAGCCTTCACCCAGTGAGCCCTAGTGTGACGAGGAACCCCAGCATGACGGGCACTCGGACAGAAAGGATGAGAGGCGGGAGGGGCTGACTGACCCCACCTGAGACCTGAGCATCTGAAAGCCACCTGGGCAATCCCTGAGCCCCTGCTTCTGTTTTTAACTTTTCAAGTGCTCCTCAGGCTTCTCAAAATTAAAAACTCAAAAAATTAAAAAAAAACAAAAAAGGTTAGGGACAGAGCTCGGTGTGAAGCCCTTGGGTTCCATCCCCAGAACCACACACACACACAGACACATGCACAAAAAGAAAAAGGAAAAGAAAACGAAAAAGAAAGGTCCAACTAGAGCAGACCAGACCAGACTCAAATAGTCCAAGACACACCTCTCCCTGCCCCTAGACAAGAGCAAAATGCCGACAAGCTTTCTGGCAGAGCGTGGCCCGCGGCTATGCGGCCACTTGCTGGAACAGTCCTCCGTCCCACCTGAAACACCTTGAGCCTGGCCTCCCCAGGCTACACTTCTACCAGCATCCCCGTCTTCTGAGCTCAGACCAGACTCTCTCATGAAACTCGGCTCGGACCACTCCCTGGCCTCTCCAGCCGGCATCCTCCAACCTTCCCAAACCCCTCCCACAAACCGGTTCCAACGGCCTCCAAACCACATGGTCAGGTAGAGTCACAGCAGCGAACCGACTTCTCCGGTACCAGTTTCTGTCTTCGTTAGTTCTTCATCGCTGTGGCTTAATATCTGACATCCACAACTTAGGGGAGGAGTTTATTTTATCCCACAATCTCAGAAGATCTCAGTCCCTTCACAGGTGGCAGCTGGGAGACACGGGAATCCCACGACGGGGCCTCAGCTGGAGCGCCTCACAGCACGGCGGGCCAGCCCTGAGTCCAGGAGAAGGGCGGAACCAGCACGGTGTCCCCGAGGGCAAGCCCCAAGCACGCATCCCTCCCAGCCGGGTCCCCCACCAACAGTAGCCATAGGTCCAGGAGGCATCTAGGGGTCACTCCGGATCCAGCCCACAGCACCAGGCGAGCACAAACTCTGGGAGCTGGTGCCCAGCAGGTGAGCACAGCTAGGGGCTCTGCACCCCATCCCGCAACTCGCTCAGAGAAGCCGAGGACACGCGAGTGACTGTCCTACCCTTTCTCGCATGTCCCCGGCAGGCTACTTCAAGGCAAGCGTCCTGTGCTGATGGTGAGAGGCAAAAAGGACAGAGAGAGGCCACTTAACATTCTCACACAAGCCACTGTCCCTTCAGGGTGGAATCCATCCCTACCACTCCTGGGATGTGGGTTGACCCTCACGGGTATACCAAGTACAGGTGGTTCTTCAGCCCCACAGAGTCTTTATCTTTTTTAATTAATAAGCTTAAATTTTATGGCAGGATTTTTTGAGAAAAATGAGGCATAAACCGAGTTCCTGTCTTCCCCTCAGTCCCGCCCCTGTGGGCGCTGGCTCGAGCCCCAGCCTTCCCACTGAGCCCCGTCCCAGTCCACGTTGCCTTCTGGTTTTGAGGCAGAGCCTTGATGCACCGCTAGGACGCCCAGGTTGAGCGCCAACTTCTGAACTTCCTGCCTCGGCCTCCAGCAGCACTGGGATTAGCAGACTGTGCCCCTGGGCCCAGATTCCCAGCCATTTAGTGTCCTGCCTTTGCACGGCAGGCTTGCTGAGCACACAGTGGCCCACGGCCCACTGGTAACTGAAACTCATATTTTACTCTGATACATGAAAAGAGAGTCCAATTTCACCCTCCACTGTGAGTTTTTCAGTGGAATTCTCACACGCACAGAAGACAGCCCATCCACATTCCACCAGCGTTTCACTGGTTGCCTGGTGCGTGAGTCCATGGGGCCCACCTCCACCGCGCCAGCAAGAGAGCGGAGGGAGGACATCCCCACCCGCAGGCCGAACCAGCCAGAAAACAGTGTTGCCCGGCCGGCCTCAGGGCCCACCCTCTCCACCTTACGACGGAGCTCCCCGGACAGAGGGTTCTAGCATGAAGGCCAAGACCCCAGCGCGCTACACGGAGCCACCAGCATCGCTGACGCGGATGTCTATCAAACGGTGGCCCAGGGACAGTGGCGCCCCCCATCGTCCAGCGGTCACTCCTCCCCGCCCCAGGGTGGCCGCCCTGCTCCCCGGCCTCAGCACACAGGCTCCCTGCTCTCTACCCTTTTAACTCCTGACCCCATATCCCTGAAGTGATTCTGATAAGTGAATGCTATTTTGAAATTAACGGGGCATTCATGGATTGTGCCCATCTTTCCAAAGGCAACAGACAAAGCTGGTTTAAAAATAATAGTTCAGCTCATTTTAACTTGTATATCTGATTTACTACTTAAAGAAATAACAACGTGGATCTTAACGTGCATTGCAGTAAGTGAAAAAAAGCATTCACACTACAAATAAGCCAGTGTAGATCTGAGATTAAGAAATAAAAGCTTTTCTAGGAGTGGGCTCTTTATTTCATACCATGCTGGTATGTAAAGGTTTACATGACAGAGTATGACTCGAGGCAGAGCACAGGTAGAAGAGAGGAAACCCACCAGCAGCCCCCCAAGGGACACAGGTGTTCGCTTGTGAGCACCCGCGCCTCACCTAAAGGAATCTGAGGTCTTTGGTCTTGTAACACAGCACATCTGTCTTAAGAGAAAAGCTTGTATTTAGATTTTATAAAATACTGTAGGAAATATATTCCCAAGTATTATGAAAACTCTTACAAAACCAGCTGCTGTTCATCCTCCTTTATTTATTTATTTACGTATTGATTTTAAGGCAGGACCAGGCTGGTTCTAAATTCACTACAGTGGCCAGGCTGGCCTCAACTCCCAGGAGTCCTCCTGCCTCAGCCACCATTGTCCAGCTTACTAGTTAGTGCTGGGGAACTGAACTCCGACCCAGCGAGTGTTCTACCTGCTGTGCTGATCCTCCAGCACCACCCTCATGCTCACCCCAGATGTGCAACATTACTATTCCAGCCCTAAAAGATAAATATCACATTTTGTTTTCTGCAGCACTGGGGATCAGGCCCTGGGCCTTGCCTGAACTATGTCCCCCGCTCTTTTTACTTTTTTAAATGTATTTATGTATTTTTAGATTTTGCAACAGGGTCTCACTAAGTTGGCAAATTGGCCAGGCGGGGTCTGATCGTGGCATCTTCTGCCTCCGCCCCTCAGAGCACCGGGTTCCAGGCCTGCACCACCGGGTCCAGCTTGAAAGGGTTTGTAAATGTGAAATAAATACAAGACACGAGGCTGTGACTCCAGTCTCGGGCTCTGCACCTTCCACGTGTGTGTGTGTGTTGAGCTCAGGCTGGCGGCCACTTACAAGGTTCCTGGTGACCACGACAGCTGGCACAGCCCAGGGCCACACGAGCCCTCCTCCCTCGCTGGCCTCCGCAGAGTCCCCGCTGAACTCCTATCTCCCATGCACAGCGCTGCTGTGCAAGGGGAAATGCCGACCGGGAGAACAGAAGAAACAAGAAAAAAACCGGAATTCTGGGAGGCATTTCCCACGTGGTGGAACGATTTCCTCCACTCCCAAGAGGATGCAAGTTGACAAATTGGCTCTCAGCTTCTGACCTTGAGAAGGCCTGTCTGCTACCTTCCATCCCCGCCCACTGCTGACAGGCTAGTGCCAGCCACCAGCGCAGGCAAACCCCCGGGGGTTAGGAGCAGGGCAGGGCTAGATGCGAGGTCTGCCCAACTTCTAAGACCAGATCTTGTCTCTAAACGGGAACAAACCGTTCTCTGAAAGGAGGTTAATGTGTCTCCTGCTCCTCCCCGGGCGCTGCACGGCTGAGTGTTTCCAGGGGGGGAAAAAAATTAGAGCTCTTCTTGCCTAAAACACACTTCTCAAACCTTGGGACCATTTCAGGGCATGCTCTACTTTGGGGAAATTTTTCTCAGAAATGTTCAATTTTCTTTTCTTCACAGAACTATGAGTCAGTCACTAGCACAGCTATTTGCTTTTGCCATTCTGAAATATTCGGGGCAATGCCTGCCATCTCTGTTGGAAGGATGTAGGGTGGTTCAGAAGTGAGATACTCTTCCTGGAATCCTAGCCCTCGCTCGGGAGCCTGAGGCAGGAGGACGGCCCGAGTTCAAGGCCAGCCTGGACTACGGACCAAGCCCTGTCCAAAAACAAAAAAAAAAAAAAAGAAAGAAAGAAAGAAAGAAAGGAGGGAAGGATGGAATGAAGGGAGGGAGGGAGGGAGGACGGAAGGAAGGGAAGACTGGCCGGCTGCCCTCTACCCACATGATCCCCCCTCCCGCACACACCATTCTCACCCTGGGCTGAGACCCACTTCTGCTTAGCCCATTTCCCGGGCCTCCCCAGGCCTCAGTCTCCTCAGCTGCAGAGTGGGCCGCCTTTGCCCTGGCGCTCCCTTCTGTCACACACAGAGAGAAGACGGACTGGAGTTGTGGGTAAAACACACTGCTGGGCCACGAAAGTCCTCACTTCTCCTTTCCTGGCCCTTTCTCCAATCATAACAGATGAGTGCCGAAAGATAAGCGCCTTCTACTTAAAAAAAAAAAAAGAAAAAGAAAAAAAGAAAGTACTTCGGATGGAGAGGTTCAGCATCTCATCAGATCCTAAAGGAAAAAGACCCGTGCTGGACTGCCACCGCCACCAGACCGCTGCTGGTGTTGAAAAGCTATGTGCTCTGTAGGGACCGAGAGGCCTTGAGCGTCCCACTAAGGGGGTGCATCGCGTGTCGATGCGTGCATCATATTTACTAAGAATGTTATTGTCCCTCTTCCCCTCCTTTCTCATGCTACGGGTAGCTCTGATCACATTTGTAACTGCCTACTAAGGACGGTTTGAAAAATCAAGTGTGAAACCTAAAAAGGCAAATAGACTTTCTGAATATATTCAACACTGAGAGGGAAATTAAGTTTAAAACTCAGGTAGGAATTATACTTCAGGCTTCAAAACATAAAATTTATTATTAGACTGCACTCACAGGTACAGAGGCGGGAGGGCGCTTTGAGGATTTTTTTCCCTAACTGACTTCTGTCACTTGCATCTGAAAGCATCATAGCACAGCATGACCTGGGAGAAGCCCCCAGAAGGCCCCTCAGTGTCCCCACTCACAAACCTGCCCCAGCGGGGGGGCCTCCGGGGAGGCCTCAGGAGCTCCTGCCACCCACCTAAGTATCCACTTCAAACATATGACTATCAATGATATAAAATGGTATAGATATTTGCAATTAATTCCTACAATCAGCAGCATAATAAAGTCTGTATTATTCTATGGACCTTTTAATATCACCCAGCCAGGCTTAAATTCCCAGGACTCAAGGAGGCTGAGGCAGGAGGATCACAAGTTCAAGCCCCAGCCTACGGAACTTAGGCACTCATCAAGACCCCTTCTTGAATTCAATAATCAAAAATGAACCGGGATGCAGCTCAGCACAAGGGATCTACACTCAATGCCCCGTACCATGAAAAAAAAAGATGACCTTAAGGAACCCATTTTAAGAACCCTCTACCCCTCATCAGTACCTGTCCCTGATAATCACTTTCCCATTCTTCCCTTTTTCTTTACCTGCAGGTCCTCACTGCTCTACCCGACTCCTACGGCACAAACCCCACACACACTCGTTAGCTCCCCTCTCTGACCGACTCCCTCCAAACAGAACAGACCACCGTGACGTGGCCATCCCCTCCTTCGCTAGTCGTTGCTAAGACATTACGGCATTCCCTGGGCAACTTTTCAAGCACAGAACTATTCTAACTCAGGAGACAGCCAAGGCGGAAACATTCTGTTTGGTCACTGGAAATGAGCCAATGACAACACAGCAAGACCCTGCAAGCAGAGCCGTGCGAGGACAGTGTCTGCGTGTTCACCACGTGTGCGACGTCAACATAGGAGCCGGGCAGTCCGAGAAGGCTGGAAAACGGAAACAAGGGGATGAGTTTAAATCCAGAAACCAAGAAACTGACGGGGTAAAAATACTGTAATTTCAGGGAAACAAATATGGTCAGGTTTATTTCAGATGATCCACTTTCCCAACGCCAAAACAAGAGATCATATTCACAGCTTCCTGGAGAACCCACTTTTTCATTATTTTTAGACATGTTATGAGTACGTCTTGCACCAAGGGACTACATCAAAAGAAAGCCATTTTTCTTCTAGAAGGCCCAAAAGAAATGCACCTGCATGATACCCTATCCCAACGAAGATGCAATCAAGAGTGAAGATTAGCAATCGAGAGATCCAGGCTTATCTGTTAATAAACCTAAAATTAACATAAGAATCGACCTAATCATACTCAATTAACAACGCCATGAAAACTACGCTTAAATACCTTGGTAATGTGGTACTTCACCATCTCAGAAGGTGTCCTACTGCACACCCTGGGCTTCGCATGAGATAGTTCAAGGACTAGAGCAGACACAAGACGCAGCATGTTTAGACAATTATAAACCACAGAGGTTTGTATCAATGAGGGGTGGGAAGAAACGCTCCTAGAATAGCGAATGTCAAAGGCTACTGACTCTGAAACCTGAATTGTATTCACACATTCCCTGCAACAAAGCCTGTACCTCAGGGCCAAAGAGTATAAGTATCAATTTTAAAATGAATCAAAGTAGATTAATCACATGCATTCAAAATTATGACGCCTTCACTGTCTGTCCTCCGAAAAGCTGCCCCACTGCTGACACAACACTCCCATCAGGAGGATCTCCCTCTGGTCTTCCTTCTACTAGCTCTCTTGCCTGGGTCACCCCAGAAAATTAGAAGTACAGGGTATTTTACTGCAGGAAGGCCCAAGAAGTGCACACTCTGCATCCCGAGATTCCCAATCTTCAGTTTTTCTGTCTGGTTGATCAGATGGGTTTTCACTCCCCCTCAAATCCTGTAAGAGTTAAAGTAGGAGAAAGAGATTTCAGCTTTAATAACAGCACCAAGGCCTTTAAAAATATCCACTCCTGGAAAGCTAAGAATAGCCCCTCACGCTTACATGGGTATCCATGGGCATCCATGGGAAGGTTAGCTGGAACAACTCTTGTAACAGGGCTCTGATACACACAGAGATCCCTCTGCTGAATGAAGGCGAATACCAGGAACTTCTAAAGCGGTGAGCGTGTTCCATTCTCAGGACGTTCTGTGCTACGCAGAGCTTAGTATTCGCACTCATGGCCCAAACCGTAAGGACAGGCCCAATCAGTCCACCTTGGTCATCAATGCCTGACGTCCCCTGCAAGACTTTTCAAGATTCACGCATTTGATTAACAAGCTACTGGCCAGGTGTGGTGACACACAGCTATAAGGCAAGGATCACAAGTGCAAACCCAGCCTGGGAAACTTAGCAACATCCTACCTCAAAATTTAAAAATAAAGACAGGGTGGGGAATGTAGCTCAGCATTCCACGGGTTCATTTCTCAGTATCATTTTTTAAAAAAAATCTATTACAGGGGCTGGAGGAACGGCTCAGTGGTTAAAGCGCTTCCCTAGCAAGCACTAAATCAAGAGCTAAGTACCCGAGTTCGATTCCCCAGCACCACATAAACTAAGCCTGGTAGTGCATGCCTGTAAATCTCATGTAATCCCAGCACTTGGGATGCTGGGAGGCAGAGACAGGAGGATTGCCCTGAGTCCAAGGCCAGCCTGGGATTCATAGTGAGTTGGACCAGCCTGAATTACAGGGCAAAAATCTATCTTAAAAATCTATTGTATCCCACAAAGAAATTTTAATAAAATAGAAGAATGTAAAGTCTACCACAGAGCAGGCACAAACAAAACACAATTTAAGGCACTGGACAGTGCCCTGCACACAGTAGGTGTATAAATATTTTGAACAGACAAATGAATGAACGCAGTGAGTCCAGGGCAGGTGGGCACACACTGGCACGTGCGCTTCGGCTTCCCACTGGGACCCACCCCACGTAATGGCAAAGGAAAAGTCTGTGTGCCATTCTAGTCACCTTGGATGTCTTGAAGAATCCCAATGCTTACAAGAAACAGTGTAAGACAAAAACCTGTACAAGACAGTATTTCGTTACGAGCCATGTCCTGTACCAGTGCTGAAAACAGATTAAGCCAAATGCATCTAAAATCTGATGAAAAACATATCATTCATCATTTTAACTTGGGCCAGTGCCCACGTGCAAATGAATCAAACTTCTAATCAACATAAATTTTTTGATGTGACCATACAGTTGCCAGTTACTATGACATTAGCTTCCTCTTACTCCAATGTCTTCACCCTAAATCTCCAATCTGGCCGTCTTTTTTTTTTTTTTTTTCCCTAAGGACTGACCCAGGAGCCTCACTAGGCAAGTGGCCCAAAACTGAGCTGTGTCCCCAGCCTTTAGCCTAGTTCATTTCTCTAAGTTCATTATCTCCTGTGCCGACAAAGCTTCATGTCCTTAACAAAGCTGCGTGCACACGCGGGGAGCCATCGCGTTTGCATTCCAGCCCCACAGACTGCCCAGAACAGGACCCTGCAACTCTGAGATCATGGGAACGAAACCAGTCAATATGACCATGTAGAGGAAGACTGCTCTCATTTAGAAGTCTACACAGCACCAAACTGACATCACATTTGATCCAAATTGTTAAACTGAACTCACTTAACCTTCAGGCAAGACAGGGAGCCAGGAACAGGGGGATTTCTGGAGAATGGCATCCTCCGCGCTCCCAGGCTGTCATCGTCCACCCACAGTGCCTCCAATGGCCACTGCCTATCGTGCGCTGCAGTGGCGAAGGCTGGACCAAGAAGGGCAAGCACCGGCACAGCTGCTGGTGCTCAGAGGTTAACGGTTCTCATCTTCAAAGCCAGACACCCGGGGCAAGCTTTCCGGAAGGCTGCCTTCCTCCCCTGTGCCCACGCTGTCAGAAAAAAGCAGCCATGTGCCCCACAGAGCGTCTCACATTCCTGCCACGGCCCTTCCTAACTTCCCAAACAACAAAGCCAGATGAGTCATGAGCCACAACTAAGCTGAGTAACCAACCCTAACCAAGCGGCTTCCATCCAATTCAGCAGAAGCGGGCGCGCTGTGGGCTTTATGATGCCGCGGAGGGCTCTGAACACTGTAACGTATCCCCTGTTAATTTAGTACAACCGCCCCCGCAAGGAAGCCCTAGACAGGCAAATGTGACTTCTGCTTCACCCCCAGGGACTCCTGCTGTCTCCAGTGGCTTTTCTGGGATTATTTCAGGCATTAACGTGTCTATACTTAGAAGTTTCTGCCATGTTTGGGCTCAGTATTATGGAAGTTCAAATAATCAAAGCTACTTACATTTTAAAAGAATGTTCACACATCCATTATTTATGCAGTGAATAAATAATTTATGGGTCCTTCACCACGTACAAAACCCTCTACAATCTTCGAGTATACTTAGCTAGAAATGACTTATAAAAATGAGGATACTACAAGGAAGATCTGAGGGATAATAAGGCAAGAGGAACTCAGAAGAGGGAAAGGCACTCCTTTCTAAATAACAAAAGCTCCCACTTACTGAGTGCTCACTATATATTAAGCACATAGCACTGTGCTAAGCACTTTATGCAGAATATTAGTTCATTATATCATGAAGAACTACTTATGTGGTAAGACAGGCAGGAAGGAAATGAAACTTAGACCCTGCGTTATAAAACTGCCTTAGCCATCACAATGAGAAGGACTTTAAATATAAGATTACAAAATAAATGTTGATTTAACAATGAACCCGAGTCCATTTTTTTTTTACTTTCCTATAGTGTTGTTAAGACTTCAAATTATACAGGATATACATTCCATGCAGGTACTTTAATTTAAGAAGGCACAGTGCAAGATTTTTCCTTTGTTTTTATGTGTTGTTGTTGTGTGTGTGGTACCACGGACTCAGCCCAGGGTCTTCAACACAAAGCTATATCTCACCCACTTTATTTCCAAGTTTGAAACAGGGTCTTACCGAGTCGCTAAGTTGCCGCTGTTGGGCTTAACCTTGTGATCCTCCTGCCTCTGTCTCCCACAGTACTAGGATTACAGGCCTTTGCCACAGTGATTTTTAAAATTTTTTTTATTTTGATTTTAAGTAAAATAATCATTTTCCTAAAAACGTAAAACCTACCCCATGAGGTTTCAGTAACGCTCATCTGGTTTTATCTTTCTGCTTCAACAACAAAAACAAAAATGAATTAAAATATGAGCCTGACTGATAATACTAATAATTCACTGTTTATTATCTTAGGGACATTTAATGTGAAAACAGATCCTAATGTGTAATCATGTGCATACTATTTCTTGTTCACGTGAACCATTCACACAGGGACAGAAGCTAAAGGCGTCCACACTGAGATCATCTTCAATAGAAACTCAGAGCGGTTTTGCCTTAGTTACTTTTTCGTTGCTGTGACTCAATCAATACCCGACAATCACAAATTTAGGGGAGGAAAGGTTTTTTTCACTCACAGATTGAGAAGGTCACAGCCCATTCAGGGATGGCTGGCAGCCATGGAAGTACATGGCAGAGGCGGGGATGGAGGCAGCTTCTCATGACATCACACACAGGAAGCCAATCAAGGCAAGTTGAGACTTGTCCCCAAGGAAGGCAGGAAGCAACTTGTATATCCTTCCAGGTCCCTCCCAGTGACCAGCCCCTCCTGGATCCAGGTGTGGAAGGTATTGGAAACCCCCAGTACATGCCTATAATACAACTTACATACCTGTAGTCCACCCGTCCAGACTAGGCCACAATCTCCCAACAGCACATGGTTCCATACACAATCTATAACATTCAAATGCATGAGACTTTTCGGGGACACTCCAGGTCCAAACCACAATAGGTTCCTACCAACAAATCAGTTGGGTAAAAACAAGGTGGGAACTAATTGTGGGACCAGGATCATCAACGGAAGGAAATGTGAATTTGAATCTAGAATTTTCCAAAGATAACACAAAAGATGTTCACAACTGTGACGAGGACTACAGAAGTAGCCGGAAATTGCAGAGAAGGGAGGGATCCCGTTTTACTGGGTGACATCCAAGTTATTTGTTTTCTGTGAATGGCAATCCAGCTGGGTGTTTAACATAAGGGAAGGCCTTTAGAACCTGAAGGCGTGAACGTCACACCACCGGGTGAGCAAAAGCGCAGGTCTCCCTGGGGTCATGTGTAGGAAGAGCTCCTGCAGCATGCGAAGGTCTCAAGAGGGACAGCTGGGCATGGAGAACGAGACCTAGTGTCCTCACGGGGGCGTGGACTTTATTTTATAGACCTCAACCTACAAAGCACAGGAGGCATGAAGACGCCAAGGAAGCACTGAGCAACATGGGAAGAAATACGTACGGAACGAACACGCTCAGCTAGGCGGCCGACAGCATCAACCAGCCAACCACAAAGCAGCAGCGGCGCCTGGAGGGACAAAGCAGGGGCAGTTACTTCAGCAAAGAGTGAAAGTGGAGCCGAGTTAACTGAGAGAAGTCACAGAGGGGTAAGCTCTTAAACACCGAGGGAAGGGCTGCAGAGGGGGTTCTGGGGCACGATCCACAGCAGCTGCAGGGTTTTCGCAAGGTGTCTGCGGTCGGCCGAGTGGCACAGGAAGCCACTTTTGGAGGTTCTGTACTGTGACTGACACTGCGAAAGCGGCAGAGTAGAATCTCTCAGGGCGATGTCTGAGAGCGATGCCACCGTCTCAGAGAGGAGCAAGGCCCTCTGGGACCTGGGACAGGTGGGAGAGTCGGCGGCTGGGTGGCTGGGAAGACTCTGGAGGCAGAGGGAACGGATCTGCCAGCGGGCTGAATGTGAGCCTGTGATTACAGAGGGAGAGGGGCTGGCTGCAAGCCTTTCAGCTGGAGGACGAGACAAGAGATGTCATCTCCTGAGACGGAGGAAGGGAGGGGCCTCCAAAGAAAGAGGATTCCAGTGAGGGACCTGGCCCTCCGCAAGGTGGACACACAGCACAGGCTGGATGGAGTCAGATCTGATCTGTGACAGACCAGGACCAACAGCTCTCTGAAGAGGTAATGTGGTGGGAATCCCGAGAAGAGCAGGGGAGGTGGCACCGTCACAATGAGCAAGAACAGAGTCGATGGGAAGGAGAGCTTTCCCTACCTGCAGCCAGGGAAGGGAGGGAAGCCGCGAAGCCAGAAAAGACAGGCGCTATGTGTTGAGAGATTCTGACACAGAACCCACCCAAGAGGCACCGGAAGAAGAGCAAGCCGCCAGCCGGGCCTGTAATCCCAGCACTCAGGGAGGCTGAGGCAGGAGAATCACAAATTGGAGCCCAGTCTGGGCAAGGTAGCGATTTAGCAAGACCCTCTCTCAAAGTCAAAAACAAAAATGTGCTGGGGCTACAGCTCAGTGCGTAGGCCCTGGGCTCAATTCCCAGCATAACCAAAAAGGACAGAGAACGAGCAAGCACACGGATGCTGCCAGGATTGGACAACACAACTACGCATTCACAAAACAGAGCTGACTTCACTAAACCAGGGACACATGATCCCACAGTCTCAGCTCCTCTGAACACGGAGGCGGTGTCCTTCCATCCAGGGCACTTGGGATTTCTGGATTTTGCAACATCTCCACCACCCAACTAGAAAGCCCGCTGGCGTGCCTCTGAAGAACGGAAGGGTGCGCGATGCACACCATCCCCAGCACAGTGCCCGGGACACAGGGTTCAGGACTGAACCACGGAAGGGCCGCATGGTGGCCAGGAGAGGATGACGATCTGTCCCCTGCTTTGGTGCTGCCGCAGCACCGCTGCTATAATGACATACTGTCACGGGGTGTCATCGTGCCTAATCCCGGGGAATCTCTATTATCTCCTGTGTGAGGGTGTGCAGCATCCGAAATCTGATGGATTAATGAAAGACTGTTACCGCTAATTGCTGACACAAGGCTATTTAGGGCCCAGAGACAACCGCTGAGCTCACAGCTTTGCAAAGCACCGGGCTCATCCGCTACGTTAACTCCTACAGTAAACTCCGGGAGCTCTGGGGACAGCTCCGTAGAACTTCTGATCAAGTCACCTCTGCGGCTCCGTCCCAACAGCATCCCTACATCCATGTAATTTGCTTTGGCCATTTACTGGCTGGAACAGGGCACGGACCCCAACTCCACGCAGAGCCAACAGCTGCATGTTATACTTTCCTAATGAGACCAGCTGGTGGCCACCACCTCACCTCAGGCAGCAGCTCAGAAGCCCTTCTCGTGGGAGGAGCCACAAGGGGAGCTGGGCGTGGCTGTGCCTAGGGCTGGGATGAAGGACATCAGGGAAGACTGGAGGAGACCCCACCTCTCCACAGCCCAGATCATGAGGAGACACAGCTCATGGACCTCCACATGAACTCCAGCTCCAGCCGGACCCTGGCTATCTGCGCAGCTGTGAGGCCACGGCACAGCCCCTGCGAGCCACACGCTCATCTTTGCAATAAGCAAACTGTCATTTCCTTGCATGCAGAATGTCCAGGAGGGTGCAGCTAGAAACACCACACAGCCAGTAACTTGAAAAGCAGGGCAGTAGGCAGGCCTGGTGGCACAAGCATGCAGTCCCAGCACTCTGAGTCGGAGGCAAGACCGCACGTTTGAGTGCAACTTAGTGCACAACTGAGTGACTTAGTGAGACCCTGCCTCAAAAACAAACAAACAAACAAAAAAATGGACTGGGGATGTAGCTCAGTGTGAAGGCCCTGGACTCTCTTTGGTTCAAAGAAAAAGAAAGAGAGAGGCTCATGTCATAGCTGGGTCGCTACAAGGAGCACACATGCATTATACAACCTGATGGCAGGCAGGCACCAACACCACCCAACCAAGCTGCTGTGTGCCCAGGCCACGTGCAGCCAACCTTCCCACTCGGCTCCCCAGATTGTCTGGGTTCCAGGTGCAGCAGTCTCCCAGAAGCTGGTGAGCTAGCCTCTGGGTTTTGAATCATCTGCACCTTATGATTTTGTCTACCTGGAATGAGTCCATCAGCACAGGACAGTCTGCCAAGCAAACTTCGTAACCCCTACAACTAGCACTCACAGGCTCCCCCACATCCAGTGGCGTCTGATGCTTGAACACTAGTAAGAAACACCCCTAAAATCAGGAGAGGAGGGCAGACTTCCAGAAGCCACCCACTGACATGGGAAACCACTCCGCACAGCCTCTGGGCCACAGACTGATCTCCTAATCAGTCTCCTGACGCACTTTGAAGTTTACAAGGCCGGCCCTGTAACCATCACCTCCCTGCCAGTGCACACGCCAACACGTTACCGCAGCTGAGCGAGAGGGGAGAAACGTACCTCTGCCCATGACCACCCCCTGCAGGAAACCAGGCTTATCGATTCTGTAAGAAAGGGAGGGCCCAAAGCAAAGGCAGAAATCAACTAGGTCTTGAGGAAAGTGGTAATCTTTTCCCTGTGGGATTCAGTTTCAATTCTAAGCTGGAAGGACACTGTAAGCTTTAAGATATTGGGTGATTTGATCAGAAGTCCAGGGGACTGGACTCAAGATTACTTTGTAATCTCATGCTTTAAAACCTTCTTAATTAAGGGCTTACGTGTGTCTTAAACAAACCAGGACATAGATCTGTAGAACAGAGAAGACAATCAGTATGAGGGATGATGATTCTGGGCAGCTGTCCCCAAGGACCCTGAATTCCACGTGACACGCGATTAAGGGGGGAAATTCGGATACACCCAGCCCCGGGCTGTGTCATTCTCGGAGCACAAAAGCAAAAGTCGGGCTGCCACAGGAGGCCCCTTGAGTACAGAACCACTGGCTCTTAGCTAATGCAGTGCACATCTGGAGAAACCCTCCCCAGCTAAGGAGGCAGAACGCAGTATTAGGGTGGGCTTGTTTATCTCAGCTCAAGGAAAGAACAAAGCTCCAGTTTCGAAAAAGCTGCTTCAAGACAGTCTCCGGGGGCAGACCAGGGGGTAAACCCATCATCCACTCAAACATGTTACTTTACAACAACAGAAACTTTAAAGGCGTTCCTCTCTGGTTTCTTGCCTTTTATTCCCTCACGTATAATGCTCGAAGAAATCAGCACACAGACCAAAACTAAAACCCTATTCCATCTTTTAAAATTTGCTGTAAAAATTCCCTTCCACCTTTGACAACCTGGCCTCTTGTCCTGAGCTCCAGACCCCCCCCCCCGCCCCCAGAGTGGTGGCCCCATGACATCCACTCAGAAACATCCCACACACCTGCTCCAGTGCACCCAGGACAGGAAGCTGGCTCTACCCTCTTCGCCCTATCCCTGTCCCTTCCCCTGCCCACTCAGACAGCTGTCCTCAGGTCCAGACGGTAACATCAGGCCCCAGCTCCCTAGCTCTGCTCCTACAATCCCCAAGCCGGCATACCCAGCTGATGTGCCATCTTTCCTGGTCCTCCTACTCAGACCACTGAATCTACACTCTTCACAGTTGAGTGACTTTTTAAAAGATGAGTGTTTCTGCATGTGTGTGTCTACAACTGCACACACGCCATCTTATCACCCTGTGTCGCTGTAGCCTAAAATGACCTCCAATTGCATCGAAAGTTTTCGAGAAGATCCAAAAGAATTTTCAGTTACTCACCCACACCTGTGTCTCCACTCCTTCCGTAACGCTACCTCCACTCTCTGGGGCACAGTCACAGGCTGGTCTTTCCATTTCGAAAACACCCCATCTCCTACAAAGACCATTCTGCACACTTGTGACCTCTGCTGGCTGAACCGCAACCCCCACCCCCCACCCCCGCCAGCCGCAGGCCATCGCCTCTGCTGATTAAACTTGGAGACGTGAAGGCCTCACATGAACAAGACCTACTGAACCTAAACACCCTGGAAAACCAAAATTCGCCCTTTCAAGTAGCTGCATCCTTTGGGGGTACGGGGTGGTAGGACCCGGCGCAGACAAGCATCTGTTTGCCTCCTGGATTCTCCCGACCACACCCAGAAGCTCGGATCACCACTCACAGCCCAGCACATCGTCAGGCCACCCGTGGACATGCAGGACAGCTCCTCCTTCCTTGACTGGGCACCCGCCCCTCAACCCAGGTACCCACTGATCTGAGTCCCATGCGTCCTTCCATCAGCTGTCACGGGGTCAGAGCTGGGAACGCCACCCTCTTAGCGGCCTTCCTCTGAGGGTGTTTCTATGCCTCGGGGCTACCAATGCCAAATCCTAAGGAGCTCCGTGACAATTTTCACTGAAGGTAACCCAATGGTTCAAAGGGACTCTACAGAGACTCAGGGCGTGGCAGTCAGAGAACCTGAATCTGGGTACCAGGGTGGGAAAGCCAGATGAGGCCCTGGAGGTCGGAGCCACACTGCAGAGCATGCCTCCGCCACCATGGCTGGTGGGCTAGGGGATGGTAATACGCCCTCCTCCGGCCTGGGCAGACACAGGAGCTAAAACTGCTCATGTACAAAAGCACACAGCTTCGTCCCGAAGAAGTGAGCAAAACAGAAGGTGATCACAAAACACAGTGAATGCTTAAATTACCACCACAGAAGTCATCTTGCCGTTAGTCTATTTCGACATACGCTCCTTGCTCTGGACCCAATTCTGCCACCCCGCCTCCTGCCACTCCGGAAAGTCCCCTGTCCTGGGTAAGAAAACACAACGGGTGCTGCTGCTGAGCACCAACCAGCAGGCAGGCGGGCCCGTGGAACACGGCGGTTCACCCGCTTCACCAGATCTGGTGCACTGCGACTTGTGGCTCTTCTCCAGAGTCAAACTGACCACGAAAAAAATCAGCACTTGAGTCCACTCAGGACACGGAGGCAGTCACAACAGCCCAACTAAAGACACAGAAGAGGACATCCCGAACAGCTTCCGCAGAGTGCAGGACAGAGGCCACGTGGGCCCCACGCGAGGCGGAGGACTCCGAGGGGACTCGTGACCATGCGCCTCTTACTGTTAATTTATTTCATTTCGGCATTCGCCGAAATCGGGGATGCGTCACAGAGCAGGACCCCCTCATGGAAGCCAGGTTTGGTATCTGTTCTGCCTGCATGTAGGACCTCAGGGGCTGAGAATTCCGTGGTGGGCCCTCGCCAGGTGAGCCTGTGCAGGCCTGAGGCTTGGTCCCCAGCCAGCACTGCAAAACAAACAAACAAAAAAAAAAGAATCACCTGCCACGTTGGACATCAGTCCCCTGTTGAACTTAACAGTCACAGGCTTGGACAACACCAGAAACTATAAAACGTTAAAATTTGAATGCAGTTTAAAAAACAACAACAACTACAACAAAAGATGGAAAAGAACCTGAGTTTAGTTTACTCCTTAATTCAAATGAAGGCATACTCTCTAAGTGATTCTCAGAATGCCAACCAGGGGTTTGACAGATTACACAGTGATTTAAAATGTCTCATTCTTTTAAATAAAACAGCGTAAGACATGTGTGATTTAGAATCAAATTTCTGTACCACAACTGTGATTTTCAGGAAGCGGTATCACCTTTTCACACTCTCATTTCAGACAATCAATGCTGTGCAGTAATAGGGCACAGGGGATTAATAGCAAGACGTTCAATTACTTGCATTAATTTTAAGTGGAATCGTTAAACTAATCATTTTTCCTGAGTTATGTTAATTCTTTGATATGAAAGTGAAAAAACCCTTCAGACATTTTTAACAATCCTATCTAGCTCACTGAATCTGGTACACAGGCTCTGACCTGGCACATTTTTTTATACTACTAATTGAACGAGTATATTTGTCACATGACCATATGGAAATTCTTCAGATATTTTAGAGAAACACAACATGGCTTTGTTTTCAAACAGAGGCACAAGAGTTGCATCTGCTAAAAGTTGCAGCTGAACAATATCATATGCATACATGCACGTGTGTGTGTGTGGTACTGGGCATGGAACCCAGGGGCACGTGCTTGCTGGGCAAGTGCCCCACGCTGAGGACCTGCTCAGCCCTGCACAAGACCTTCTATCTAGAACCAGTGCTTTTCTTTCTGACCCTAGTTTCTCCAGCGAACAGCATGCTCCTAGCTGACCCCAGCTGGGGGGATCCCAGCTGCTCTTCTCGAAGTCCTTTGGCAAGAGAGTCACTACACTAGAGGTCAGTCCTCTCTGTCCCTTCACCTCCCCATCTCAGACTCTGACGGAGGTGCTGAGATAAGCAAAGCCAAGGACCCAACCCAGGCACTGTGGCACCCACTGTAACATCCTCAACCTCTGGTCATACGTGGCCTGGGCCTGCAAAGTGATTCTGAAATGCACCCTAGTCAGTCCAAAAACCCTCTTTCCAGCAGCCCCAGTGTCAGTGTCCAAAAAACCTCTTCCCACCAGTCTTCAGGACCAGAGTACCTGCAGAGCACTAGGAGAAACTTCACCAGGACCGATGGCCAGTGGGAAGGGCCAGCGCTCTGTGAAGACCAGGTCCCACTCAGGGACGGGGCAGGTGCAGACAGGACAACTTGCCCAGGCTAGGGACATGCCTCCCGGACCAGCTTCCGGGTTTACCCAGGGTGTCCGGGCTGAGAGGTGCAACCTGGGGAAAGGACAGGCCCGTCTATGGGGCCAGGAGGACTGGAGCACTTGGTGACCAAACACGGCAATGGGACGATGCCAGAACAGCTGGCTGCGGATGGAGTGGGGCCGAGAGGTGCGTGGAGACAGCGGGTTCCACAAGGAATTCTAATTCCAGCCATGCTTTAGTGAGAGTCCTCTCAGAGCCCCAAGAAGCCAAAGGACACACCAGGCAAGCCTGCTGCATGGTAGGACCTGGGCCACCTGCACGGGGAGATGGGTATCCAGGTGTGTCCAAGGAAGGGCAGCTGAGCATGCCAGATCAAACAATGGGGTGTGATGGCATCTCACAAGAAGCAGGGCCCAGATCTCACAGCTAGAACTCACTGAGTCCCAGGGTGGAATCTGAAGTGACTGGGCTGGCGAGGGGTGTATGTGCGATTCCTCCCTGCCAAGCTGGCCTCTGTGCTCACAACACCCAGCCACGTTACTGGGAGAGGGCAGGGGCCTGCTAGCACAAGCACCTGTGTGTCCCCTTTCGTTCCACACTTCAGTCTTCACCTTCTGACTTCCAACAGGGCAGCTGGCATCATGTATAAAGTCCCTGATAGCCCCTATACTTGAGTGTGAGCTGGGACTGGTGACACAGGCTTATCATCTCAGAACTCTGAGGGGCTAAGGCAGGAAGACTACAAATTTGAGCCCAATCTAGGCAACTTAGCTGCTTAGTGAGACCCTGTCTCAAAACCAAAAACAAAGGAAATGGGTCAGGGACGTAGCTCAGTATGAGGGTTGTAGGTTCTAATCCCAGAACTGGGAATAAAAAAGAAAGAACTGAAAAAAGAAAAAAATGATTGAGAAGCAGAAAGTGTGCACATTACGACTACATTTTAAAGAGCTGCCTGAAGCCCAAGGTAATATGGAGACCTTGTGTATGTAGTACTGGGGATCAAGCCCAGGGCTTTCACTGTGAGCTACATCCCCAGACCATTTTTATTTCTGACTCTGAGACACTAACTTTGCTACGTTACCCGAGCCTGAATCACACTTGCAACCCTCCTGCCTCAGCCTCCTCAAGTACTGCCATTATAGGACTGTGCCACCTGGACTGGCTGGGCCTTTCTATAGGAAGACGAGGACCACCGTGTTGGCCCAAGTCACGTGCCTGCATGGTACTTCCTAGGTCAGGATTCCTGCCTGGGCAACAGAGGAAATCGCCTCGTTTAAAGGTGGATCTAGAACAAAGTCCTGCTCTGGAGCCCGAAGCTCTGAAGACCTGTCTACTCAGCCTTCCTTCTCACCAGTAAGCCGTGTCACAAGAAGAAGAAACGTCAAAATGACAAGCGCCCTGCTGCGCCCGGGGCCCCCAGGGGGTGACGCGCTCCTCCACACTGCAGGGACGGGGTGATGTGGAGGGCCAGGAGCGCCCTGTTTCGGCTACGGACCCAGGCTTGGGACTGTCGCTCAGCCACCACAATTTCTGGTCTCCCTGCGAACTTCAGGGTGCCTGATAAGGACAGAAGGACCCTGTAGGACTCTCAACTCCCTGCTGGCTCCCGGCCTGTCCCCCAAGAAGCCAGAGGGGATTATAATGAAAACTTCATTTCCTGCCCCGTTTACCTGGCAATACATTTCCCCACGGGCAAAGCATTAGGCCATACTCCCTCTTCCTTCCTAAACCAAAGGCAGCAAAGGGAAGGGAACACGGTCAGAAGCCGAGCGCTCGGGGACATCCGCTCATAAGCAGTCTGACGAGAGGGAGGAAAGACGCAGGAAACCCAGGAGCCTCTGATTTATTGACAAGCTATTAAGCGGCTTCTTTTTAACTACTTTCAAATCAGCAAACAAAGAAAACATATTGGAGATGACATTTCAGGGCCTGTTTAAAGAAAAGAAAAAAGAAAACTCACCTTTGAACCTGGAGTTTTCCCTCTAAAAGCTTTTTTCTTTCCACAAAAGCTTTTAACCTATTACTCTCCCTGAATATACCCTCTCAAATGACAGCTACAGGTGCACTTCAAGCTCCCATAGAAGAGCGCCTATAAATTTGATTTCTTCAAGGTCCTTGGAAACTGCTGTTAATGGAGAAGCTCAGGACGTGGTCACCCCCACCCTGCTCGGGGCTCTGCGCGCCCTCTCTCCCATGGCCCTCACACCATTCCGTACACCAAGGACTACTGCTGTCTCTGTTTTATAGACGGGCAAACTGAGGCCTGGCGAAGTAACACATCCAGGGGACACAGCTGGGCAAAGGGAAGCAGGGATTCAGCCCCTGCCCGGCCAGGGGGCTGGCACAAGATGTGCCGAAAAATATGGCACATGTTTCAATTTAAAAAGAAGCGTTACGGTCAAAGACATACGGCCACAAATCCCCCTCGGCTCCTTTCCCCGCCTGCGTCACGCGTCGTACCATCATGGTTACCGCTTTTGAAGCAGTTCTGGAAAGTTCTCCTTCCTGAACGGCTTCACTCAGATGTGGATTCATAGCGTTGACCAATCATGATCATTTTGACTCCGGTGAGTGGCCAGAAATCACTCGGCACCAGATCCAGCACCCACGGAGGATGGGGCACACTGCCACGCTTTCACAAGCTGCCCTTACGCGGGATGGCGCTCGGCCGTGGCAGTCACCGTGTTGGTGATCCCGTCTCCCAAAGATGCTCAGGACAGAGGCCTTTGCACAGCTGCTTCAGGGAGCCACACAGTGAGGGGTGCGTGCTGGGAGCGAGGGGATCCGTGTTGGTGTCTTTTATTACAATCTCTTCTAAACACTCACGTGCACTTTGGTGCCACACCTAGTACAGGTATCAACAGTTCAGTGGACACAGTCAACTCACACCAGATGCCGCAGAGGAGAGCTCCCTCACAGAGCAAGACCTGGGAACGGGGAGCCAGGCTCGGAGTCTGCGCTCCCTGCTCCTCAGGAAGCTGACAGTCAGGCAGGCGCCCAGAACACGGACAGCCAGCTGCCAGAAGCTCGCCTCCACCACCAGCCATAACTGAGACAGGCGATATAATGAAACCATCAGGTACAGGCCTACACAAACCTCTGCTGCCAAGGACCTCATTTTTTAAAAATCGGAAGTAGCAGAAGCTGGAGAAAGAGGAGAGACCATTTCCAGTCTGTACCTGCCTCACCCGGCTGCAGATCCACCGGGTCCAGCAAGTTCTCACAGCAGCCAGCAGTCCCTCTCTCACTATGGGGTCTCATGGTGCGCTCTACACATGCCAGAGCCACAGGAAAGGGTATGCAGAGCAGAGGCTTGGTCCACAGGCCCTGTGTCCACAAGACAGGGGACAAGCCCCTGACATCACATGCTCACTGTGAGGTGCATAGCTGGTGACTGTCATGTAGGAGGAGACTCCAAATTTTTTCTTTGCTCTAGGTGCTGTGGCTTGATGATCTTCCCTAAATTTGTGGATCAAAACCTTAATCCCATCGTACCACAGGAACCGGGTGATGACGGTGCAGTGTGCACATGCCCCAATTCCCCAGGATGAATGTAAGAAACACGTACTAGAGACAGGATAGCAAAAGTGACTGGGGAGACGAAGTCACAAGGACGCTGCCCTCTGGAACGGTCAGTGCCTGACTGCCAGAGGTGGCTGCTACGAAGAGTGGACATGCGATGCAGGAGCTCTGCCTCCCTCGCGCTCTGGTGTCATGTGACGCAGCATGACGGCCCTCACTAAACTCAGCCCCTCTGTTTTCTTAGGCTCTGAGGCCTCCAAGGCCACCAGCCAAACAAACGTCCACTGTGAATAAACAACCCAGCCTGAAGTCCACTCCAAGAAAACAAAATACACTAAGATACCAGATCTGCAACAGCTCTTACAAGAACAGTCAAACCTCATTAAATGTAGCAGCAGAGAGGCACACCTGAACAGCGTGAGACCACGCCCGCCGGAATCGGGACGTGGGGCATGACGGCAGGATGGAAGTTGCACGTGACTGGTTTAATCGTCCTATTTCCCCAGACTATTTCCCAGGGTGGAAAGAGGGTGACGACCCGAACTCACAAAAACGTGGGCTGTAAAAGCTGCACATAGGCCACGTCCACCGTCAACAGAAGCACAAACACGTGCGCGAATAGCTGTCCACACGGGGAGCTCTGTGGAAACACAACTGTCGTGGTGACTGGGTTGTGCCCTACTTCCTCTTAAAGCTCTCAGGTAGGGGCTGGAGGAATGACAGAGCACTTAAACCTGAGTTCAATTCCCCAACACCACACAAAGCCAAGAGTGGTGGAATACGCCTATAATTCCAGGAAGGATTACTGAGGCTGAGGCAGGAGGATTCCGGTGAGTCCAAGGCGAGCCTGGGCTATATAGTGAGTTTAGGACCAGCCTGGGCTACAGAGTGAGACCCTGCCTCAAAAGTAAATAAATAAACAAATAAAATAAAAAACCGTCAGGTATATTCTCAACCTTTTCCTACAGTGATGATAGAAGACTCTTAGAAAAATTTGGCAGAAAGTGATTCTGGCAAAAAACAATTATGCATTTTTCAAATGAAAGTTAAGATGCACACCCACACACCAAAATCACTTAAAGTAACCAAGCTACAAAATATCCCACCAATAAACTACCTTAGGCCAAGGGGAAAGAAACAACTAGATCTTTTTAAAACTTATATAGCATTAATATATACAAGTTTAACATACTTACAAATAGAAGAGTAATCATAGAAACATTTTATACTGACTGCCCAGAATCACAGAAAAATCAGAAATGGAAAGTTTCAGAAAATGATTTTTCCTCTTTTGCCTGGAAAAACCTTGGCGGGACTATGGGTTGGGCTCCCACAACCCGCGCCTGGGCCTGGAGCTCCTCAACACAGACACGCCCGGCAGCCAGGCAGTCCTGGGGCCAGTTCACCCTTGACTCTGCTTAAACAAAGAAACACAGCTGGGACCCGGGGCACGGGCCTGTGACCCAGCGCTTCCGGGAGCCGAGGCAGGAGGATTCCAAATTCAAGTCCATCCTGGACAACTTAGTAAGACGCTGTCTCAAAATAGAGTGGGCTGGGATGTAGCTCAGTGTGTCGGCTCTGGACTCGACTCCCATGACCAAGAATGAAGGGAAGGAGGAACCAAGGTAGAGAGGAGGAAGGACAGACAGACGGACAGGGAGTGAAACTCCTCAGCACAGTATGGCAGCGAGGGCCACGTGTCATCATATGGTTGTGCAAACCTCCAGGACACACGCCACCGACGGTGAATCCCAGGGACACTATAGGCTCCCGGCAGCAGCACCGTGGCAATGCCAGCTCACCAGTTCCAACCATGAGCCACACCATAAGGCACAGCACCTCTGTGCAGGATGGCGACTCTGCACGGGACACGAATCCGTGCGGAGGCTACACAGGTGTGGGCAACAGGCTGTGTGTGGAAAATCTTTTCCCTGGCTGCTTAATTTTACTGTGAACCTAAGATGACCCTAATAAACTTCATAAACAAATGACTGAAAGAACATTTTTCTTGTCTACATTTTACAGAGCCTCAGAAAATGGTTGTCCAGAGCAAGGACTGGACAGCCTGGTCACCAACTATTAGCTGCTCAACTCTGGGTACATGCCTTAACCTGTCTGTGCCTTAAGTGCCTCCTGGGAATACCTCCTTGCAGTGTTCTAAATACAAACTGCATTAATAAACTTAGAGCACCGAGAAAACCCCCAGCAGCGGATAATCAGCGCTGCAGAGGTTCCAGCCACCACCGTTAACTGCCCTGTTAGCGCTGGCCACTGCAGGGTCAACCATTCCTGGTCTTTTCTGCTCTGTCTGCTTATGCTCAAAGCCCTGGCCCATGCAGGACAAAGGCGTCCCACTGGAACACAGGCACCTGGGCTGGGCAGGCCCCAGGTGGCCACGCCGAGGAGGACACGAGCCTCTGTCCCCTCTCTACAATGTGCTGCCTGTCACCAGCTCCTGCGGTCCTGAGGACAGTGACAGGAACTAGACACCAGCAGATACCACAGGGAACTCTCCTCGCGGGGACCCCTTTCCTCAGCTCCCAGGACAGGCTCTTAGTCTGCAGCAGACCTGAGGGTACCAGGTGCCCGTCACCCAGCATCACAGGCCTGCAGCGGACCTTGCCCATGCAGAATCCTGCCAGACAGCAGGCCACAGACCCATGAGTCCCCAGCAGCAGACACAAGAGCAGGAACGCTGGAAGGCCTAGGGGAGAGAGAAAAGGAGCCCGGGGTGAGAGCAGTGGCCCAGAGCACTGTCCACGCACCCTGCAGGCGGCCCAGGAAGCCCCGGCGCGCCTCCCATGTCCTCTGGGATCCTGTCCCCAGCCATCTTAAAAGATGTGGTCAAGCACACGGCGGCTCTTGGGGCTTCTATTCAGAGAAGCCATTTCCCAGGTCAACGAGAGCCCCACAGCCATACCACAAGCCTCTCTGGGGCCAGGGAGAAAGTTAGAATAGAGAGAAAGCCAGGCCTGACACGGGTCTGTCACCCCAGCACTCTGGGAGGCTGAGTCAGGAGGATCCCAAGTTCAAGGCCAGCATAGGCGACTTAGCAAATTCCTGAGACCCTGCCTCAAAATCAAAACTCAAGAACGGTCTGAGGAGGAGGCTCAGTGTGAAGGCTCTGGGTTGGATCCTAGTACAAAAATAAACAAACAGACCTACGTGACTGTCGTACAACCGAGGGGCGGGTCTCCAAGGCCTAGTGCCTCCTGGCTCATGGAGAGCACTTCCAGGAAACATCTTTACTAAATAACGCCCCACAGAGATGACACAGAAGGTGACAGTCCTAACTAGCCACCACGCGGCAAGCTGCCTCTCAGTTTCTCATTCAAATGTTTTTCTTAAAGCTCAACTGGGAAGTCAGAGACCCTAAACAGATACGGAAGGCCCTAACCAATCATCACCATCCTGTATTTCAAATACACACATGCGGTACACACACATGCACACACACACACACACGCGAGTATGGTATGAACAAGCCACCTGTACTGAGCATAAAACAGCCCTGTTTTATAAGGCCCCGTGAGATGCGTCTCTAGGAAGCTCGGTGAGCCCAGTGCCACCCAGCTCTCTCCCCTCCCGCAAGGCCACTCTGAGGAAGTATCCCCCAGGGCCTTGCTCCAGAGGCCGCGCTGCCAAGGACAGAGAGGACGGAGCCCTCCGCCCAGGCTTTTCGGCCCACCCCCACCCTCTGCAAGCCCCCCCGCGTCCCTGAATTATGTACGCTCCGTCTTTTCACAGTGTCCAAAACACTGATGGAAGCTGGGACACTGTCAGGATTTGATGTCCGTGTTCTCCGGCAGCTAAGGAGGCCCGTGGGCCCCGTGGCTACAGCCCGCCGCCTTGGTTCCAGCAGCAGCAAACACCTCCATCCCGCCGCTGGGCGAATCCTTCGGGAGCCCCGGGCCTGTGTCGAGCTTGAAAGCAACTGTTAAGAATTTGACAACAACCGAACTGTTCCTATTTAATCCTTCTCCCAAGGTAAAAAGAATTATAGGTAAACACATGCCTTCATTATCCGCTCTGCTGCATTTCAATACCCAGCCCCACGCCAGCGCTCTGCTCCGCAGAGCAGAGCAGCCCAGCGAGGCTAGGGAGCTGCCTCCAGCACAGCAGCCACCGGACGTCACCAGGGCGGAGGGTGAGGGGACAGCGACCAAGACCAAGGCAAAGGTCCCAGCTTGCTAGGGCAACAACAGGGGAGGGAGGCGTTAGGAGACAGAGCCCTGCTAGACGGTTGTGAAGGACAGCAGAGACGGCATAAGGCGTGCGCCTGGTATCTTTTGAGTATTTTGTCGTGAGCCCGCAGGAACATACAGGCTTGTCACAGCCCCAATTAACCCCTTCTGCTACAGGCGATTTTATGAATGCAGTTGTACAAGGGGCTGAGCCTGCATTAAGGTGAGGGAAACACACCTTAAAACGCACTTTGTGAGAATAATCCGAAAACCGGAAGTGGGAACAGGGAGGGATGACCCAGGCTGAAAAGGCTGCGGATGGCGGGATCTCGGTGTGGCAAAGGGGCCAGTCCACACTGTCCCCTGGGGAGAAGAGACAACAGGCTCTCTGTCACAGCATTTCACTGAACTGCGGAGACGCTCCCTAGGAATCCGGCCTGGCAAGACTGCTCCGAAGGAGGGCGGGCCTGGGTTTGCGTCCGGATTTGGGCTGCACTAGGGCGGACAGCGGTCTCAGTGGCAAGGGAACAGGAGTCCAGTGGACAGAAGGCTGCCAGGGACAATACAGGCTGCCGGATCGGCCCGCTGCCATAGCTGCTAGGCACACAGCCCTCCCCCTCGCTCCCGGCACCCCTCCCAACCCCCTGCCCGGCTCCCAGCCAAGCCACCACCCAGAACCTCGGCCTCGGCCGCCATCCAGACTGTCCAGCCCAAGGGCAGGTCAACAAAATTGAAACCAGAAGCGCCACTGGAGTGCACAAGCAGGCAGCATTCCTGAGCCTCCCGCTGCCCAGTGCCACCCCCACTAACTCCATGTTCACGGCGGTCCCCTCCTCACCCAGAAGGGTTACACTGGGTGGGTGGGGGGAGCATCACCAGCCATCCGGCCCACCCATCTAGTCAGTCTACATCTGTGCAAGCTCCACGCAAACCCTCTTTAAAACTAAGCTTTGCATGGGACGAGGGCTGTAGCTCAGCAGCAGAGCACTGGGCTAGCGCCTGCAAGGACCTGGGCTCAATCCCTTACCTCACATACACACACCAAGAAAACAAAAACCTGTAATTAAGCATGATCTAAGAGTGTAGCTCAGAAGCTGGAGTGCTTGCCTAGCACGTGCAAAACACTGGGCTCAATCCCCCAGGACCACATAAAAATTAACCAGAACATGATGTTGCACACCTACAGTCCCAACACTCAGAGGCTGAGGCAGGAGGACTGCTGTCAGCTTGAGACCAACCTGGGCTACATAGTGAGTTCAGGACCAGCCTAGACTACATACACAAAGGTGCCGTCTCAAAAAAATAAAAATAAAAATGTGTTCTGTTTTGTTTTGCCATGGCTTATGGTATTTTTTTCAGCTAGACAAATTACTAAATTCACTTTGAAAAATATGTTCTCCCCCAAAAAAGACACTACCTGGCTTATTTTGATTCAATTTAACTAATCCTTATTGAGTACATGATAGGTGCTCCAGAGAAATGAAATGGCAGAGAGATGTCCAGGCTTCCCAGAGCTTGTAGGCTAACACAGGGGAAAAGCACTTACACGAAGAGCCGTGAAATTCTGCAGTGCGCGATGGTCCTGCATCCTGGACCACGCACAGGGTGTGAGTTCCAGTCAGCAGAGACCTGGCGGGCTTCAAGGTAGGGCATTAAGCTCCTCAAGTTCAAGGAGGAGGAGGGCTCGGACTAACTGTTCAACACATAAACAGAAATATCTGTCCCATCGCATCAAACTTCCCGAGCCCCATCAGAAGCTTACAGCCCTGTTGGAAGAAGAGCCTGAGCTCAGAGCAGCAAAGCCACCCGGAGAGCTGGAGGCAGAAGGCGCTTGCACTGACACCAGGTGGGGACCGCCTCCTGCTGCCCCATGGCACCACGGTCCTCAGGTTGTGCCCCGGAAAGAGGCCAGCCTGCTGCGCATACTCTTCCAACCCTGTAACTGTTACTATCCTCCTGTTCTTGGCTAACACAAACTCCCTCTCTCCCCTCCTGACCAAGGAGGTCCTAATGGCAGGAACAACATTAAATGACCCAGGCCATCACAGCCGCACCAGGAGGGACCTCTAAGCAACTGTGTTCTGAGCACCGTGGGCCAGCAACACGGGGCAGACACGTGGGAGATGCAGGACCCTCCTGCCTGAGGCAGCGAGGACTTGCAGCCCTCCTCTGGCCTCCCACGGAAGGGGCACCCGCCAGGCCCTGGGGGACAGCAGAGACACCCGGGAGCTGTGCTTCCCTCACAAGCTGCGGCCTCTCCCAAGGCCCTCTGCCCGGACGCCAGCCTGGGGCAGGAGACAAGGAAGCAGCATGTCTGCTAGTGAGGAGCGCCCAGGCTGGTGTCCAGCGGCTGGGGCCAGGCTCTGCAGAAAAATACAGGGCCTCTTGAAGCCAAAAACCAGCTAGGCTGGGTACCTCATACAATGCTAGTGGCTGGAAGGGGCAAGCAGCAGGCACTGGTGTCCTGGTTGCCAAAGGAAGCCAGATCTTTGCTGGAGTATCCCGAATCTCATGTGGGAACGTGGTTTGGGAAGGAGGAGTAGCTTTGCTGACAAGTCCCAGCACGCCACAGAACTAAAAACTTAGTCTCTGCAACGGGTCACGTTTCGGACACACACAGAGAAACTATGCAAGTCAAGATTCCGTCACTACAGCAGAGATGTCTCAAGAGCGCTGCCCCAGGATGCACAATCTTCAGGACATCGGCTGCTGCACGGTGGCACACTCGTGGGAGGTGGGCTCTGGGCATCCATAGTGGTGTTGCTACAGTGCACCCTCATCCTACCACACTGGCGCAAGACAAGGCCCTCTGTCCACCCAGGCTAGCACCTGGTCCTAACCTTAAGCCACTGCCCCACCTCCCCCCGGCACCATGCCCACACAGAGAGGGCAGTGCACAGCCCTGGTGTACACTATCACACGGCAACCCAAGTTTGGCCCATGTTTGCCCCATGTGACGTTGAGCTGGTGGTTTACATAAATTTCCCCAATAACCCTTAAATCCTCTGTCCAATTAGCAGACCTGATTTGGGGCCCAATAAACCCAAGCTCATGGGTGTCACCCAGCCAGCCTGGGAGGACAGTTTTTGAATGCGCTACTGCACCAAGATCCAGTTCTATGCTCAATTCTCTGAACTGGGAAGCGACATCCCCAGGGGCCAGGAGCCAGCGGCAGCAGCTGCAGCCCCTGCGGCCGCCTGTCAGCCGCCAGGTCCTAGGACCTGCCTGTGCGGCCACCCCTAGCAAACTCCTCCTCCTCAGAGGGAGCATCCCACCAATCATGAGGAGCAACACAAAGAACACAGCAGCTGAATTCACCCCACGTCAGGACACCAAACCTCAGGAGAATGGGCAAGGCAGGAAATCCTGGGGACGTTTACTAAAGACGAGAGCCTTATTTTCAGCTTCAAGTGACGTTAGCTAGCACAGGCATGCTGGGAAGGGATGCACGAGGACATGCAATCATTGAATAACAGCCTGCGCGTGTCCCGGGGAATGGCACTCCCAGGGCCTCCGTCACCGCTGATCGGTGACCCCATGGGTGCACGGGGCCAGCCACACTTGCAGTTTGTCAGATGTTCCCCGGCTTTCCTTCTGCTCATCTGTTCTAACTGCGAGGTCAGCTCCTCCATCAGCCTCTCTTCCCACTTCTGGAGTCCTGAAGTCCTCCAGGCTGTGCTGGGCCGGCAACTCTAGCCATGTCCCTTCCCCAGACAGGACAGCTGGTGACCGCCCCCCCCCACACACACACACCCATACACACTCCACCCTTCAACAGGGCTCAAGCCTCTATGCCAAGCTCAAGGGATGCCACGGGAACCCCAAAAGAAGCCTGGACTCGGCCGTCCCCAGCTCCCCTCTGGGGACCTCAGGAGCCTGCTGACACGTCAGGCATCAGTACAGCACCTTAAGGGGAAAACTTAACATCAGGAAACCTCGAGAATGGAACCTGGTGTGTGAGCGCGGATCAGTTCTGCAGATTGAGGGGTCTGACCTTGCCAGATCTGTACGTGCACCCACCAAACCTCAATCGCTTCAGCCCCGGCCCCAGCTTCACACACTTACTGGAGGAACCCAACAAGCCCGAGTTTTTTCATCCCACGCCCCTTATCCACGCGCACACTCCATCCTCCCCCGTCCCCATCTCTAACACTTTCCCGTCTGCTCTCCTGCCAGCTTCTCCAGATCCCACGTGCCACCCTGGCTGTGTCTGCCTTGTTTCCATCAACCAGATAGTCTCCAGACCCAGCTGTTTCTCCAAAAATGACAATTTGTTTTTTTATGGATAATACTCATACATACGTGTATTTATATGTTTATATATATATATGTGTGTGTGTATGTGTATACATGTGCATGTATCTGCATCTCACGCCATGTCCTCACCCATTCACACGAGGGGCATCCAGGCTGGCCTCTGTGAGCTGTGCCCAGGAAGCACGGGCGTGTGGGCTCATCCCAGGAACGCGGAGTTTAAGTCCTGTGAGCAGAAGCCGAGCAGTGTAGAGCCAGATTGGACGGCACCTCCACCTGTTTCCTAAGGAGCTCCACTTTGATCGTCACAGTGGCCACACCAACTTACAGCCCACCAGCGGTGTGGATGGTTCCACCATCTCACAGAGTGACCAGACTGCCTTTTCCTTGAGACCCAGAGACCCACCCATAAAAATGCAACACAGAGGATGAGTAGACACCTTCCTGTCCCAAAGTTTTCTTAAATTTCATTTCTGGGACACTGCAGACCGAACCCAGAGCCTTTGTAATGAGCTATATATCTCTAGCCCTTTTAGTGCTATTTATTTTGAGACAAGATCTCATTAAGTCCCAAAGCTGCCCTGCCGGGCCTTAGCTGGGAAGCCTCCTGCCTCAGCCTCCCAGAGTGCTGCCATACCTAGCAATCTCTGCTGCATCCTAGTTACCTTCTCATGGCTAGGATGCAATGCCCGGCATCCACAACTTAAAAGGGCGAATACTTATTTCAGTTCACAGTTTCACAAGGTCTCAGTCCATGCCGGGGCAGCTGACAAAGACAGAAGCACAGGCAGAGGTGAAGGCGGAGGAAGGCTGCTCACAGCATGGCCGACAGGAGGTCATGTGAGCAAGGAAGGGTGCCAGGGAATGTCCCTCCAGCTCCTGTCCTGGTGACCCACCCCTGCCTACCAGGCTCCACCTCCTAACAGCACATGGTTCCACAGATAATCCACAACATCTAAACACGTGAGGCATAGGGGGAATGTCACAGATCCAACTATACCAGGATGAAGTTGGTGTGGACTCATGAATGTGCACAGACGCATGCCAGCCTGAAAAAAATCCTGGACCAGGAACAGGCACTACTACGGCTTGAATCTGCAGTGCCCTCCCAAAGCCCCATGTACTTAGGTGCTGTGGGCTGGTTGTGGAACCCTGGGCCGTTGGAGGTGGGGCCTGCCCAGAAGAGGGGATGAAGACACCCGAAAGGACTCTGTCAACTTGTTGAGACTGGGGGTCGCACAGGCCACAGCCTTCAGGTCTGTTACTGACCTGTGGGCCAGGACGTGAGAGCTGGGGTACCCACCCTGGGTGTGGGGGCCCAATTGGCAGCTTGAACTGAGCAAAGGAAGGAGGCAGGAGCCCTGTTACAGCTTCTTCCTGGGCAAGCTCTGGCCCCACCCTAGTCTCCAGACACGGTGTGTGCCTCGCTTGGCTTCTGTCTGCAGTGCATGATCAACTCCCCGGCCTCTGCCAGGTGCTGCCCCTGTGGCCGGCTGCCCACGAACAGACCGTGTGAGGCCTTCTGAAACTCTGAGCTCAATAAATCTCTCCTCACTTTAAATGTGGATATTGGGTGTTCTGTCCCAACAGCAAGAACGTAACTAGGGCACAGCTACCCTGGCATCTCCTGCAGTCATGCCACCCTCTCAGGCCTCCTCCAGATCCCTGGTGGCAACTGAAGCAAAGCACTCTCCTTTTTCAAGTGCTGTGCTGTGTGTGTCAGACCTGAGCTCCACCCTAGGCCATCTCCTAAACCTATGTCCCCAGCCCGTTTTTAGCGGCCTGCACCACTGGGCCCGGCTCCATGGACTCTGAAAGAGCCTATCAGAGAAGCAAGGAGCCATCTCTTCCGCTGTGGTGATCCAGCAAAGTGCGGGCGCCCCTGGGCTCTGCCTTTCCCAGGTCTCCTCTATCCTGGGAACATAAGGAGTCAAGGTCTCTGGCATGACCACAACAGGTGGCACAGAAAGCCACCAGCAGGAGGGTCTGACGGCCCCTTCGGCCTCTTAAGGTCGTCACATGAGCAGCTGTAAGGCGAGAGCACTCACCCACAGCTCCCACGCCACTGTGGGTACACGGCAGACACAGGGCAGGAGGAAGTCGAGCTCCGTGCTGAGGACTTTGGTGGAGGCTCTGGGACAGCCCGTGCTCTGAAAACACAGGGCAGCTTCCTGTGGCATCCAGAGCTCTTATTTTAGGAAAGTGACATCACAGTCCCTAGCAGGTGGCTGCCACTTGAAATTCAAGAGCCCAAAGCGCAGCACAGAAGACACAACAGCCCTGTCCTCTGTCTTCCAGACCACACTGGCAGGCTAGGAGAAGGAGCCATGTTCATCCAGTGGTAAACAATTAAAACTACTTCGTAGCTGGGCCCGGTGGACAGGCCTGTCACGCAGGCACCCTGCAAGGCTGACGCAGGACCATTTCAATTCCAAGCCTCCCTGGGCAACTTAGTAACCTAGCAAGACCCTGTCTCAAAATTAAAAATAAAACTAGGCTGGAAATTTAGCCTAATGTCAAGGCCTTGGGTTCAACCCTAGTACCACAAAGGAAATAGCTGTACTCTACGTCCAATATATTTGGTGATTATTCATCCAGCAGAGCACCGGGAAGTTACATAAGCCACACAAGCAGAGGAGTAGGCAAGGTCTGAACCCACAGCTGGGCAGTCACCTGAAGTCCCATCTACCCAGAGGCTGAGGCGGGAAGACTGCAGAAGACCCCAAGTTTGAGACCAGCCTGGGCAACAAAGTAAGACTCTGTCTCATAAGAAAATAAAACACTAGAGGCCAGAACTCTGTCTCCTGAAGGTGGGGCTCTGACCTCCCCAAGGCTGGGCTGCTTCCCACCCGCAGGGGATGCTGCGGAGAGCGCGGCCCACCCACGTGGGCCAGTGGCCTCAGGTGAAGGGCTGACAGCTTCTCCACGTGCAGTGGTGCTGTGCTGTGCACTCCCCAGGCAGCGCTCCTGGGCTATGTCAGCCCTGCCAGCGCCTCACCTCGGCGTCCACACTAGTCACAGCAGCCCTCCAAAGAGTCAGTGCCGTGCCTAACCAAGTAAGGCGTGCAACAGCTCACACCAGGGCCCGCACAGCCTCGCTTCCCACGGCCACAGACCCCGGAAGCAACCTCAGCAGGACTCCTCGTCTTCCCAGGCCCTTGAGCGTCCCCACAGTCAGGGGTCCTCACCTCCCCAGCCAGAGCCACATAGACCTGCAGCCTGTTAGAAATCGGGCCACACAGCAGGAGGTGAGTGACAGGCTTCATCTAAATTTACAGCTGCCCTCCATCGCCGGCAGAGCCGCCTGAACTCTGCCTCTGTCAGATCAGCAGTGCCCTCAGACGCTCACAGGAGCACACGGTAAATACCATTCACTTGAATCACCCTGCCCTCCCCAACCCAACTCCATGAGAATCAACCACACCAAGTGCCTCTTCTTCTCGGGCCCCTGGAGTTCTCCTAAATGCTGGTATACAGACATAAGCCAAAGCGTCTTCCCAGCACTCCGTGCAGGGCCCTGGAACCCCTTCCTGCCCAGGAGACACAGGACAGTGTGAAGGAAATGGCCATCTCCGGGCCACCCTCAGGCGCCTCCTGCTTCCCCAAGTCCGGGGCCCAGCTCACGCTTACTGGTTCTAAATCACTGCCTCTCTGCATCTGTGCTACTCTGCAGAGATCTGTCCCAAGGTGGGAACCACACTGCCACCACTGCTGGCTCCTTGGGGTCCTCTGCGTGTGACCAAGCAAGACGGCCTGCCTCAGAGGGGTGGACTTCAATGGCCGGGCGGGCAGCCCAGTGGACAGCTCCCCAAGTCACCCTGCAGGTCTCCAGTCTCCTGCTGGCCTGTGCCAATAACACCCTGACCAAAGCTGAGGCCGACTCAAAGGGGCATCACCGGTGGACAGTACACAGTCCACGGCAGCTCCTCCAGCAACCATGGAACTAAGCCTGCAGCTCGTGAGGGGCTGTGCCTGACTTGTAGCAGGGCTGCCTGCTCACGCCCCCTTGCCTCCCCTACAGAGCTGTGGGGGGGCAGGGGGGCCCGCTCTGTTACTTACAGATCTGAGGGAGGAGGCAAGGGCGCTGGGTGTGTTGTAAGAATACCAGCCTGGCATCCCGGGACAGGCCGCGTCCTAGCCCTCTGGGAGCCTGAGGCATGGCACTGCCGAATTCAAGCCCAGCCTGGCCCACGTGAGGACTCAGGGAGAACCTGACGCGGAACCAAACCACGGCAGGAGATGTCGCTCAGTGTGAAGGCCCTGGGCTCCAGCCCTAGGACCAAAGAAAAGAAGGAAAGCAACCAGTCTGTCTTGCGTCCCAGAAACTGGTCCCGAGGCACGCTCACACAGAGGGACGGAGAGAGCTTCCGGCGTGGCTGGCGTCTCAAATGAAAAGCAAACAGAGACAGAGTGATAGCATCGACTGAGGCGCAGAACGTCCCCCTCGGTGTCGGCACACGCTGCCTCCCACGGCACCACAGGAAGATTCTCACGGGAGAGACAGGCTGGGTTGGTCACAGTGAAAACGTATCTGGTTACGACGGAACTTTGCCTCCACATTCCATGGTACCAAACCGCCCCCCCAGAGAAAAGCCCAACCTCTATGTGGACAGGCTGTGACCACCTCCCTGTGGTATACACTGAGGATCAGAACCACTGGATGCCCACCCACCCGAGGGTCCTGGTAGCCCACTGCTCAAATCCAACTGAGCAACAGGCCACCTCCACGTCCTCCAGGCACCACGACCACTGTGGCTCTGAGCACTGCCACCACCCGCCACATGTCCCCAGGATGCTGACACTGCAATGAAACAAGATCCCACATGCTTTCTCCCCCTCAATGTATGCCTTCCTTCCAGATTTCGTGGAAGCACCCACTACCATCCGCACGTGACGTCCCCAAAACAAGCGCCTAGCGCAAAGCTCCCCAGGGAGTCCTACCAGGAACCCCTTAACGGTCATCTGATTTGAATGGGCATTTCTGAGGCTGCCAGGAATGCAGCAGCTCCAGAACTCCCCACACCAGGAAACGAACCCCTGTTCTCTCCCTTTCTGCAACATTCCACCCAATCATGTTTCAAATGTCCTCAGTAGGCTTTATGTTCCAACAGAGCGGTGGTCATGTCGGAGCCCCACCACCAGGAACCCCCAGCCTTGCCTCCACACGGGGCATGGGGCCAAGCAGCCACGTGTCTCGCTCATAACCTGCCAGATTCTAAATCTGTCTGCTCAGGTCCCAAATTTAGCTAAGAGCCTCGCTCGGCATGAAGAGAACTGGAACTTGCTCGCAACCTGGGTCATTTCTGGTCTCCCAAAGTCAAAGTCAATTTCAGGAAATCTCAAAAGAAAGAAAAGGGATGGGCTCATCTCTCGAGATGCCACTGGTCAATCCACCCACAAAAATCATCCCTGGCCTCTGACACACGTGCATCAGCCCAGCTGATGTCCACACGATGATCTCATAAGCACACTGGCACTGGCACGCGAGGCCTGCACGGTGCTGAGTGCCAGCTCGTGAAGAGGCGGCCAGAGCCAGCCCGGGGGCTCAGACCTGTCATCTCAGAATTTTGGGAGGCTGAGGCAGGACAATCACAAATTCACACCCAGCGTGGACAATGCAGAAACTCAGCAAGACCCTGTGTCAAGCAATGAAATAGCGAAGAAGCTAGGGTACAGCTCAGAGTGACATACAAGGTTCAATCCCCAGGGCCAGACTAAAAAAAGAGAGAAAAGGCACAGAGCGAGGGTAGGAGGACGCAGGCTCTTACGCAACTGCACATGACACCGGGTGTGAGATCTGAAGGCCCCTGGAAACACGGCCTGACCTGGGTCACGCACGGCAGCAGGAATCCGTGGCTCCACAGTGACCCGCAGGTGGGTCCAACTCCACAGGCTTCTGTGTGTCACAGCAAGACCCCGCAGAGGACAGAAGTCCCTCACTCTGAAGCAGAGGGTCCGAGGTTTGCCTGGTTGTAAGCCAAAGCCGCCATCCTGCCGCTTCAGAACAGCAGCACGGGTACAGAAAGATCTGGCAGGCCTCAGACAGCCCCTATTCGGGCCAGCAAGGCTGAAAGGAAGGGGCTGGGCTAGCGGCCACCTCGTGGGGAGAGCTGGCCCCACCACCAGCCCATATCAGGGAACGACCCCATGCCAAGACAAGCAAGAGACACCAGGGGTTAACAGGCAGCAGCTTTCCGCCAACGTTCAAACCGTCCAAATGAAACACACTCAGTAGAGATCAGAAAGCAGAATCTCCTAAAATGGAGCTGCAAGAAGATATTCTCAGGATTCCGCAATGGATCTCCAGGGAAGGAAAACTCCAGCTAGGGCCTGACTGTCAGGCCAACGATAGCGTGGCAGACCAGAAGGCAGGGGCCAGCAAAATTCCTTCGTTTTTTTCCTCCTAAATTTTTTCCTCCAGTACTAAGGATCCAATCCAGGACCTTCCTTCTTCGCCCTGACCCACATCCCCAGTCCAATTTTTTTTAAAATTTTGATTTTGAGACAAGTCACTAAGTTTCCCCCAGCTGGACTTGAGCTTGTCATTCTCCTGCCGTAGCCTCCCAGCACGCTGGGCCACCAATCTCCTAACATTTTTACCGTCAAATACCAGAAAGTGTGTGTTTGGGCTCCCAAGCCGACCTTCGCCTGCTCCTCCGGGGGTTCACCGCACACTCTTACCACAGCTAAACAACCGCTCTTCCCGGGTTACCTTCGTGGCTTAGCCTCAGCCACTGCTTCAGAACAGGGCGGTAAGGACGACACCATGACAAGCTGTTACACAGGGGTGGTCACTCAGCATGGTGAATGCCTGAACTAAAAAGAACTGATCACAGGGCCCATTGCCTTGAACCCCCACCTCGCACACACCATCCCATCGTTCTGGCCCCGCCCACAGCAGCTCTGGTGGTCCCTTTCCTCGGTGTCTTCAGCTGAGCTGTCCTGGCTGCCTCAGCGTCCCGGCTCAACTCCAAACGTTTCCCTTTCGTGGTTATTTCGACTCTGGGGAAGAGGCAGGAGTCACACAGTGCCAGATCCAGTGGCCGAGGCCGGTGAGGACACATCCCCACGAGGCCGGCTTTTGGTGGGCCGGCCCTCGGCAGTGGTGCTCCCCGCAGTGCGATCACACCTCATGAAGACACTCAGGAAAGAAGATTACCAGATGCCGCAGAGAGAGGCGAGCAAGGCGGCACAGGTGAGCTCCTAGCCGGGGAACAACTCGAGGGGACTCGTGGCAGTGCATCTTTCGTTCCAATTTTTTCTTAAACACACCAGGTATTTTTGTTTCAATCAGCCTCTGTCTGTGGTGTCAGCAGTTCCTGGCCTAGGAAAGGCTCCACAAGTTGCTTCCACAGTTGTTAGTTCTCTCTACATGAAAATAAATGTCTGGACCAGCCAAGTCAGCGGAAACGGTGCAGCTTATGAGACTGGCCTGACACCTGAGAGGGCACCACCCACCACAGTGACGCAAGTGTGCCAGGCCGGAAAACGGTCACGCAGAGGCACTGAGTGCTCACCCCTGGAACGTGTGACCTGTTACGTGATTCGGGAAAAGGGTCCTTTCCGGTGTGACTAAGGATCGAGATGGAGGTAATCCTGGGCTATCCAGGGAGGCCCTAAGTCCAATGACAGTTCAAGAAACACAAAGCCAGGCCCCACGGCACAGGCCTGGACTCCCAGCACTCTGGAGGCTGAGGCAGGAGGACTGCAAGTTCAAGGCCAGCCTGGGCAATTCAGGAACTTATCAAGACCATCATTTAAATAAATACAAATAAATAATAAAAATGAGCTTGGGGAGTAGCTCAGAGCAAAGGCCCAGTGTTCAAACTCTAGTTTCACAATAAAAAATAAAGACACGGAAGAGAAGCCGCTTGAAGAAAAGAGATGTGAAGACAGAGGCAGGACCCGAAGAACTCCCATGAAACCAGGCCCTCAGCGTCCCCTGCCTCCACGGGGCATGGCCCGCCAGCACCCAACCTTGGACTCTGGCTGCCAGAACTGCAAGGAGCCCACTTCTCCTGTGTTTAACACCAGCAGCGGGCCTGTGGCCACCTGTTACAGTGGCCCCAACTGGTATACTGAGACTCCAAGGCCAAGTGGTGACCCGGAGAGCAGAAAATGCAATGGAGCAGCACTGAGCCCGCTGTGTCCCGGGACAAGGCTTCCTGCTAAAAACCACCAATGGGGAGGGTAACCTGTCTGCGCCTCGGACCTACGTCCCTGGCACTGTTCATGAACTGCGCTGTCTGGAAAACCATCATCTGGCCATGATGCCACACTGTCCGTCTCGTGGGAGAGGACCGCTCTCCTAGCTGTGACCCTTCTGTTCTGCGACAGGAGCTTCTGCGGAGGCTAGAGCCAACAGAGGGCTGGGGATGTGGGTCACGCAGAGGTGGTCCGTAGGGGCCCATGGCCTTTGAAGGTGGTTATTCTCCAAGTCAGGGCCATGGCCTATGATCTGGTAGGGAACCTGCTCTGAGCCCAAAGTGCCCCAGGATACAGACAAGTGACGTCCTTGGGGACCCCAGCAGCTCCTGGGCAGGGGCACAGCGCCTTCCTCAGGCACCTCGCCAGCACAGCCTGGAAGGAACGGAGAGATGGCATCCTGGGCACAGAAGGCCACATGGACCTATACCCAGGCACAGTAGCCTGCAGGAAGCTGGTGAGTTAGGACCAGGAACAAGGCAGGGGTATCCCAATGAGATGGCGCAACTTTCGTACTGTGCTATTTATTTATTTTTGTGGCACTGGGGACTAAACCCAGGGCCTTTGCTCTGAGCTCCATCCCTAGTCCATTTTTATTATTTGACACAGGCCCCAGTTGCTCGGGCTGGATTCAAACTAACGATTCTCCCACCTTAGCCTCCCAAAGTGCTGGGACTCAGGCCTGTGCCACCAGCTAGGCTTAAACTCCCCATGATGTCAGAGGCGGCTGCGAGGCTTATTTGAGACTACTTGGACCTGTGTTAATTCTCCCTGCACGAGCCACATGCTAACTTTAGCAGCTCAGCTGTTGGCAGTGAACTCAGCCAGCCTGTGGGTATGCAGCCACTTTTTATTCCAAGCTTGAAAACTGCTCTGTTGCAATTTAAAAATATTTTAGCTCCATCTCAAAATATAAAGCATGATGAACATATTTATTTTCCAAATCAAGCCTTTAGGGCTTTTTTTCTTTTTGACTGCCTTTAACAATAACCTACTTTTACAAAACCTTAATAGTACCATGGCTGGAGGTGCAGGCCTGTAATTTCAATCCCGGCACTTTGAGAGGCTACCTGACCAAACTTCGTGTTGTGTCTGGCAACAGCAAACATCTGAAGAGTCAGGATATCTCTGCTTGGTCTATAACTTGATAACTGGGGCAATCGCACTGCACTCCGGTGTACCTTTTAGGAGAAAGCCTTTCCCCCTGAAGAAGAGGTAACGATCAATCACCCAAAGTCAGCTGCCGTACCAAGGGGAACACAACCACTGGGTTATGCTATTGTTTTAATTAAAAAAAAAAGAAAGAAACTGAATTCTCAAGCCAAAGTACCAGTCCAAAATAAAAAGAAAGAAAGAAAGAAAGAAAAAACCTAAGACAACAGCCAAATTTAGCAGGAAAAAAAAATCTAGCATGAAGCTAAAATTGAATAAGAAAAAATGAAAAAAGGGCTTCTCCCAAAAAATAAAAGGGGTGACATCATGATATCAGCAATCCTATTAACACAAGAAGCTCCGACCCGGCTGGAGCCCTGTTACAGAGGACACTGTAGGGACACTGTTCAAAAGGATACTACTACGCTTCCTGGCAGAGACCCTGGAACCTGTACTCCTGTCCACTGCCCGCCCCAACCACGCACGCAGGCAATGCTGAATGCGCACACAGGCCTGACCTGCAGCGGCAGGACGAGTCTTATCGGGCACAGTCAGTGTCCACAGGCAGGTCCTGCCTCGCGACACAACTCCGCTGTGCCCCAAGCACTCACCGCAGGCCTAAGCTGGAGAAACACACGACTGTAATTTGGAGCCACACTGTTCACTACCAGCTAACAGACTACTGTCAATAAACCCTTTAAGTTTTCCAAAACCGAAGATGATTTTTTTGATAAGCCTGACCTCCTAGGCAAGAAATACCACACAATACAATATCTGGATTAAGATAAAAAGAATTTCCTCTTGCTGTAGCCTTCAGTTAGCATTTAAAAAGAAAAACCTCAGATTTTTGTTTTACTCTAGAATCTGATCTAATATTCCCTGCTAGTTTCAAAAGGATTTTTTCTGATGGGTGTGGTGGTACACTCCTGTAGTCCTAGCTACTCTGGAGGCAGAGGCAGGAGGATCACAAGGTCACCACGGCTAGTCCCTGCAGTTTAGCCAGACCCTGTCTCAGAATGAATTAACAGGAATAATGAAGTCAACGACAGAGAAGCTCTGGGCTCAAGCCAGTAGGAGTGTATGTGTGTGTCTGTGTATGCGTGCGACACGTGGGATCAAGCCCAGGGTCTTCACACTAACCAACACCCCCGAGTTTTGTTTTGTTTTGTTTTTCATTTTGAGTGTCTCACTAAGTCACTAAACTGCCCAAGCTAGACACAAATTGACAGTGCTCCTGTCTCAGCCTCCACGAGCGCTGGGATTACAGCTATGCAGCACCAGCCAACTCCAACCCCAAGCAATAAAGAAAAAAATAGCAGGGCTTTCTAGTCAACCTATTTTTGAAAATGCAAACTAGCCCTTTATCGAGATGTGATGTGCAGACCTGGGACACTTCACCGCTCCTTAATGTTTAGGTGGTTTGCGCACCAACACTGTGCCGCACGTCCCTGGGCTGCCTAGCTGGACAGTTTCACAGGGGACTCTTTCTACCTGTCAGCGCCACTTTTATTTTCTTTGCAAATCTGCAGTCTCGTACCTGGCACGGCTTCTGAAATCTTTGTGGAAAGTTTAACGCTAACACTTAAACTGCACTTCACGCAGAATCCGCTGCATGGGCTATGGACGCACACCTGAGTTACCTATGGGGCTGGACCAGGATCACACACATACACTCACACACATGCACACACATACCCACCCCGTGTTCTCTTCCTTCCTCCCAAAGAGTACACCACAACTAGGTGGACAGACAGATGGGGTGGGACAGACTCTGGCACCAAAAAAAAAAAAAAAGCCCTTAGAGCCAGGCCCAGTGGCACAGGCCTGTCATCCCAGCACTCTGGGAGGCTGAGGCAGGAAGATCACAAGTTCAAGCCCAAACCTGAGCAACTTAGTACTTGGCAAGACATGTCTCAGAATACAGTCAACTGGGCTGGGGATGTACCTCAGAACTGAGGCTGAGTTCAAGCTTCTGTACCACAAAAAAATAAAAGAAAATTAAACCAAAACAGCTAAGGAGGGCTGTGCTGCAGCTCAGTGGTACAACGCTTGCCGGGTGATTTGGTCTGGGTCCAGTCCCCAGCCCTGCAGGCAGGTGGGCCAAGGAAGGAAGACCACCGAGAGAAAGCGCTGACCTCAGGACACACCCAGGGACACAGCCGCGGGCACGCCCCTGCGTCTCAGGTCGCCCCGCCTCCATTTTCCCACTGAAATGCAAAAATCCCCACGCAGAAGAAAGTAACCCCACCTGCCAGGGCGCATTCATGACTGTCAACCACGGAGAGCTTCCGTGACAACTGGAAAGGGCTGGGGGACCAGGCAAGCGGCCCAGCGCCTCACCCCAACACACACAGTGAGGCTGCTCTCCCATGTGAGCATGCTGGCTGAAAACATACGTTTCCCAGAACACAAGGGAGGGTACTCTGAGTCTTCCTACTTTAATACCTTTCAATCTTAAAAAAAAGAAATTCAGTCGCATTTGACCTTTTTCTCAGAAGTGGGGATGGCACCCAGGGCATTCCATGCTGAGCTACGTGCCCAGCACTCGTTTATATTTGATTCTGAGGCAGGGTTTCGCCGAATCCCCCAGGCTAGACCCAAACTCGTGACCCTCACGCCTCAGCCTGCCAGACACACTGGACACTGTAATGCTTAAGTGTATCCTCTCCTCCTCCGTGCAGATGTGCGGCGGGGCTCTGCCTGAGAGGCTGTGTCTGAGGCATCGCTGGGCGTGAAGGTGATCAGCTCAGAAGTCCCTTCCTCCTGGAAGCCTTCCAGATTTGCTTCTGGTTGCCCCAGCTCTCAGGGAACAATGTCACCCTCTCCACAGCACTCCGCTGGGTGTGTCACTAAACACACTCATGTGCCTCTTCCACCGGCACACAAATCCTTAAGGACGAAATGCACCCTGCCTGGCTCACTGCTTGGTCCACAATATTCAGCTCTCCCAACTATCATGCCCAGGAAAGTCGAAGCCTCCCTGTTCCAGGCATGAGCAAACGCACATGCCACGAAGCTCCATAAACATTAGGTCTTAGTGTCTTGCTTTGTGTGTGGCACTGGGGTGGAACCCAGGGCCTCCACGCTGAGCTACATCCTCAGCCCACTTTCACCTAGGATTTTGAGACAGGGTCTCAGGAATGCATCAAGTTGCTCAGGCTGAGCTCGAACTTGCGATCCTTCTGCTTCAACCTCCCAGAGTGCTGGGATAACAGGCTCGTGCCACCAGGCCCTGACACGAGTCTTCCAAAGCAGGTCTGTTTGTCATGCCTCTTAGGGTGACATTAACAGGACAGTGCCCCCCCAAATAAAAACCCCTAACCATCGCCACCACCAACCCTCCCTGAGAATCACTTAACATCGTGCCAGGCAGCCCTCGCCCTCTGCTCAAGCAGCCACTTCAGGACCAGGGCGGCCAGCCCCTCTGTGAGGCACATCAAGAAGGTCGCCCGGCTGCCCAACCATCAAGGCCCTCCTACGATCAATCACAGGCTCCATGCCTGGATCTGCTCTGAAGCACTCCGGGCAAATCTAGCTCTGTCACAGAACAGGGAGGGGATTCTGGGTCACACCCAAACCCTGTACAAGCCTACAGGACAGCCAGGCCGCTGCCCTCGTCCAGCTTGGTGGCCAGGCTGAAAGAGCCTTTCCTAGAACAAACAGTATGTGGTGGCATTTCCACACCCTCCCTGGCTGGAAAGATCCCAGAGTCCCCTCATCCCACAAAAGTCCCTCCCACTATTGCCCTGACTACCACCACTCTGCCAGGATGTGGGCTTGGAGTGCCATCAGTTATGAGACAAGCTGTAGCCAGGCCCCACGGGGCAGGCCTGTCACCCCAGCACACTAAAGGGCTAGGGCAGGAGGGCCCCAAGTTCCTAAGTTTAAGCTCAAGCAGCAAAACTTAAGAGACTTAACAATACCCTGTATGAAAATCAAAATTAAAATGGTTTAGGATGGAGTTCAGTGTGAAAGCCCTGGGCTCAATCCCTAGTACCACATACACGCACGTACACACACGTGCACGTACACACAAGCACAAACACACATGGGGAAAAGAGAAACAAGTTAATTTTTGCCCTACGTGTTATTTTCCCCCACATTAAATCAGCTATAGATCATCTTTGCCTTCCACAGAACTGCTTTCACTGAACAGTTCCATTATTATTCCTTCAATTGGTCATGTTTCTTAAAAAAAAAAAAAAAAAAAAACACTGCCCAAATTCTGCAGCCACCATCAGAAAATGCTGATGAGGAGAAAACAAAACAAAACAGGGCTGAGTCTCAGTGGTTACAATGCTTGCCTAGTGTACACAAGGTCCTGGTTCGATTCCCTAGCACCACAGAAAGATTACCTGGGTGTGAGGATGCATATCTATAACCCCAGCACTGGGGAGACTGAGGCAGGAGGATTGTCACAAGTTTGAGGCCAACCTGGGCTACATAGTGAGCTGAGGACCAGCCTGGACTACAGAGTAAGACCCTGTCAAAAAAAAAAAAAAAATAGGAGGAAAAAATCACTCATAAGCCCTGGATGGACATCTGGGATCAATGACCAGAGACCACGTCCCATCCCGTGCAAGGACTTCCCGTCCTTCACTCTGCCCCTTTCTGCAGGATCCAGGGATCTGAGGGCCAGCTGTCATCCATATCCACCTCTGCCTTCCAACATGAGACCAGTGACCCACTTGGCTCCTTGTGGCCCACTTCTCTGAAACAAAATGGAACATCCCCACTATTTCCTCTTTTAAAAAACCTGAACTTTCTACAATTAGCCATCAAAAAACACCCCGACATCTGTGAAAACTAGACTGGAAGGAGGGAGAAAAGTAACTGAATTGCACCCTCAAAAATCCCCAATCCACTTAGGAAAGTCGTTGGGTTCAAATTCCCAAGTAATTCTAGGTTTCATTCCCAGCTTCACCACTTCCTTCCCACAAATCCTTAGACAAGTTCTTGGTTACTTAGTTGTTGCTGGGATACACTGACACCCGCAACTCAAGGGACGGAAGGTTTATTTCAGTTCAGTTTCAGAAGGTCTCAGTCCCGTCATGGGCAGAGGCAGAGCCAGGGAGAAGCTGTTCACAGCATCACTGCAGGAAGCAGAGAGACAAAGGAGGGGCGGAGCTAACATACACCTTTCTCCTCAAACCACAGGGATCCACCCCTTCCGGGTCATATCTCTGTGATCCACCCCTTCCGGGTCAGGCCCCAGCCATCTGCCCCTCCCTGGTTGAACCCTAGGAGATCCACCCCTTCTGGGCCAAGCCCCACGAATCCACCCCTTTGGACCAGGCCCTGCCTCCTAATATCGTAAGAAATCCACAGACAATCCCCAACACTGAAACACATGAGGCTTTGGGGGAACATTCCAGATGCAAACCGTGACAAGCCATATAGATCTTCAGGATTTTAGAGACGCCTATGTGCATCAGGGGCGTGTCCTTTCCCCCACGCTGCTGAGATTGACAGATCAGGGACTGGCAAGGCCAGCTTCCGGCCAGGCACTGTATTTACCCTAAGAACTTCGGGTCACCAGTCCACAGGTTCAAGGTTAGGGGCCGGCAAAGGCAAAACCTTGCACGCCCTCCTCCCTAGCTGGGATCCTCAGCCGGACAGTGGACGCCAGCCACTGCTAATGCATTAATGACTGACATGTGGCGGCCACCATGAGGCGCACAGATGCAATGTGACATTAATGGAGAGATTTGCCTGTGGTCATGCGCACGGGGGCAGGCGGCTGCCGCCTCTTGCCTTTCACTTGGGGATGAAATCAAACGTCAGCCAAGATTAATTAGGAGCCTGGGGTCTCATTCTCCTCTGTTGATAGGAAAAGTACATTTCCATAATGCGAGGAAGCGTGTACGTGGGACGCGAGTCCAGGGGACGTGGAGGGGAGGGCGGCTTTATTGTGAAGGCCGCCCGTGTGGCGCTTGTCAGGGCAATTACTTTCTGCTCAAGTGGCTTGCTTTTTAACATTTTATTATCTTCACAACAAAAAGCCCTGCAAGCAATAATTATTTATTATGCTAATTCTTCAGCTTTCTTCCGGAAATTTCTGTAAGACCATTAAAAACTAGCTGTGCCCTTGAAACAAACCATGAGTTTATTAATACTCAACCAATTAAGAGGGGGGCGGAGGCAGGGAAGGAGCCTCGGCAGCAATTATTAGCGACGGAGCAGTCCGTCTGCACACGTCCCCAGCGCCAAGTGCGTTCAAGGAAACGGCCCATGCGCTTGGCAGTGGGAAGCGGCTGGAATCATCACAAAGGCAGGGACAATCTGTAAGGACCAGAAGAAACTTCCGGGGGAGGAGGGCTAGGAAGAGGGAGGAGGTACTGGGGCCTGTGTTCGCCCCAGCTACATCCCCATTTTCCATTTCTACTGTTTATTTGAGTCAGAGTCTTACTGAATTGCCCAGGCTGGGCTGGAACTCGTGATCCTCCTGCTTCAGCCTTCCAGAGCACTGAGATTACAGAACTGCACTACCAGGCCAGAAGGAACATTCCAGCAAATGTTCAAACCAGGTTGCAAGGGGACCCATCCTCCTTGCTCTCCTCTCCCAAATATGGGGAGAGCTTTTCTGCAAACCACTGCCAGGGCCCCAAGGCAAAGCATGCCTCTGCTGGCCCTGCCCAGCCTCCATGGCTGTGGCTCTGATGGATGGCCTAAAGCCCCACATATTAAACAAGCTAGGGCACCACGAGAAGGTGGTGGGGCCTTTAAGAGATGGGGCTAGTGGGAGGGGTCCTTGGATGATGGGCAGGGTGCTCTTAAAGGCCGCTTGGAAATCTGTCTTTTGTGGGGAGGCCACGAGGCCAATGGTCTCACCACAACACCTCCCACGGTGTGCTTCCTCGCCATGGGCCCAAGGCAGCAGGGCCTGCACCTCTGAAACGGTGAGCTGGAACAAACCTTTCTTCTTTGTACACAGACAATCTCAGGGACACCGCTGTAAACCAGCACCCTGAGAGGCTGAGGCAGGAGGAATAAAAGCTTGAGTCCAGCCTGGGCAATCTGGCCACCTGGAGAGACCCTGACTCAGAATCGAAAGAAAAAGAATGGGCTGGAGAGGTAGCTCCATATGAAGGCCCTAGGTTTCACCCTCAGTACCACAAAAAATGCACACACGCATGTGTGAATGAATGGGCTAACCTAGTCTGTGTTGCCCCAGTGTCCATCCCTAAGGATACTTCCGCGTTCCTCATTTGAACCTCACACACACGTACCAACAAATGAAACTCCATAACGAGCAGGTAGGCTGCTGAACATACCACTGGGAATGCCATGTCTCTTGCAGCAACGCTGTGTAATAAACTGGAAATGCAGACACAGGTAAGGCACGGGTACCTCCATACGACAACAGGGCCCCTCACTCCCGGCGCACCCCACTCTCATAGGCCCCATAAACACTCGCAGATGCTCAGTTCACTGTCCTACTCACAGAAGAAAGCAGCTGTCAACGGCCGTTTTCTACATCAGCATATTTCAGGTAAATATCTTTTAGTTTTCAAAATAGACATGGCCCGAATATATTTCCTGAAATTGTTTTCCTATCTTAGACCTAGGAAACATCCAGTGCCTAAATATAATCTAAGCAACCAGAATTATTAAAATGGAATCCCTATCTGTATAGAGATCAATAGATCACTCTTGAGGTTTTGTTAAGTCTTGCCTGCTTCTCTTCCACCCCGAGAAAGCAAATCTCAACAGCTGTACATGAAGAGGACGGGTGGCTTACACGGCCTCGCTGTCTCTGGAGGAACTGAGAGGCAGACGAGGAGAACGATGGGTGCCTAAGGGTCCTGGTCCCGGCGTGGGGTTCCTGATCAGTGCTGTTTGGTCTGGAGGATGAGGGAGTCGGGTTTGTTGATGCCCAGGCCCCTAGTTGTTAGCTTAGGGACCCTCCCGTCCTCCCTCCGAGGCCTGGCACACTGCTTCCCTGAGCTCTCGGATCCAATTCTGCACAAATGCTTAATAAGGTCGCAGAGATTTAATGCAATTAGGAGTGTTGCTCACAAATTAGCCAATCCATTAACACTCCAACAAAGGAGTAATTCCCGGGGAAAAGCCAGCCAGATGGGGGGATAGAACCCAGCCAGCTAAGGGGACAGTCTGGTGGCTTTTTTAATGCACTGTGAGGCGTGCTGCATCTACATTTGTGTGTTTTATGTCCTAGATGTTTCGGAGCAGAGAACAATGAGGTGAATGGTGATGTCTCCTGTCCTTTTCACTGCTGAGCTGCCACAGGTGGGGCACGAGCGCCGTCTGCCCGGCCGCGCAGAACCCCACCCAGCCCTTTACTGACCTGCAGACTCAGCCTTCCCTAGCAACAGCCCTCGGCAGCTTTCTCTCCACGCAGCATCCTAGGCACTTTCTCACTGCTGGGACATAATACCTGATACCACTACCTAAGAACGGAGGGTTTGTGTAGCTCCCAGCTCAGACGGCTCAGTGCTTCTATGGTTGGTCAGCAATGGCAAAAGGACACGGAGGAGGGCCCAGCATGGCAAGGCAGGAAGCAGAGAGCCAGGCGAAGCGGGCCGGGGCAACCCCCCTTCCTTGTCACGCTCCCCCAGTCACCCCCCAAGCTAGGCCTTTCACCAGCACGAGAGAGATCACCAGTCATGAGCCCGCTCGATCCGGCCAACTCCCCACTGCCTCCACGGCCGAATCTCCTTCCAAATGCACAAGGCTCTGGGGTCACCTTCCAGACCCCAACCGTAACAACAGTCATCCGAACATTCTAAGGAAGACTGGCAAACACAGAAGAGCTGCAGGAAAACACAAGTGGCCATAAACATGGTTAAGACATACACACTGTAAACAATTTGCATACTACACATTTCTATAGATTTTTTTGAAGAAACTTTTTAACGAATCGAGGATAAGTGGCATTTTCCTATGACATGATTTCTGCCCTGAGATCCCACCTCCCGTCACCATGTTGCCACCCTCAGCCTCGCACACTCTTGGTCACAACTCTCAGGGACACAAACACAACCCACCTTGTTTTAATTCTTTGTCCAATGTTTGTATTTAGCTTGTTCCCAATTTTTGTACATCTCCAAGGAGTGGCTTCAGGAGGACACTGCCAGGGGTCTTCATAAATACACAGGGTAAACGTACTGTGCTTGCATGAACTTCCACTGTTTGTTGGGCATCCCAAAGGGTCGCCCTCACACCTGCCAAGTGTGCACACCCCCAGGGCCTCAGCTACACAGTGCACGTCCCTGGACACAGCCACTGACTGATGTGGCCTCAGCAACCAGCCACACCACCACTGTCCAGCCCCAAGCCCACTCAACACACATTGGACTATCCTCATATACAAAACTGACTCAAGTATTTACTAGATGCTGACTGCGTACTTGCAGGAGGGTATCTGAAGGAGAAGCTGGACTCTGTCTCGATAGACAGAACCAGCATCCAACCCTGGCTTCCATCATCCTGGTAGCATGTGACAAAGGCTTAGCCACCACGGAGGGAACTCCCAGGAAACTTGAGCTCCAGCTTCTCTAAAGCCTGAAAAAAAACCCCACATATTCAAGATCCTCTTAATAATATATGACCAAAACTCACTAACAGGAGAAAAACATCAGAGAGACAACACAGAGGGAGGAGACAGGTGCCAAGGGGCATACGATATACAGGAACCTCTGTGGACGTCGATGACTCTGGGTGCTTCTTGTTCGCTCAGAATGTTGTTTCTAGAACCAAGCGAGACTTTCCTTAGCCAGAGTCAACCATGCAGAAGACCTAGCTAGCTCACGGAAAACTAACGGTGTCAGAAAACTCTTTCCAGTCCAATGTGAAGTTTGTGTCACTGTTGAGAACGTCCCTCGTAATATGACCCACTGTCTACACTCCTGAGTACCACTGATCTCAGATCAAAAATATTCAGAAAAAATTATATATGTACAAAATAAGCACAGACTCTTTTCTCATGATTCCCTTAAACATACAATAGAATCACAACTTATACAGCATTTACTCTGTCCTAGATATGATAAGTCATTTGGAGACGATTTCAAATATACAGGTCTGACTCAGTGGCGCAGGCCCATGCTTCCAGCACTTGGGAGGCTGTGGCAGGAGGATCAAGTCCGAGCCCAGCCCATGCAGCAGTAACTTGCTGAGACCTTGTCTCAGCATCTAAAATAAAAATGGGCTGGGGATACGGCTCGGAGCTACACCTGACCCTGGGCTTGGTCCCCAGAACCACGAAAATGAAATAATAAAAGGAAGGGCATGCCCAGGTCATATGCCACCTTCCATGACAGACTTGAGTCCTTCTGGACTTGGGCACCCAGGAGAGTCCTAGAGCCAGTCTCTACAGGACAGAGGGGTGACAGTACTAATGGCTCATCAGCTAATGCCTTCGAGCCAAAGTACTGTTAAATCATAATCACCATTTCTGATTTCAAAGAGGAGCCGAGGCAAAAAGATAGAAAATCCATGCCCGGACAAAGTCCAGAATTGAGATATTATCCAGCAGAGATGACCTCAGCTTTAAAAACACTGCAAACAGTCAGGCTGCATCCAGAAAGCTGGAGGCCACTGACCCAGCGCTACCATGTGTGGCTGGCTGAAGGTAAAGACGGGCCCTAGACTAGAGCCCGGCAGCGGCCTCCATGTCACAACCTTCCCTTCAAGGGATGCATGGCGGGGGGGGGGGGGGGGGGGGGGGGGGGGGGGAGGCAGAGGTGAGTGTCCCTGTGGAAGAGCAGGGGACACGGAACCGAGACGGCTTGGCCCAGAGATTGTCATGAGCACCTGCCCCGCAGCGACCGTCCTATGAGTGGTGTCCTCACACCGGACACGAGCTGGAATAGAGAAAGCCTCCAAGCAGCTAAACCACAGATGTTCTGACACCCAATTCCTCGGAACCTAATGCTTTGTAACACTTTCAAATTATAGCAGGAAAAAACTCACAAGGAAAAATATTTTAAAAATAGGTGATTTAGTATAGATGTGCTTTGTACACCACAATAAGGTCTATTTGGTTAAACGCTCATCTAGTAATTCATCCAATGATGGCCAATCCTCATAAATGTCCACCGTTTTCTACTCTTTGAAACAGGATCTCATTCTGTAGTTCAGACTGGCCTTGACCATAGGCACTATTCCTGCCTCAGCCTCCTGAGTGCTGCGATTACAGACATGTGCCACCAAAACTCTACTTTCTACTTCTTAGGAACTAGACTGCTGCCAACCTTCTTGAAGCCACATACACCTGCCTCTCTTTTATTAAATACATGGGACTGCATATAAAGTTGCACCCCAAAGTCTGTGTAAATCAAGGTCATTGTTTCTGAAAGTACGCACATGATTCTCACTCTCAGAAGTCAGACAGCAGCCTTCACTATACACAGACCTTTGACAGAAAAGTGGCTTGCTTTTTCTACTATAATCCTCACTTGAAAACAGCTAAGTTTGTGTGTGCATTACGTAACATTCAGATAAACTGACTCGAAAGACAACACATTTGCTGCTTTTTTTATAACTTACAGCTAAGAAGCTTTCTCTCAACATGTACCATCTTGAAACTGACTAAACCGTTCCAAGTAATCTGCCATTTCTTTCAGCATTTCCATTTTTTCTCAAAAATGCAAATTAAAGCTAATTTGAAATGAAAAACCAAGCTAGACCTTTTCTGGTAGAGAGTGAGGCGGCCCTGACTGACAGCCCTGCTAATCAGATCATACGCTGCTGCCTGTTCCCTGATCAGCCTAAATCTTCCCTTCGCAGATATGAAATGTATTAAAAGATAATATAAACAGGTAATATATGTACCATGTATATTTAAAGTATGCACTGAGTACAGTAAAATGAATCCCATTTTGTTTTCACAACCATTTTTGTATTATTTGAGTTCAACAAGACACCTTTAAATTAAAAAATAAACAACAGGTACAATTAGCAGTCATCAGTAGGTCTCGGCAAAGCTCCTGGTCTGGATCCCAATAAATGAGAAGAACTTAGATGACTGGATGGGAAAACCTCACGGTACAAGCTGCTCTCCACATCTGGCTTTCAACAATCTGAGAATTAGCTTCATCAAGCATTACCTTACAGGTCATTAAAAATAACTCTTGAGCTAGGAATCTCGGTACGGAGCTTGAACTCCAGGAAGTGGCACCACCATGGCAGGAATCCCTCCCACCTATGGATCCCTCTCTACGCACAAGGTTCCTCAGTGCAGATTTATAAAAATGGAAACAGAATTGGCACTTAATCCGGCTCAGCTCTAGCAGTAAATAATATCCATCCACAGATATAAGAACTAATTTCTTTACAGCCCAGTGGATTTCTGAAATACTTTTCCAATACATTTTAACAACAGTTCAACTGTATGGTAAGAATTTTAGTGGTGATTCAACTGGAAAAAAAAATTAGCACTTAAAGCTTTATGGTCCCGTAAATTAAAAAAGGAATTAAAGTTTCAATTTAACCATATTTTTGCTACATTGAAGTTTGATAAATATCCAATAAAAGACCTCCAAGCTTAACCACATTATAATAGGATAAAATTCTACAGACAAAGTAGAAATACAAGTTTGAGGGAAAAAATAAGCAGATTTAAAGTCTCTCAAATAAATAAAAGTGTGTATATATGTTTTCAAATGGACCACAGAGAAGGTGTTTTAATCCTATTGAAATCCAGTTTCACTTCCTATGGATAACCTTAAAAGATCTTTGCAAAATTTTTATTTCAAACTTTCAACACTGACCATGGAACATAAATTCTCTCCTTCTGAACTACGTAACCATGATCAAATTTTCAGATGGGAATTTATCAATACGCAAAGAAGCACCTAATGTTTGCAGTCTCACTGTGTGGGCTCTTGCATGGTGCTGGGTGGGGAACCCAGTCCTGCCCATGCCAGGCAAGAGTTCCATGAGCGCCGTACCCTCAACCTTGCAATCTGTTACTGAATATCAGCGTGGAAGTGAGGCAACTACCCCGAGTCAGGGCCCAAAGGCCTCAGAACTCAGCATTAGCCATCGGCCTGTCCTGTTTCACTTCTCTGATCATGGCAGGTTTTTCAGTTATACTACAATTCAGCCTCTAGAATAAGGACATCTACCAACAGACTGCTGCAAAGTCCTGCTTCAAAGACACCTGGGAGGCTGAGGCAGGAGGATTACAAATTCAAGCCCGACCCGGGCAATTTAGTAACTTGGTGAGCCCCTAATCTCAAAATTTAAATTAATTAATTCAAAAGGGCTGCAGACGTAGCTCAGTGCAAAGACACTAGGCTTGATTCCCAGTACCAAATAACTAAATAAAATAAAATGAAAAATGAATAAAAACAAAGCAAGCAAAATGAGGAAGCCCCCTGGGAGCAGGTGCTCCCCACAGTCCTAAGTCCTGCCAGGCAGCGCCTGGGCCCCCTGCAAGCAAGCTGCACCCCCAGCTTCCTGGGCCCTCAGATAACCAGCCCAAAGGAAGCACACAGAACATACCCCACATCTCAAAACAGGCGCCGGCACTGCTCACAGCTTCTCTAGAGTATGACTGCTCGGTTTCACATTTGTTGTCCAAAAATAGAAAACTACTAGCTTGTGGGAAAATATCAAGAATTGTATACGTATTTCAAAGACAGCATCTGACAGGCAGCTCCTGCTCTGCTGACTCCCTGGTTCTTCCCCCGAGACTGATCGGTGGGCTTATTTACAATGTTTCAATGTTTTGATGTTTGTTTTCCTGTGCTAGAGAATCGCTGAAGTCATCTTGAACCACCAAATCATCAGACATCTGCATGGTCAGGTGACATCCAAGACTGTCACCTCTAAAGTGTCCAGCCGGTGGATCTGCACACCAGGGTATAAATACTGTGGCGCATCCGCTGTGTGTGCCTGTCCCGGCAGACACCTGTTCATGCAAGATCCGTGGTAAGGCCTCACCCCCCCTTCTCTGGGCCTGGGCCCATTTTTTGGGAATCTGTATAGCCAGGCACGTTTCCCACGCAGGCAATAGCTAGCTGTTCCATCCGACATGGGCCCAGGCTCCACGAAGGTCACCACCCCTTTTCCAAAACGCCTGATGTCAGAAGTACTTCAGACCCCAAACTTTCTCAGATTGTGGAATATCCGCATTTACATAATGACGCAGCCTGGGGACAGGACCCAAGCTTCGTGTGTATGTGTGGAACTGGGACCGAGCCCAGAGCCTTCACGCTGAGCTCCATCCCTGCGTCATTTCTGATTTTGAGACAGTCTCACTAGGTCACTCAGGCTGGGCTCAAATTTGCAGTCCTCCTGCCTCAGCCTGCCATTGGTGCTGGCCATGACACTTATGTTTCCCATGGACCTTACACCTGCAGCCTAAAGGAATTTCATACATTTCTAGTGTGTTCTGACATTCACCCACAACACGAATCCAGGCATGGACTGGTGACATCAGGCTGGTTCTCACACATCTCAGGAGCTGCATGTTGGGGTCAGAGATGGCCAACCTGTGGCGTGGCTTAGCAGTTCCAGGGTTAGGGAGGCCATGTCAAGGCTCAGCTCTGCCCCTTACAGTCGGCCTGCCGCCAGCCACGTGGCTAGCCTCTGTGCTTCTTCCTTGGCCCGTGACCTGGGAGTCACTCAGGCTGGGATAAGTGCTAATGAGGCAATGCGGATGGGGTCAAGAGCTGTGAAGTGTTTGAGGAGCCTCTGGCATCCTGCGGTTACTTCCTTATTGACATGGCACTGAGGACTGAACCCAGGGCCTCCCTCCCAGCTTTGTCCCCAACCCATTTGATTTTTCATTTCAAGATAAGGTCTTGGCATGTACTAAGTTGGCAAGGCTAGGTTTAAACTTGGGGCCCTCCTGCCTCTGCTCCCAGAGCACAGGGGTTCCAGGCCCGGGCTCCGAGGCCCAGCTCAGCCCTTCCTGTGATATGTAAGTGCTCCGTGCCAATCAGAAGCAAAGCCGGCAGAAGGCCAGCCAGCCTGGCCAGATGTGCCACTGGTTGGCTGCCACCTAGCCTTTCCGTCCATCTGGACCGACGCTCGCTGGGCTGCCCACACGCTGCAAGCGGCCTGTCCATTCCCAAGCCCACCACAGAGGCACAGCCACAGGTCCACAGCGGACAGGCACTATGTGGGTCACTGCATTCTTCTAAAACTCACCCACGACAGAGATGGATGGAGGCCGGCTCGGCTCCACAGTGAGTTCAGGACCAACCTGGGCTACAGAGTGAGACCCAGTCGCAAAAAATAAATGAAAATGGAGATGAAGGAAGAAGAGAGAAAGATGAGGAGGGAAAGAGGAGTGTCCTTTTAGGCTCAGGGCTAAAAGAGCAGCCAAGTTTTTGACTCAGGAACCATTTGTGAAAACCCAGATGTTTCCAACTTCTGGCCAAATTCCAGTCCCGTACAAGGTCTTTCCTTAAAAAGAGCAGCACCTGTGTTTTTGAGGGGATGGGAAGGAAAAGTACAAAGCCACCACCACCACCTTCATGTAGCTTAAAAGTAGTAAGAAAAAAAAAAAAACCACGCAAAGCTTGGCCCTCCCTCCAGTTCCCTAAGCTCTTCCGTTCCAGCTTCAATTCCAAGCAGTCAGAGCTGGGCCTGGTGGCTCCAGCCTGTGGTCCCAGCAACCTGGGAGGTTGAAGCAGAAAGATCTTAAGCTCAAGGTAGGCAATTTAGTAACTAAGTAAGACCCTGTCTCAAAAAAAAAAAATTAAAAATAGAGATGCAACTCACTGGGAAGGCCCTGGGCTTGATCTCCTCGCTGTTCTTCCTGTCCAGGAACTGGCTGCAAAGTCCCAGTCCTGCTGCAGCTGCCCTGCTGGGATACCCTCCAGTGTCCCAGGCCCTTACTTCCTGCAGGCTGGGCCACCAACTCCCTATGGAGAAATCCAAGGCCCTGCTGAGCTGGGACTCCCACATTTCTCTGTGAGCTGCTTCAGGGCAAGCACCCAGGAAAACACCCTCGTGCCCCCCTCCCCATGCCCCTCCCTCTCCACATAGTCTCAGACTCACAAGCAGAGACAGCCCTGGCCTGCAGAAGGGACAGACGTCTGTCAGGTAGGGCCCCATCCTTTCTCCCTTCACACTGAGTCCTAGAGAAAAAGTTTTTTGCAAAAGGTCGTTGCATAGCTTCCCACCATGGAGGGGCCTGTCCTCGATGCTCAGAGCTACAGCACTGGGTTGAGTGAGACAGGAAAGCACACTCCCTGGGTGGGACGGTGGCCCAGAATCGCAGACGCCGAGTGCTCCCAGGAGGAAATGCACCAACTTTGTAGCGACTTCCCTCGTATCAGGACCCAGAGGACTACCAGCAGGTGCCGGTGGAGGACAGGAGAAGGGACAGAGGTAAGGCCCTGTGTGTCCCGACACTGAGCCTCAAAGCCCCAAGCCTCCACGGTGACCCCGGCCTATGCCCATAGCTGGGAAAACACTTCCGGATGAGGTCCCCTGACCTTTGTGACCGTTTTGGCTCCCAGAGCATTACTATGAGATCCACCTCCTCTCCCAGGAGCGGAGTCCCACTTGGTGGACCTGACCCCATCCACACACTGAATCAGGACCCTGCAGTGCCAGCCCGGACCTCTCTCACTCTTACCTAGAACCAACACCTCAGGTCATGACTCTTCCCAAAATTAGGTCCTTATATATCAACTTGCATCAGTTCAATAGGATCATTACTTCTTAAATGATTTTAGCAAAATTTATAAATCCATGATTTTTAAAACCTCACTCTCAAAAGTGCTAATATTCCCTTAATATTCATTTATTCCAGTTTTGTTGAAACACAATTTATTTTCACGAAGTTCTCACCAGTGAGATTAAAAAAACAAAGTGGTCAAGAACACGAAGTGCCCAACCCACCCAGCCCACCAGAGCCCCAGGTGCCCAGCGTGAGCACATCTGACGCCAGCCACACACTGGACTACATTAAACTTCAGGGCAGAGACCCGCAGGCTTCCTGCCTCTCTTCAGTCCTCTAAAGATGCTGCATTCTGGCAGAGAGAAGGTGACAAAAGCCTGCAAGCCTCCACGTGGAGCCACAGGGCTTGCCATATGTGATCGCTGACCCCAGTGCCACTCTGCCTCAAAACTGTTATCACAACACTATACACTTGCCATCTAAATCAGACATTCAATGTGAAACTCAGGAAACTGTAAAACATTTTGGGAGCCTGAGGCAGGAGAGTCTCACATGGTAGCCCAGCCTGGGCAACTTAAGGACTTGGCGAGACCTTGTCTCAAACACAGAGTAAAAAGGGGTTAGGGGTGTTGTACAGAGGATTATCAAGACAGCAAAGGTGACAGGATCCCGCCCTCCGCTCTGGAACAGCACACGTCCATCCCTACTCGCTGAGTCTCCTCCTCCTCCTCCTCCTCCTGATTGCCTGATGCAGAGGATGCAAACTACGAGGCGGGTCCAGAGGCTGTACTGCAGGGCCGCAGTGACATCACAACTGTCCTCAGGATCAGCATCACACACCGAATGTTCAGCAAGAAGCCGTAGTCGAAAATGAGGACAAGATCTCTGAGTCTAAGAGGTGTGCAGCAGAACACAAGCTTTGGGCCTAAAGGTCCAGGAGGAAAAGAGCGCTGTGGGGTCCAAAATCCTGTCGTTCCACCCCCCGCCCCCCCCCCACACACAACCCACCCTGTGTGACATCCTAGGACATGCGGGACCTCACGCCCACAGACCCCAACACCAACAAGAGGGGCACATCCACCGTCACTGTCGCCCTGTGGAACAGCTCAGGCCCTGGCCCCCGAGGGGCATGGAAGAGTCCTCTTTCCTTTTCCTTAACTGCTGGGAAGCCAGCAAATATGACAGCAAGTTCATTCTTCAGAACTGGAAGGAAGTTGGGCTGAGCTGGAGGGGACCCTGCCCCGCCCTCTCTGTAGGCACAGGCTCCCCAGGCCCAGCAGTGTGTCTTACCCAGCCGGGCCAGGAAGGTAGGCACACCCCACCGCACAGGCCCCACTGGCCCAGGGTGGCCCCTGACCTCTGTCACGCACCCAGGAGTCACAGTGGCACCAAATGACCCTGCTGACACAACAGCTGAGCTCCGGAGCTAACAACTTCCACTTCCATAACAAGAACAAGAGGCAGGGCTGAGCCTTCCAGGCGCGACTCCACTCACCCCACCCCCATTTCTTTCCCTTCTGGCAGCAATTTACAATGACCTTCTGCACCTGAGGCACCTCAGGTCACCTGGGTCAGCCCAGGGGACCCCCTTGAGGGCCTGATCCCCACCTCTCCTTACATCCACACCCGCAACCTTGAAGCATCCCACAGTGGGGAGTGCGGTCTGTCCCCACCCTCAATTCTCGGCTCTGGTCAGGAGAATGAGCTGGGTGTAACAAGCTGTCCTTCCCAGAATGACCAAGGGGTCTCAGTGCACACACTATCGCTGTCTCTCCTGAAACTTGGCCAGCTGGAGAAGGAAGTCTTCATATGAACAGCAGCCCGGTCAGCCCAGCCAAACCCAGAATGTCAAGAGTGCCCAGCTGGGACCAGCTGAGTAGAGACACGGACACAAATACACCAAGCCTGACTCACATAAGCAAAAACCACCATGGGTGGATGTGCACAGTGACGAATGGTCACTGTTTGAGGCCACAAAATGTGGCGGGGGCCGGGGAGGTTGTTACACAACAGTAGCTAACCGACATACGCAGTTCTCCAATTCGGAGTGCCTTTTATTTTTAAAAAATTTGTCCACGTACAACGGTTTTAACCTAATTTTACACTCAGCTACTTATGTAGAATTTGTCTTAGCCAAAACATGTTGATACTTAGAGCAGTAAATATGAGAACAGCTAAACCAGGCCACGCGGCCTCGGCAGCCCCTCCTGCAGGCTCTTTGCCCCCAGCAAGAAGGCAGGGATTGGGCCAGGAAATCAGATGCGGGCCCAGGCAAGCGCTCGCGGTGGAGGACACGTCTGCCCAGACATAACCCATCCGTTCTCTTGTCCTGGGAGTACCACCTGCTCCTCCTTGGGGCCTAACAGCAGCACTGAAGTGTGCCCCAGGGGAACGAATCCCCCCCTCCCAGCAGCTTGGGGTTGGAGGGGTTCACCCTTCCACTCCCAGGAAACATCGCAGAGAAGAGAGATGCCCCACCTACCCGTGGCCATCTCTGTTACAGGAGCCAACAAGTCCCACGGGCGCGGGCCAACGCAGACTGAGGTGTGCTACGCAACAGGGAAGCTGAGCACACAGATATGAAATCATGTCAGATGACATCACTCAGCACCATTCTACCTAGACGCTACCCTGAAATGCTTAGAGCGCACACTTAACACAAGTGGATGACATCGAAGCCAGGAACAGGTCAGAAAAAGGCGACACTGTGTGGCTGGGGTGAGGACGGGGAGGGCAGTCGACAGAGCACACGGACCCCCATTACGGGCGGCCTGCCTGGGGCGGGGTGCAGACGCCCAACCTCCCCGAGCCTCCCGGAGCTGCAGAAAGTGAGCACATAATTGGGCTCCACAGACGCTAATCAGTTACTGTCAATTCTCAGCCCCTGAAATGAGACTGAGCTTGGCTGTCAAAACATGCCAAGGGAAGCACAGGGCTCACCCCCGGGGCAGCTGCCACAGAGTCCTCGGGCACCTGCAAACAGCGGCCACACCGTCAGGCAGCGGGAGAGGACCAGCTGCCCTTGCTGGCACGTGTGTCAGCTTTCCCACGGCTAGACGAAGTCGCCGCCACCTGCAGGTCAAGAGAGGAGAAGCTGGGCCCCACAGTGCAGGCCTGCAAGACCACGTGGCGCGGCCCGCCTCTCCCAGAGGTGCGTCCTGACACCACCTGTTCCCTGGCCACGATGACGGGACTGGGAATCTCCCTGGCTGGCCCGCATGTTCCCTTTGAAGTCTGAGGCTTGGGGAGCTCAAACCACAGAGCTTTTGGCCTGTGCTCACGGGGCCCCAAGGCGGGGGCTGGCTAGTAACCATCCCAAAATACTCTGCAGACTGTCTCGTCTCAGCTCTCCGCCCCGCCACAGTGCCTCTGCCCTGAGCCAGGCCCGCAGCAACAGAACAAGCAGACGTGGATGGAACCACGACCCAAAATACACTTTTCCCCACTGAAATTGTTTTTCTGTGGTATTTTTGTCACAGCAGACACCCCAGGGAGAAACTCTCAGGACACACTGTCAGGGCTCAGAACAGGATCCCCCAAAGCCTGGTGCTACGGCCTGCTGAGCGACTTAGAACCAAAGGCCACCAGAAGGCCTTGGACGCACCTCACGACCAAGGTCTCCCCAGCTTTCTCCTGTCTCTCTGTCCCCCAGTCTCACAGAAACCAAGATCCCTCTTGCCTGGCACAGGCTGGACAAGTCAGAATCTTCCCTCCAAAATCCAGCAGTGAAAGCTGAAGGTCACAGTGTCTCCTCCACGCTCATTCCAGAGGGGTCTTACCCCGCTACCCGGGAGGCAGGAGCAGCCCCAGAATCCTCACCACCCCCTACCCCCTACCCCACAGTGGCCTCCACACAGCACCCTTCACCACAGAACCTCTGCAACAGGCAGCACTCTGGCCTGGGAGCTTCATACCCAGAAACTGCACGTGTGCATGTGCATGTGTTCCTGTGTGTGCCTGCGTGTGCATGTGCACACACACGTGGTACTATGCTGAACCCAGGGCCTCTGCACTGAGCTACACCCCCTCCCCATCTTTATTTCTGATTTCCAAAGAAGATCTCATTAAGTCACTGAGTCACCCAGTCTGAGCCCAAGGACAACTCTGCACTCACCATGCCTAGGGCACACAAGGTCCTGGGTTCAATTCCCCAGCCCTACATGGTAGCTGGGCGTGGTGGCACATGTCTGTAATCCCAGCACGCAGGAGGCCGTAGTGAGTTCGAGGCCAGCCTAGACAACAGAGTGCGTTAAGGACCAGCCTGGACTACAGAGGAAGACCCTGTCTCAGTGAACAAATTAATAGTCAAGGAAGTAGGAAACTCAAGGCATGTGATCTGGCCAGAGAAGCGTCTTTGATGAAGTTGTATCAGCTGGGAGGGGCCAGCGAGAAGCAGGCACTGCAGGCCACCTGTGAGAGCGGACCCTGCATGACCGCAGTGGGGTCGGCGGCCTGTGGACATGTGATCAGTTTCACTCAATATCCGGATAAAGAGCAAAACAGATAGGACGCGCCATTCCACGCCCCAGAACTCGGCCCCAGTGACGGCTCAGTCCCGTCTCGTCAAGGATCAGGATCGGCCTACCACACAGTGACATCTGGGGCTCAGGCTGCGTCCACACTCCACCCGACGGCAACAGCTCGCTCCCACGTTTCTGTTCTACGTGATAAAATGACAGGCTTACTCCCGCATATTTATTTTTACTTTTATTTGTGTGGTACTGAGGATCGAGTCCAGGGCCTTCATAGTGAGCTATATTCCAGCCCATTTTTATTTTTGATTTTGAGACAGTCTTGCTAAATTGCCTAGGCTGGGCTTGAACATGGGATCCTGCTGCCTCAGCCTCCCAGAAGGCTGAGATGGCTGGCCTGTACCTCTGGCAGGGGTTATCCATCCAAATGACAAAAGGTAACCTCTTTTCCTTTAAATCTAGCAACTGGATCTCTATACACCCACAAACTGCTAATAGGACCCAGCAGTAAACCCACACCTGCTTCTGTTAAAATTACTTCAAATACTTTATTTTTTTAAAAAGCCAAAGCTGATAGAAAGGAGGGAGAAAATTTTAAAAACCGAAGTAGTTTGAATTTCATTCAATCACACTCACTCAACAGTTATTTACTAAGTGCCTATGACGCGCCCGGCACTGCTGGGTCAGTACACTTTTGACACTATCAACATCTGATCTGCTTTAACAGGAGTGCATTCAGCTACATTGTGTGTGTCGGGACAGAATACTAGAAATCACCCCCGCATGCGATCAGAACACTGCAGGGAGATACGGGACCTACGGAAGGCAGATGTCCCAAAGGGCTTGGTCTAGCACCATGTCACCCCCCCCCCATGTGACTTCCTGGGAAACCCCCAGGGAAGCAGATTCTGCTGCCTGCATACTCTCAACCTGCTCTCTGCATATTTAGCAGGAGAGAGATTAAAATGAAGACTCACTCACCTGAGAGCGAAGACGGATGCTCTATAAGCTTTTACGCTTTGCAGCCCATAAAAAGTAAATGCTCTGCTTGGCCCTGGGCTGCTGCATGTTGGGATGCATCGCCAGGCGACAGTGGCCTGCTCCTCCAGGAAATCCCCAAGACTCGGCTGTCCTGACGGGTCCCCAGCTCCGCGTTCTCCCTACCTCCCCCTCGCGCCCTGCCATCACAGCCTTAGGCCTGAGCAAATGAATGTGTCCCTCCCTCCAAGCCCCGGTCCTAAGGCTGACCACACTCTGGGCTTGCAACCCAAGTCCCGACACTTGGGATTCTTACAGAAAGTTTTTAATGACTCATTAGTGTTCTGAGTTTGAATCGAGAAAAATGAAATCCGATTTCAAATGTTAATGATTCCTTGAATCACATACCTAAACTCTCAATGCCGTCAGCAGCTCACGGAGCACGCAGGCCCCTCCTAATGGTGCTTCCCACGCACCCACAGTCAGGCCTTTGCTGGGCTATGGCAGGAAGGCCCCAGAACACTTCCCAGCTGACAACACGCCCTACTTCTTTCCTCCCCGCCCTCACCTCCCACAGTGAGCAACAGATCAACAGCCAAAAGAAAAGCCCACCCTGGCGGTCGCCCAATCACAACACAGGTCCTAGGACCCGTGAGCCAGACTTGCACCTGTTTGCAATCGCTGGAGATGCAGAGGCAAGCGGATGAAGAACCGTGCCCGCTGAGGCAGGAGGCTGCAGACAGCAGCTAACCTAAGGACCGGCTGTCGATCGCTGCAGGGGCGCTGGGAGCCCGAGGCTGGCAGCTTCCCTGTGCCCTCAAAGTCTGGGGCAATCAGATAGAGGACATCATGATGGTTGTTACGCCCCGGAGGGTACAATGGCAGAGACGCGGGATGTCTTTCTTCTGTGGCTACTAGGAAAAGCTAGGCTCTGATTTAGCACTCGCATGGCTAATCGAAGGAAAACCCTTTCTTTCCCCTCCGGAAGCTGAATGAACTCCAAAAGCAAAGCTGCACGTTTCCATGGGACAACTTCACCTCTTAGGTTAATTATCTTCTAGTCTTCTCCAAAGAAAGCCCGTTTCTTTGCGTGTTAGCAGATACACAAACTTTTAGTAGACAGATGACACTGAGAAGTACGACAACAGCATCTTTATCTTTGTCCCTAGCCACCCATCACACAGGGGCCTTACACACAGCAAGGGACAAAAGAACGTGTACCAGGATGGAAGCATTACTCAGGGCCACACAAATATTACAATAAGCCAACTAATATCTTCTATACCTACTCTCACCATGGAAATCCCAGCAGCTAACCTTTACAGCAAATACTAATTAGAATTTCACATTAAGTAAAATTATAAGAAGCTCTTGTACTAGATCCAATATATTCCCTAGATAAGACCACAACTTGAGCCAGGCTCAGGGACACAGGCCCACAATCCCAGCACTCCAGGAAGCTGAGGCAGGAGGACTGCAAGTTCAAGTCTAGCTTGCATAACTTAGTGACCTAACGTGATACCCTGTCTCAAAATTAAATAATAGCTCAGTACAAAGGCTATGAGCTCCATCTCAAGCACAGCAAAAATAAGTGACTACTGATTAATATTTCTAAAATATTGCACTGGTGGTTTTTCCTAATGGACAGTCACAGCATAACCACCTCGGCGTGTCCCGGATGGTGGCGGACTAATGAGGTCATGGGTGGTAGCCTTCGTGAACTGCCTACTTTCCTTCCAGCCTGGCCAAGGCAGCCTGGGGACGTAGGAGCCTCCCTAGCAGCACTGCTCCAACCCCCAGTCCCACCAGAAGACCCCAGGCCCATCCCAGCAGAAACCAGGCTGCAACCTCACCAGGTCTGGAGCGCTGTGGCAGCTACAGGTCGCCGAACACACCTCCGAGGCTCCTAAGAACGACCATCTCAAAGCACGCTGCAGCTGCAAGCCCCGACACCTCGGGCACGCAATGGGCCCGCCTACACCTGCCAGGTGACTGATATTAGAGTCTTTGCAGCCAGGAATTCTGGGAAGCAACATTAAGAAGGATGATACCAGGTGACCCTTGTGTACGCCTCTGACAAGCACAGGTGCAAAACTAGGTCCCAATCAACACCCAGCTGCATATTCCAGACCCTCTCAGAGCCACCTACAGCTGCCCAGGTCCAGGAAGTCACCCTGATGGCCCTCCTCACGTGCTAAAGCGAGGAGGACTTCAAGGCGGTGTCCTGCCTACCAGCACCTCCGCAACATGCCCGCTGTCGGCCTACAACTCATCCCAGTTTTTTCTTGTATTTTTTTTCAGACTCCCAGCCCCTAATTGATGCCCTGGCCTTGCCAGCTGCCCTGCCAACGGGAGGGGGGTGCCTCACAGACCAGGAAGCCTGGTGATTCCACCTTTCCCCGCCCCACCCCACACAGCCCTGTTAACTTTCCTCAGCTGGGATTTGGGGAGCAACAGCGTGAACTTGGGCTTGCCGATGAAAAACCGCAGCAGGATTTCAGGCAGCCGAGGAGGAGGCGCGTCCGCTTATAATGGAGGGTTTAGGATACTTGGTATCTTTTAAAAATGGTTCACTTGTGAGTTGGAAAGACGCTGGTAATTAAACCTTCCAGGGCTTACACAGTAAGCCTGCTGCCATGTGCCGTGCTGTGCTCTCAGAGGCAGCAAAACACACAAAATGCGAAACTAAACACAGTGGCTGGGAAAGCTGGTTTCCCAAGGGAGGCATCTGACAATTAGAGCAACGTGCTGGAGGTACCGACCTTCAAGAAAACTTTGGAAAAATGTTGGACAGCTGTGTAACTCATGAAAATGCATGACCCCGTGACTGAGAACGACTCCCTGAAACAGGTAATGCATCATTCTAAGAAACCAAAGGAAGCCTGAAACAAAAACTGGAAGGGAACGCTGCTTCATCTGAAACAGTTCCTCCGCCGACACAGGTGGGCACAACCTAACAACTCCAAGGGAAAAAAAAAAAATTAAGTAACATCACCAATTTACAGAATTGTCCCAGAAATGCTCATGCTCTAAACCTGCTTTTCCTAAGTCTACATGTTAGGCTTCATTCACAGATGGTTTCTGTAATCAAGACAGGAACGCACAGTAAGGAAAGCGTGTTTCTTCGAGTGACATACACGCTTCTCTACACATCATTACGTGTCAGGAACTTACCCCGAAACCCGTAAAATCCCCTTCAGGAAGCAGAGCCCAAACTCTACCATTTTCTGGATCAGAACAATTTATTGTGCACGAGCATTCTTTATAAATGCACAGCACCAGGCATATTACCCTCGTTTCCCGACACACTTCTCTTGGGCTGCCTGATTTAAACTTGAACTGTTTCCTTTCCTATCGTCTAGTGAAAGCACCACCAATGTGGAAAATGCCATGACCAAACGACTGCTAAGCAAATCCTTCCCCGGCCCTTGTGTGGGGTCCTCTGGAGGGCCTCTGGAGGGCCCTTGTGTGCTATGCCCAAATCCTTTCAGACGTATACAAGATTCTGGGGGACAGGGAGGGCAGCCCAAGCACCCCCTGGCTGGCATCTTATATAACCGGGGCAGAATTACCAAAACCAGGACATTCACACCGGTACAGGGCTATTAGCTGAGCTGCAGAGTTGACTCAGAACTCAGGAGTTTGCCCACAAACAGAAGGTCCTTGAAAGATTATTTTGAAAAATAAATTCCTCCGCAACACTTTCAGCCTCCCAAGGTTAAGGTTTAATAGACTGCACATAATGGAGTGGAAATAAAGAGCCGAGTTTGTGTTTCTATTTCTGCAAACTAAAGCTGAACAGAACTTAGCACATCAGCCGCATTATCACGTAGTGCTAAATGCTTCGTCGTGCAAAACACATCACAAGTGGGCTTTTAAGAGGCGGGGCCAAGAGGAGGGACTCGGCAACTCTGCTGCTCACCGTGAAAAGCAAAAGGCTAAGCAAGTGATTAAACTTTCGCCCTCACATCTCAGGTGCTTTTATTTATTTATTTACCAAAGTCATTTTTTCATGAACAGCCAAGGCCTACAACACAGGAGGTGACTTCTCCATTGCCTCGCAAATTAGATACAGCAAAGAGGCAACGTGATTTTTACGTTCAATCTTTGTATCAATTATAACTGACAAGCCTCTTCCCACAAGGCGAGCACGCTAATTTTGATGTCTGCTATCCAAAGGACGTCTAGTCCACCTCCAAAAATTAGTAATGTGCCCAAAGGAGGGATGGGGAGGGGTAAACGCGTCCATGTATAAATCTCAGCTGCACACGTACACGCGAACACACACAGCCACGGGCTGCGTACGCCTCCCCGTCTAGTCCACTAGGTGGTCTAAGAGAGCCCCCAGTGGAAACTGCACAACAGGTTTTACTTCACAATCGCCTCTCCCCAGTTCTCGCAGACTAGTCAATCTGCACACAACCTGAATGTCTGCCAATGACCCTGATTCTTACTAGCACTGTAACAAACAGCTGAGCACCTGCTAGGTCCCAGGCCCTGTGTCACAGGTCTTGGAGGAACAGGGAAAAAAATTGACTTTGCCCTTAGGGAGCTTTGCCATCCAGGTCTTCTGTCTCTAAAATGTAGTCCCATGACAGCTGAGAAGCAGTCAGATGTGGCATCTGCTGAAAGAGGTGTACAAAGGAAGAAGTCTCCACGACACTCAGGACCACGATTTACTTTCCTACCCCACAGAGTAACGCCAAGCCGACTCGGGCCATCAAGCCACACCTGTACGGCATAAAACGCCAGCTTAGGGCGGCAAAGAGCACGAAGCCATCCCATCCCACCCACGCACACCTGACACTGCGCTCAGCTCCCCATGCTTAAAATTCCAACATTTCTAAGCAAATCACTTCCATTGTTTTTCGTCTCCTTTTACACGTTCACATACCAGGGTAACACTGGATTTCCAGATTTCAAAAAAAAAAATGCTTCAGCTAGCATTAGAACTCAGAAAGATACATTTCCCCCAAAAGAAAAAAAAAATATCAGGCTAATCCTTAATTTTAAAAAAAGGAAAAAAGCCTATTTGAGTTCAACTGACCATTGAATGAGCCTTAACGAGGACTTAGGTCAGTACTAGGGAGGCTAAGTCTCTGTCAAGAACACGGGAACCACGGCTTACGTAACCCACACAAATGCTTGTTTTCTTCTCTGCACACAATCTGAAAGTCCATCCCAGCGATATTTGCAGGAGCTTTAGCATTCAATACATGGCAAGCAGAAAGCCTTGGTCGGGAAAGAAAACAACCCCAAGGCTCACGCCTGTTGTCCAGGCAGGACTTAGAGGTGCGGAGGCCCAGGAGCGCTGCTAACCCTGCCCTAACTCGCCGGTAAGCAGAGGCCAACCTGCGTGTCCTTAAGTCCCGGGCAGCACATGCACTGACAGGCGCCCTGGGCTTGGGGAAGGACTGTTTGTCCCCTGAAACTGAGGGTGTGGGCTCTTTTCAAAGGACAGAGCCATCAGCTCGGGGGCACAAGGTCCCGCGACACAGCCACACACAGCACACAACCCTCCTGGGCTTGTGCCGGTAGAGGACCCACAACAAAGTAGATAAATACGAGCTGCTTCCACGCTCCAGAGAGCCGAACACCTTTAAGGCTTAAAATGTGCTCTCCGCTGTCACTGCAAGCTTCCTTGCTCAAATTAAAAGAAATTATGATAGCAAGCCTAGTTAACTTACTCACTGTTCCCGAGTAAACAGAGAAACCTAATTTGCAAGCAACTTCAAGGTCCAAATCGCGGGCTTCTTGTTGCTATTATTATTAGATGGAAAAGGGCGCCCACTCCACCGCCACGCAGGGACCCCCGCCAAACGAGTCCACACCGACAGATGTGTTAACCCGATGGGCTCCAGAACCACGCGCGGGTCGCCGGCGTTCGTCACCCGCCCGCGGGGTCCCCGGCCGCGGAGGGAGGAGCCGGTGGCCGGCAGGCCGCGCGCCCAGTCCGCCTCGCGTGACCCGCGGCTCCCCGGGGCGGCGCGGGCGGATCCGGGTCGGGGCCCGCACGGCCGCGCGCGGGCACAGCGCCAGCCCTCCCCGCCGCCGGGCTAACAAGTGGCCGCCGGGCGCGGGCTCCGCCGGGGCCGGGCAGACGAGCCGGGGACCGGGCGCGGTGGCCGAACGCCCGGGGCCGCCATCCCCGCCGCCCGGGACTCCAGCGGGAGCCTGAGGTCCCCGCCGCGCCGGGCAGCGGAAGGCGACCGAGGCCGCCGCCGGGTCCCGCGCGCCGCTCGGGGCGGCGGGGACGCAGCGCCCACGCCCGGCGGCCGCGGCTGCGAACTTCGGGCAAAGTTTTCCGCGGGCCCCGGTGCCGGCCGGGGCTCCGGGGGCAGAGGCGGCTGGCGCCGGCCCCGCGCCGCCCCGGCCCCACTCCGCGCCGCCCTCCGCCCCCGCCGCGGGCGCCCCGCCCGCCCCGCGAGCCCCGGCCGCCGCCGCTCCTACCTGAGAACGTGTCCCCGGCCGCAGTTAGCAAAAGTCCGGCCAAAGTCGCCAGGCGGGTCCCAAGAGGCGGCATGGTGCCGGGCGCCGCCGCGCCGCTCCCCGCGGGCGCACGCCCCGCCGCCGGCGGCGGCGACCCGGCCCGGCGCAGCTCCGCGCCGGCCCGAGGGCGCCGGCGGCACGAGTCGCGCTGCGGCGGCGGCGCGCGTCCGGTCCCCGCGCGGCCAGCGCGAGGGCGCGTCGCCGGCCGTGCTCCGCTCCCGCCGGCCGCCGCCGCCGCCGCCCTCCCCTCGGCCCGGCCGCGGGCGCGCTCCTGTGTCGCGGCCGACGCGCCCCGCCCGTGGCGCCGAGGGCCGGGCCGCGCCGCGCGGGGCCCCCGCCGCCCGACCGCCGCGCGCTGCCCGCAGGCCGACACGTCACGCCGCCGCCGCCGCCGCCGCCAGAGGGCGCGCGCCCGCCCGCCGGCCCCGCGGGTCGCCGCCGCCGCCGCCCGGCCCGGCCCGGCGTCCTCGGGCGCGGCGACCAGCGCGGAGGCGGGGTCCGTCCCGAGCAGCGCGGCCGGTCCCGAGGCGCGGGGCCGGGCGGCGGCGAGGCCGATTTGGCGGCGCTCCCGCCGCGCCGTGGGGCCCGATCCCGGCGGCCGGGCTTGGCGGAGCCGCTGGTTTTCTGTATATTCTGTGCAGAAATGCCGGGCGGCGGCAGGACGCCGCGCGGCGAGGGGGTCGAGCCCGTCTGGAAACGTTTTCGCTCGGCGCTGGAGTATCTGAGATGCCCGTTTCATTCAAGGAACAAAAACCAGCTCCGGAGCCTCAGTGCAACTAGGTTGGGGCCACGGGACGGAGCCCGAGCCTACAGGGTTCTTCTTGGGGGTGGGGGCTCAGGATCTCGGCCAGGCTGGGCCCAAACTTGCGTTTCTCCTGCCTCAGTCTCCCCAAGAGCGGGGACTAGGCCTCGGAATGCACCTTGACCACCGAGGAAGAGGGTGAGCAGGCCCAGGGGACTGCCCCTGACATGGGGACGCTGTCCCACTCCCCCAGAGGCCTCTCTGCTGGCCAGATCTCCCCCATGGGCCCCGACGAGGCCTCCCAGTCGGCATCTCCCGGGCAGAACGCGGGCACCAGGGCTTCATTCTGCAGTCCCACTCACTCAGGCCTGCGGTTGAAAACTCTCAGCCCTCGGGCGACCGCCGCGGGACCTTGTGTCCCTGGTCCAGGGCTCCCGCTCGCTCTCAGGTTGGTAGGGCGGCCGGGTGTGGCTCACAAGGCCCCCACAGAGCTGCGGGCTGGGCAGCGGCTGTGGCCACTCGTACCCCCCAGGACAGCGCTAAGTGGCTTTCTGAACCCAGACGGACTTTCTACTTGAGTTTTATGCAGGGTGGGGCTTGGAGGGTCGGAGGGGAGGTGCAGGTCGCTCCGGGCGGGCGTGTGGTGGCCGTCCTGGTGGGCGCGGGCCCCCACTCACGGGCGGTGGGGTGAGGGGACCTGCGGGACCCCAGGCTGTGGGAGGCGGCCCGGAGCGCTCCGCGAGCTGCGGGGCTCCGGCCCGGCCCCTGCCGCGGCCCCAAAGCTCCGTGGGAGCATCTGCGGGTTACGTTTTATGCCCTTTGAGCCCTGATTACCCAACCCCTAAAGATGAGGGGACACATATTGCTTATTTGTTTTCAGCACTGAGGATGAGACTCAAGGCCTTCACATTGAGCTGCACCCCCAGGCTCTTTCTTTTGTATTTTGAGACAAGTTCCCCATACGCTGCTAATTGCCTGGACTGGGTTCCAACCTGTGGCCTCCTGCCTCAGCCTCTCATGGTGCTGGGATTATAGGCCTGCAGTAAAGTCACTTTATAGGGTCGTGACGCTCAGGGCCCTCTGAGTTGAAATGACCTGCTTCCTCTTTAGCCCTCGGAGGGGGGATGTCCCATGTCTCCATCCTCACCCCAGGCCTCCGGCTCCCTGAACACAGGAGTTTCTGGTGCCGCCCTGCTGGGCAACGCTGCTGGCTGAGCTTCGGCAGGGACAATGTCTTGGCAACAAGCCCTCTTTCTAATTCTGGTCCCACATTTAAAAAATGAAAACTGATCTGACCATAAGCCATCCCTGCCTAAGCTGCATGTGATGAGGAGTTTGGAGGTTAACCACAGGCAGCTCGTCCCTGAGCCATCCGACGCGTCACCTCACCTGTCAGAACAGCAGAAAAAGAGGATTATTTAAATCCCCCATGGCCACCTTAATTGGGACTGTCTTGACCCAGTAGCAAAGGAAAAGACTCTTCCTTCCATCATGCAATACGATTCCCGCTCTGGCCCGGGCTGAGGTGTTCACTGCCCGTTCTGAGATGTTGCGGGCATCACGAAGTCTGTTTTGAGGTACTAAGCAGGACACATGTAAATTAGAGCCTCTGTGCAGGTCTCCAAGACAACGAAGCTCTCTCTTCTTTTGGTCAAGACAGCGTGTTGAAGGAAGGGAGGGAGGGTGCAAGGGAGAGACGGGAGAGAGAGCTTGGGGTTGAGTCCCCATCCAAGGGCCCCACTGGGTGGGAAACCTTAGTCCATCTTCCCTTCCTGGCCTATAGAGACGGATGTACGTGTGATGGCTCAGCGTGGACCCGGAGATGAGGAGCAAAGGGGGGTCTCTAGTGTGCTCGTCTTGGATGAGGGGAGCTCTGAGTGGGCAGGAAGCCCTCTCTACTCCTTCCCCGCTTCTGTTTGCTTGTGGTCCTGGGGATGGCGCCCAGCGCCTTCACAGTGAGCTGCACTCCCAGCCCACTTTTCATCCTTGATTTTGGGACAGGGTCTCATCAAGTTGCTAACTTGCCTAGGCTGGGTTTAAACTTGTGCTCTTCCTGCCTCAGCCTCTCAGAATGCTGGAATCACAGACCTGTATGACCAGGCCCAGAATTCCCATTTTTCTTTACCCCAGAGACCTGTGTGAGCCATGGTGGGACAGTGGCACAGGACTCAGCCACAGGGCAGGCAGATCCCTGAACCCACCCGCACTGCCATGTGCATCTACTTGACCCAGATTCAAGTTTAGTTTTGACTTCTTGGGTGGGGGGAGTTGTTTTGTTTTGTTTCAGTGCTGGGATAGAACCCAAAAATTCCCCCATACAAGGCAAGTGCTCTGCCACTCGGCTGCACTCCAGGCCCCTTAACTTCAGATATGGGACAAGTGGTCAGAGCTTCTCTCTCGGGCTTTACATACTTCATCTTATAGCTTCACCCTCCTTTGGAATATTGTCTTAGTCCATGGTCTGGTACCACAATTCCACACAGTGATAAGTTGTAAAGAAGGTTATTTTAGGGACAAATGAAATGAAGAGGCAGTTCACTGACAAAGAAGTTCAAATGGCCAATAAATGCATGAAAAGATGTTCAACATCCCTATCCATAAGAGAAATGCAAATCAAAACATCACTAAGATACCATCTAACTCCAGAGAGATTGGCCTATATCAAGAACGCAAACAGCAATCAGTGCTGGCGAGGCTGTGGGGAGAAAGGAACCCTCCTGCACAGCTGGTGGGAATGTAAGCTGGTACAACCACTATGGAAAGCAGTATGGAAGTCTCTCAAAAGACTGGAAATAAATACCCCCTTCCATCCAGTGATACCGCTCCTGGGAATATTCCCAAAAGAGTTAAAAACAACACATAACAGAGATACATACAGACCCACGTTCACAGCAGCTGAATTAACAATTGCTAAAATGGGTTTGGGTGAATTCTCTCCTTGAAGGAGCGTGTGAGCCGGCCGTGCAGCCACGAGCAGAGGGTTCTCCCTGTAATTATTGGGAGAAAAGCTCAGGTACAGCAAGAGGGGACGGCACTGAGGGTGGTGAATCATTCATAAAGAATCACCAGAAGCAGGCCGGAAGTGAAGCGATGGCTAATTAAAGTCACAGAGCAGACAAGTGGAGTTGTAATCAAAACTAGCAGGCAGGACACAATTTTATCTCTGAGATTATAGACAGGTGGACGTTAACCACATTCCACAGCCTGGGGAGATGCGGAGACTTCACACCTGTCTCGGAAGTAGGCTACCTTCACCACGGCTCAGCTCACGTGTGAACAGGCCAAAAACGGCAAACGTGTCGCTGGTTTCTCCCCAGGGGTGACAGAAGCCAGGTCACCCAAACTTGCACCAGGAAGCCCCTGTTCCCACCTGAACGGGAGAAGCGGGGGCCAGGGACCCTTGATGTGGCTATTGACCTTCTGTCTGGTGTCCCCACCTGGCACTGATGAAAGGCGAAACTCACCCGGGCTGAGTTCAGACCTGCGCCCTGTCACGGCTTCAATCCCAAGGCTGAAGTTTAGATGTGCGGGAGTTCCTCCTCCGGGCCTGATCAAAAGGAAGAAAGGCCATAGGTTTCAGTTCTTCGCTTTGCGCACATAACCCTCAGAATGTAAATTAATCCCCTCGTTGGCTGGTACCAAGCAACGTGTTTGCATATTCTTCCCTAGGGTACTAAAATCCTCAGGCAGTTAGAGCCCAGGACACTAAGGAAGTCACTTACTCTCTCTGGGCTTCAGTCTCCTCCTCTGAAAAGATAACTGTGCCCATTTCACAGAGTGGTGACGATTAACTGAGGTAACAACGATGGTGCTTACGACAGCTGCTGGCACACTGTGAGCGACGCTACGCTGTTGGTCTTAGGGCATCCCATAACAGAATTTACTACACAGCTTTACTATGGGTTGGAGGACAGCTTGATCCCCCAAAGGTGCTTGTGCTGGAAGAGTGGTCCCCAACACAATGGTACTGAAAAGTGGTGGCACCTTTAAGGGGGGGACCTCGAGGGAGGTGACTGGGTCACTCTGCCCATGGGAGGGTCCAATGCTGATCTCGTGGGCATGAGTGACTTCTAGCCAGAGCAGACTGTTGGGAAAGACAGGACCGATCCCCTGGGGTCCCTTCCTTCTCCTACCACATAGTTTTTGTATCTCACACATGCTCCTGCTGTGGGATGCGGTTGTCTTCCAGGCCTTTGCCCGGAGCCAGTGCCAGCAACATGGTCCTGCACCCCAGGGCTGGGAGCTTTAGCAATCTCTCCCCTTCAACAGGTACGTCCAGCCTGCAGTCCTCAACTCTTTGGCCGTTGATTTTTTTAACATATTTTTTAAAGAAAGTTTTATATACATTAACTATATTGAGTATATATGTATAGATTGTCCAAGACAGTTTCTCTTCACTCAAAAAAAAAAAAACCAAGAGATTAAAAAACACACACACAACAAGAGCAGGCTGCAAGTTGAACATCCTGGCTTTATAAAGCCTCCAGCCTCTGGCGTTTTATTAAAGTAATACAAAACTAATTAAGACACACTCTATTTAATTAGTCCAGTCTGCAAATGGAACACATCTTTATGAAAATATTTTTCTAGGCCTGTAATCTCAGCACTCTGGGAAGTGAGGCAGGAAGTGTAATCCCAGCATGGGCAATTTAGTGACTTAGTGAGACCCTATTCCAAAATCAAAACACAAAAGTGGGCTGGGGATGTAGCTCAGTGTGAAGGCCCTGGCTTCCATCCTCTAGCACCTGCCCCCACCCATATGTACTTATTTACATATATATTTTATATATATATATATAATATACATATTTTTTCTGAGAGTTTCATCTATCTGCAATTTTAGGTAAAACAGCTGGGTAGGTTGATGTTCTTACAATAAATATTCTATATATAGTTTTGGGGCAGTAGCTGGAGACTCCCACAAGGCAACCCCCTTCTGGCAGAGAACACAGTCCTTAGGGCCATGCCTGAGCCTGTGCTCCTGGGAGCCACAGCACACACGTGACCTGCTGGAGAGTCCGTGTCCCCACGGGATGGGTTCATGTGAGAATATGAAAATTGTGCGTGCTCTGGAGGAAGCCTCCCGACAGCCAATGACCCCCAGCTCTGCATGTGGGTCTCTGAAAGCCCCCGGGGGTACATCTCACACCGAGTCCTTTCCTTCCTCTGCCCACGCAAAGTGCTCTTGGGACTAGGATAGTCCTGTGCCCGGTCCCGGCAAGAAGGAAGGGATGGGCAGGCCTGTTCCTGGCCTAAGGCAGGGATCCAGCTGTAGCCCCCACGGGCGCCCGCAGTGACCACCTGCCCCACGTGTGTCTGCCGTAGCCAGCAGGCTGGCTCACTGAGAGCAGAGAAAGCCCAAACCGCTGGCTTCTGAACAGCTGCTCTGCTCCCGCTGAGTCCTGCACACTAACCCCTTCTTTTGTTTAAGTCCCCAAGAAGTCCTAGAAGAAAATGCTTTCTGCCACCTCTCTGGAGCCGGAAGGTTCCGAGCACCATGGGCTGTCTCAGAGTGCGGAATGACGTTTCTCCATTTGAACGCGTCACTTCAAAGGCAAGGCGCTGGGTCTCCATGCGGGAGCCACTTCCCACGCGGGGGTTCATTAAAGGAGAGGGCTGTCTCCGCGTCCCCTCTTCTGGTGCGGAGGCTTTGAACTAACGTTTTCTATTACGGCTTTTGCTTTTTGCATGAGGTGCTGTTTTCTTCAGAATGCAGTTCGGGGGTTAGCGAGTCGCATTTCCCAAAACTCAGGGTGGAAGTTATGAGCCACGATCAGGTTCCCAGGAATTCTTTTCTTTTCCTTTCTTTCAAAGGAATCCTTTGAAGTCCACAGGTGCATTCCTTCAAGCAGGCCTCACTAATACTATTAAGCAGCATTATGCTAACAGTGTCATACCTCCTTCAGACTATATTATTGCCACCACGGCGTCCCGGGTCCTGTGATCAGTGACAGGGTTGGGTCTCCAGGAGAATACGAAAAAAATGTTCCAGTGCTAACATCAAAGGCACGATCACCTCTACTCTCTTCATCTTGGATGCTTTAAAGTTTCCACGTGTTGCCCTGAGAATTGATGATTTCTAGACCGGCCTTACCGTCAAGATGAGAGAAGCCACGGAGAAAAATGGTCAGACTCATCTCGGTGTGTTTCCCAAGCTAGCACTGCCTGGGTTCTTACTGGAAACTAACTGTGTTGTTAGGGCGCCTGGAGCTCTGAAGGGCAGGTGCGGTTATTATGCCCACTTTAGAGATTTGTAAACTGAGGCTTGAAGCCAGACTAGTTATTATAAAGATGAGACAGGGCAATGAAGCCACAGGAACATCATCAGTCAGAACTGGCAGGGCTGCAGTGTATACGCAAATATTCCAATTTCTGGAGTTCCCTTTCCTATGAGCTTTGCTATATTTTCCATCCTCATCTGTCTTGTCTTACCTTAAATTTCTCGTCAAATGGTTGTTTACATCATCACCCTCTGGACTCACACAGCTCTAGTATCCATCATACAATGATTCACTTGAGCCCATCTATGCCATGTCCCTCCCCTGACTGGTAGGCCTCTTTCTTCTTTTGATGAGTAATTTAAATATTTGGTAAATGTTTTTTAAAAATGTAGAAGACACATGGCCAAGAATCCCCCACAAAGTCCTGGCCCTCGCTTCAAATACACTCAAATATATTCCCATCATCCTTGCTACTTCCTGAGCAGCTCTGAAAGTCTTTATAAGGTGTGATTAAAAATACAGTGAGCGCTGCTGCCGGGCACCACCCCGTGGAAAGGCAGGTTCACCAGATCACTGCAGTGCGTCCTCGTCCACCTTAGTCACCAGATCTGGTACTGTGTGACTTTGGGTCCTTTCCTCAAAGTCAAAATGACCAGGAAAGGCCAACGTTTTGAATCCACTTAGGACGTCGAAGCAGGCGTGAGAGTGCAACTAAAGACACTCAGCAAGAGGGTCCCCAGCCCTGCTCCAAAACGTGGCGAGGTCAGTGGGGTGGGTGTGTGCAAAGTGTGGGGGGATTCTGAGGGGCATGAACAGTCCTGTCTTTTGCTGTAAAAAGTTTGTAAGGCTTAATCAGTCACTGTGATTTTGATCACATGCTATAAGTTAGGGGTGTCATCACCTGCAGGTGACAGAAAACTGTGGGGCCACTGGCATGGGGACGGTGGTGAAGGGCAGCTGGTCTGCCCACACTCCATGAGGAATCATGTCCATCCTTCCATCTTTCATGCTGCTGCCACTTTCAGTCGTCAGCTTCGTTCTGGGCATGGGGGAAGGTCAGGGCCTCCTTCTGCTTCTGGGGACAAAGGAAGAGGAAAGGCGTGTGACCGGATGACTTCCAATGGGTGTCTGGCTTTTCCTGGAGAAAGGAAAGCCCTGCTCAATGTGTCCTCCTTTGTCTAGTCTGCCAACTCAATATCACAAAGGCCACTTGTCCATCCAGCGAGGCTGAAAAGCCCCCCTTTAGGCCCTGGGGCTCCCCAGGGCAGGGAGGCGGGAGGCATGGCTGGGAACAGGCGTCAAGTGACCCGATCCCTAGAGCCATCCAACTGGCTTGGCGCTCATCCTTCATGTCTTCCTGATGACCTGTGTCCATTTCCCTGGCCTTTGGTTAGAGTCCTCTTTGCCTGGGAGCCAGGGAGTTGCACGGACCACTCTGCTTATTTTGTCTTAATTTTTAGCTCCTTTGCAATGTGCAGAGGAATAACTATTTTGTGTGCGCATGTGTGAGATGCCAAGGATTGAGCCCAGGGCTTTCACACTAAGCTACATCCCCAGCCCATTTTTTTTTTTACTTTGGATTTTGAGACAGGGCTTTGCCAAATTGCTAAATGTTCCGGGTTGTGCTTGAACTTGTGATCTTCCCACCTCAGCCTCCCAGAGTCTACGCCAACAGGCCTGATAGACAATGATTTTATATTCCGGATAAGCAGGGGCCTCTCACTGCCATCGTTACGCACTTGGGGCCCCTGGTGATAGAGGAGGCTGTCCTTCCTGCACCACTGGGAAGAGAATGACACACGAGGGTAGTCACATCCAGGAAAATAAGAAGTATGTGACAATCATCCCTTTCTTGCTGTGACAGGACATTAGAAAAAAATGGAGGGAAAGAGTCAGGCCGGAAGGCAGAGATTCCCAACAACGCTGGGGTTAGGGCCTCTCTTCCAGGGCCTAGTCTGAGAAGATGACACATCTGTCACAAAAACCTTAAGCTCTACATGGCACTGATCTGATCATATTGGCCATAGTAACTTAAAGGTGCACAAGAAAGGAGCCCACTGGATTCTGTAGAGTGAACGATGAGGGACTCTGAAAGACACATTTAATGGGCTATGAATAGGCTGTATTTTGATGGGATGGGAGTACTCTGTATTTTGATGGGATAGGTTTTCAATGTGATATTCTGTGTTTCTCAAAAGGTGATGACTCTTTAGGCATCATCTCTGCATCCCCCGGGGGGCCTCCTACTGAGACATTCCATGGTTAAGGTTTTCTCAAGGAACAAAATTAACATAAAATACATGTATAATTATGCAAGGGGATTTATGAGGTGGGCTTACAGGATCAGAGTCAGGAGAGTCCACAACAGTCATCTGCATGACGAAGAGTGGGAGGATCCAGGAGCTGTTCAGCCCAAGAAGCTGGAAAAAGAGAGACCACGGATGCAGCACCAGCCCAAGGTCAAAGGCCCAGAAGCTCCCCAGTGAGTTGCTGGTGGAAGTCTGTGTTGGAAGGTGAAGAAACTGGAGACCAATGGCCTATGACCAAAGGTGAGGGTGAAGACTGGAGCTCTTTCAAAATGGAAACATTTCCTTCAGCTGCCCTAGTGGTACAGGCATATAATCCCTGGACTCTGGGATCTTGAAGCAGGAAGATCATGAGTTCAAACCCAACCTGGGCAACTTACGGACTTCATGAGACCCTGTCCCAAAATTCAAAACAAAAAATGAGCTGGGAACATAGCTTAGTGTGAAGGCCTTCCGTTTAACCCCCAAGTGACACAAAGACTCACAACCACAAAATCACTTTTCTTTCCCTTTTAATCTCTCCAAGCTATCAGCCTATTGGTTGGTGCTAAAGTGAAAGTTGGTACTGAATAATGAATGAATATGGCCAGTCAAACTTGGGACCTTCTGGACAGAGTCCACTCGTCCACTCAGGGAATTCTGCAGTACAGCCACGGGCAGTCTACTGAGTGGAAACTTGGACCATCAGCCAAGTAGGGGAGGGGTGGGAGGGCAGGAAGTGGGGAAGGAAGAGGATGGCAGCCGTGGAGGAGGTCGGAGGCCTGTGTTTGCTTGGGGAAGGAGAGGGCACAGAGGTTGAAGTATGGGGTAATGGTGAATTGTCTCGTTAGCACCCACCGAAGAGTAGGACTTCATATAAATGTGTTTAGGTCAACTCGTGACCTAACACTGAGATAAGGCAGGTTGCTTTGGTTTAGATCTTGCTCGTCCCCTAAAAGCCTCATGTATCTGGAACTGAGCAGCTCTCCAGCCTCTGCCAGGTGCCTTCACTGTGCCAGCTGCCCATGAACGGACTGCGTGGGACCTTCTGAAACTGGGAGCTGAATAAATCCCCCCCCCCCTTAATTTGTGGATACTGGGAGACTGGGTATTTTGTCACAGCAATGAATAAGTCACTAAGACACACGTGTAGACAGGCGTGTACGAACGGGAAGCAGGTTGGGAAGCCAGCCTGCCTTTCCTACAACCGATCAGGGTAGGCGTTGCCTAACAGAAGGAGACCTGACAGGTGGTGCCGCACATCTGGGGTGGAGGGGCAGGTCTTCTCCCTCAGTTTGCTAAACTACATGTCAGTCACCCACAGACCCACCCAGGACTATGACTTAGTACTCTGCTAAGTGTCCTTAATCCATTCAAGCGGACCAGCACGATGAGTGGTCACCCATTCTGTCAGGGGTCAGACAAGGACATGAAGATAAAGGCAGCAGGATGCGGAAGAAACAACAGACTGCAGATCCCACGGTTACCCGTGTTTTTCTTCAGTGGGCTCACAGTTCTGTGAGAAAGAGGAACTCTCCCCGCAACACACACACCAGTGCAGAGGGCACGGTCGGCTCTCGGCTGTGCCCAGTGCTGCTCTCAGGATGAAGTAGAAGCCATGAGGTCCCAGGCGTCCCCCGGGAACACTGACAGGAAAATACATCAGCATTTAACCAGGGTTTTACCCTCCGATCCCGACTTGTGCCGTACACAGCCTTCCCAGGAAATCTAATCTGAGGTCTTGAAATCTTGATTAAGCTTCTAGGATTCATTTGTCTCTGCACAAATAGGTTTACCTGGATCGTCAAAAGCCCATTTACTTAGTATTCCTGCCTAATCGTCTCATTTTTCTCGAACAATGTTGACAAGTAATCAGTAGCCAGAATCAAGTCCAGCACTCCTCTGTCCCACTTGTTTTCTGCGTGTCCCTATAGCTCCAGGGGCAACGGTAGCTTTCGGAAGAGGCGCGGTCCGAGGCCCAGCCCCCGTTGGCAGTCCGACCTCACCACACCCGCAAACCTCCCCCGCCTCGGTTTCCACTGGGGTCACGGGGCCCAACACCAGGCCCGCTGATTTCCACAGGAAACAGGACAGGGAGGGCGATGTCCGCAAAACCTATGCCCGGATTGCTGATCTTCTACACGAAACGTTCAGGACCAGACATGTTTTCGATTTCAGATTTTTTTAAAAATGTGGAATATTCACATAGCCTGTATCAGGTAAGTATTCTACAAAAAATTCAAAATCTCAACAAGTCTCAACGTAGCATCAGTGCACAAGCAGTTGCAGGACCTCAGACTTTCGGATCGGGATGCTCGGTTGGCGCTATCAAGTGCCGCACAGGTGGAAGCTGTGACCGCTTCTAAATGGCATCCTGGGGCTATTTTCCATGCCGTTTTAAGAGGAGATGCACTGAGGGCGAAAAGCCCAGGTGACTTACCTGAGCCTGGGTTAAGGACGGTGGGGAAACCTCTCCCTCCAGCTGAGTCACTTCCTCATAGCCCGACGCAGCAGCGACAGAGCCTGGAGAGAGAGGCCACGTGTTCTCATAAACAGGACCACAAAGGGCGGTTTAAAGTGCCTGGCAGGAGGAGAAACGGAGCCCAGCCAGCGCCCGCGAGGCCGGGAGCACCGCACCTGCACGCCCGAGACCCGGAGCCTCGGGCAGGGGTGCTCAGGCTGCAGACGGGGCCGCCTCCCCGGAATGTCTCTTCCCCGAGGCCAGCTGAGGCCCATCATCTGTCCTGGCTGGGCATTAGAGGTTAACTTCTGGCCAAGGTCACGTTTTAGGCACAAGAAGCAACCTGGCAGTTTCCTTCCTCTTTTTTGGTTCATTCAGGTACCGTCGTGTGTCATGCGCAGCCGAGTCCACCCACACGGAGGCCGGGCAGCGCCACGGTTAGCAGCAGCCAGCCCCGAGGCCCAGCCACCATCTGGGGTGACCCACCGACTTCCAGCCCGACTCCTGGGAAAATGGGTGGCCCTTCCTACCAACCAGTGTGGGAAATCGAACTCTGAACCCTGGAACGTTTGGCCTCCCAGGCCAGAACCTGCTTCACGGGTGACGCTGGACACGGACTGGCTGCCCGCCCAAGGTGGCTTCCCACCACAGCCTCTGGTCAGGCAGCCCCGAGGCCGGCTCAGCTCAGGGTGGGCCTTTGCCTGCCGGGTGCCGACTCCCCGGCTGAGGCAGGCCCCGGATAAATGTCCTTTGGCTGGCTTTCATTTATTTCCACACGCGACACTTTGCATATTTTCAAAGACTGAAAAGTGCTGGCTAAACCCACCATGCAAGTTCAGGAAGCCCTAACAAGCTCTCTGGAGTGGAGGGGGGCTCAGCCGACGAGAGCGGGCCTAGCCGGCCTGAGGCCTGCCTCGGGTCCCCAGCACGGCAAACCGAGCCAGCCCAACACCACACGGGGCCCCCCATCTCCATGTGTGGGGTACTGCACCGGGGGTTGCAGAGGCAGAAGGATTCCTGTACTCTGGAGGCTGAGGCAGGAGGACTGCCGTGAGTCCAAGGCCAGCCTGGGCTCCATAGTGAGTTCAGGACCTGCTAGGGGCCACAGAGCCAAGACCCAGTATCAAAAAAATAAAAAAATAAAAATAAAAAAGATAACTTGAATATTTCACATAGTTGGATTTAATAATTTTAGAGTTTGCTAAATCAGATAATCTAAGTTTAGATAACTCAAAGCTGCAGTCATACTTTTAAGAAAATAAGCATAATTTTTAAGAGTGAGTTGTCACAAAATGGGAAGCAGCTATTCTTTTATAGTTTTATCTCACATTGTCTCCCAAATGGCCCAATTTAATTTCTTTTCACTTAACTGTCTTGATACATGTCTGCAATGTGCCTTCCCTGCCCAGAGATCTTCTCCTGCGTGTACCACTTCAACAATAGAAGCTGAAGTCTTTCGCTTACGTCCTTCCTCTTTCTGCTTTAGAACTGACTTGCAGATGTCCTATAAAGGAGCACATATATTATTATAGAAATTATTCAATGGAAAATAAGTAGTTTTTCCAAATCTGAGAAAGCAAAGGAAAATTGCAGTTGGAGAAACAGATGTATTCATTATAATGCCACTGTGTGCACGTGGTGGACTAGTCCTTAGCAAGATTCGAATAATGTAATCAGTTGGAACTTGACTGGTCTGTAGAGTCATCAAAGACGTGTGGGGTGTTTGAATAGTAGCTAGAAATTTGTTGGGGACACGAGGCTATTAAGTCTGTCTCCACTGCATTCAATGTGGTCATAAACACTATTATTAAATAACTGATTTTATAGCAACTGTTAAAATTATTTGGCCAAAGTATAAATTAAATTTTATGATAGATGCAAATGTATGTCTTAAAATGTACACTACTAATTTAGGTTCCTTCCCCGTTTGCAAATAACCACTCAGACCGAAGAACGGTGATTACCAAAATAAAAGCAAATTAATAAGGCGAGCAGGAAGCACGCTCAGAGGGCTGAAACAGCCCACGTGACTGTGGACACAGAATCCTGCAATTACCAGTGTCCCTCCTTTCCTTGCTCACAGTTCGTGTCTCCACCAGCAGCAGGGGAGACAGCACATGTGAAGTCCAAGGGTAAACTGAGGGCATAAATGACGGCCAGAGTGTCCGGAGCCTTCTAGGTCACGCACAGGTGTGTGCAGGGCCAGCAGCACCTGCCACCCTCGCGCAGGGAGGACGGTAACTGACTGGCCGCGGTCCTTGGTTCACCTCCCTAGATGTCGTTTCTGCCTGCCTCGGTTCTTACCTGGCAGAGTCCTTGCGGCAAAACTTGTCAATTTATAAATGCAGTGGCTCAGATATAAGGACAGGTTTTCCAGAGCCGGGATAAGGCCTGATTGCATCTTATCTCCCTGGTCTGTCCCCTGTATTGGAGTGGCTGTCAAACTTGGAAAGCCTTTTAGAAACAGGCCCCTCCCTCTCTGTGCCGTGTCTCCGAGGCCAGGAGTTACAGCGCTGCATTTACTAATGTTCCTGGAGTGGATGGGAGGCCCGGCAGGGGCTGAGAAGCAGCAGGAGCAGAACCCTAAGATACTTAACTCAGAATTCCCTTGTGTATTTGAGGATGGGTTGATTTTAAGGAGAATTTAAAGATCACACACACACACACACACACACACACACACACACACACACACGTGTATCACTCAACTCCAGGACATGATCTGAGCCACATGTCCTTGGGCAATTTTGTCATTGTATGGTGTTGTAGCGGTACACAAACTGAGACGCTCTGACGTCACTAGGCCTTTCCGTCCTACCGGACCACCATTGTGTTTGAATTTTTCAAACTGTATTGCCATAAAAGACCCAGGGCCATTAACCGCCCTCAAAATCCTTCCTCTCACTTTGAACAGCCTCTTCCCCTCATTCCTGCCTCTTCCTGGGGCAGCTCTGTCCTCTTCCTTGAGTGTCTTTAGCCACACGGTCATGGCTGCCTCCATGTTCGCCTTTCAGGTCACGGTGGGGCAGGGGAGAGGCAGAAGTTGCACGGACGCAGATCCTGGAAGGAGGCAGATGAGGACGCACCGTCATGTTTCCACACGCTGGCCTTTCTAGCAGGTGGCGCATGGTGGCCGTGGTCACCTTATTGTTTGATCCCACCCCATGAGGACTCTCAGAAGCGCTTCAGAAAGTGGCAGGAACGGTGGAATGGGTGTGTTCAAAGCCAGGGAGAGAATTTTGAGGAGGCTCGTGGCAGTGTACATTTTATTTCAAATTTTTAAGATTGTAGCTTGACCCCACCTCATACACACAGTTTGCAGCGTGAAGACAGTCAGGACCCCGAAGTGAGTTCTGAGCTACTTGGGAAGTTGTGTAATGGAGGTTTGAAAATTAATCTGTCTGCTCATCCTGATCGCCCGTGGAGGAACGGGGCGGCAAGGTCACCAAAGTCTCCCCTCAACACAACGGGGGGCGTTCCTGAGGCTGTCGTTGCCCTGGCAGGGTCGTGGGGCTGCCCACGTGTCCTGTGTCCCGCGAGGGTCACTTACATCTAAGCAGCCTCGTTCTTCCAGGCCAGCTCAGGACGGCCGGGTGGCCTTGTGCATGCTGGCCTTCGTCCTTGCCTTGTCCTTCCTGAGGGCGCACGCGTGGCCTGGTGTGGAGGGTGGTCGGCCCGCTCCAACTGTGGCCTTGCTGGTCTGCTGGGCGCCCAGCTCCCCTAGAGTCCTCAGCAACTTGGTAACACTTTTGTCTCACGTTGATCAAAGATTAAAGCGTTTTTGTTTTGTTTTGTCTTCCTTACAAAAAAATACTAGCAAGCCATCGTGTCCCTGGCTTGGGTTTGCGCAGCTGAGTGTCCACTGCGTGGTGACATGTGAGAGTCCAGTCTCACTACACATAAACCACAAGCCCAGGCTGCCCCATTAATTTTGGGGTCCATGTATCAGCACACAAGCGCCTGTCTCCCCGCCTCCCCAGCTCACGTCATACTGAGGTCTGATAAACAAGCTGCTTCTGAGTTTATTAAACTTGGACTGGTGGTAGAACCCTTTAATCCTAGCCCGCTAGGGGGCTGAGGCAGGAAAACCACAAATTCAAGCAACTTCCTCAAAATGAGAAGTTTATACTGCCGGTAGAGCTTACTGCAAAGGCCCTGGGTTGGAGCCCCGATACCACACATATACAAAAGAAGAAATAAACCCATCACATTGGGCAAGCAGGGGCAGCTCTCCTAAAGAGCCTACTCAGCATATACGTGGACTGTCACCCCGTTCAATCACTTTTTTTTTTTTTTGAGACAGGGTCTCACTCTGTAGCCCAGACTAGTCCTGAACTCACTATGGAGCCCAGGCTGGCCTTGGACTCACAGCAATTCTCCTGTCTCAGCCGTCCGAGTGCTGGGATTACAGGCGTGCGCCGCCATGTCCAGCTTACGTGGTGCCGGGGCATCGAACTCAGGACTTCGTGCTTTACTTAGCACTGACCAGGCAAGTGCTTTATCCGATGAGCCATTCTTCCGGCCTCCTCAATCTCATTTTTGTCTGGTCACACAGGTCAAACCATCCAGCACAGCCCTCCCCATCTTAATAAAGCCTCGTAAGAAAGCACTCAAAATATTTTACACCGTGACTTTAGTTATAAGTAGGTGACTTCCCCATTTTAAAAACTTATCTCTTTTCAATTTTTCCAGAAACATCCTTTCCAATGTGAAACTTCTCTTATGATATTTTTTCCCCCAGAACTCCCACCGAGACATACTGTCCCATTTCATGACAAGATCCTAGCTGGGCCAAAGGCCACCAGGCGTGACAGCCATTCACCGAGGTGACACATTTCAATTGCTTTGGCAGATTTTGATTAGGAAGCCTTTGAGGTGAGAAAGAAAAAGGAATGGAGTAGGAATCATGTGATGCTGGAAGAAAAGCCCCACAGACGGCCAGGACAAGAAACGTCTCGGGACCACAGGGGAGAATCGTGGAGAATTCTCAGGTGTAAGTTGACTCTAGCTTGGGATCAAAGTGTCCCTGAGATGTCACATGCAGCTTCCAAGGTGCTGGGCTTCGGGTCCACTTTTCCAAAGTCCCTGAGATTATGAGTGGGCCCACCATGAGATGCTTTTCCTGAAGCCTCCTTTAATTGGGAGGTGACATTTCCCAGCCTTCCTGTCAGCAGAAAGAAGATACGAACCCAGCTTAAGCAGGAGGGCAGTGGCCTGGCTGGAGTAATGCGTACCCAAGAGGTGGCCAATCTTAAGGCCTCGCTCTGTCCTGCAAAGACAGGAGCAGAAGTTGTAAGTTGGCAACTTCCACATTTATTTCTGGAATTGGATCCCTCTGTGGTTCCCATCCACTTTAGCCTTCCTCCAGGCCCCTTCCCAGGCCAGCTCTCTCTGTTTACGTCAAGATGCCCACAGACTTGCGCTCTGAATCCAAGTCTGGCCTTAGCCCTGGAACTAACAAAGATAAACAGATTTCAAAGAGATCTTTGCTTTGCAGAGGGAAGGAGAGGGAAGGACGGATGGAAGGAAGGAAGGGAGGGAGGGAGGGAGGCAAAGAGGAAGGGAGGAGGGAAAAGGAAAGAAAAAGAGAAGAGACCAGACCTGGGAATGTGGCCCAGTATGAAAGCCCTGGGGCTCCATCTCCAGCACCACAAAAAATGTGACAGGTGGAGGAGAAGCGAGGCGCAGAGAGAAACTCCACAGACAGAGGAAGAAGAGGAGGATGCAGCGTGGCCATGAGGACAGGCAGAGAGGGTCATGCAGACAGGACGCAGGGTCCTACCCGCCACCACAGGTCTGGGCGCAATCCCTGGTGTCACAAACAAGAAAAAAATTGCATGCTGAAGTTCCTGCATTTGTTAAGAATTTATCCAGGAAATTGTGAAGGAAAAAAAAATCTGTGCTCATTTCGCTATCACAAATGTGTTCCCACCAATAGAGGAGGACCTCTGTGTTGGGACCACATTTTTCAGAGTGGACGTGAGCTGCGTGCGGCTCTAGGAGGAGGTGATATTTTGCTATTTATTTCCTGCTGAGGTACTCTCCTCTCCCTACAGGAGCGGCGGGGAGGTTCCCTGGTCCATGGACTCTCATACCGTTAAGAATAAGGCAGATGGAGTCCGAAAATAAAGCAACCATTTATTGGATAAACAAGAGAAAAGAAAGCCTCTTGGCTGCGAATCCATCAGGGGATCAAGCGGGTGGCCTTCCAAAGGGTCTCAGACTGCAGAAGGCGGGGCTGTGGGATGGCCCTTAGTGATGGGTCTTTTTTTGAAGTGGTGCAAAACTGAAGGAATCGGGGACTCGTCTTAGTGTGTGAGGAGGGAAGGGCTGCTGGTCTCCTGCTGCAGGAAACTGAAACCTATCAACTGCTGGGTCAAAGGGAAACTGAAAAACATCCTCCTCCAAAAAAACAGCCTCTGAGGGGAGGGACCCCCAGGCACCGACTTTCTTCCCCAAACCTCTACCTATGATCAACTAGTATTATTTCCAATTGTGTCTGAAAATCTGTGGTGGCAATGTCAGGGCAGTCAGTGTGAGGCTGAGTGCCCTCGGAACCGGCAGTGCTTCTGCCTGTCCCCTCCGACTCCACAGGGGTGTGCTCAGGAATGCCTCTCCGTTCTGAGCTCTGATTCCGGCGAGGTTACACTTTGCGAATGCCAGTCTCTTCATATGTAAAACGTGGATAAATAAGCTTCCTAGCATTTGAGGATTATCTAAAATCTATGAAAGCACTTGGCAGGATGCTCCACCACGATGCTGCGATGCTGCGAGCCCGTAATCCAATAACCACAGTCCGGCGCCTCGCCTCCGGGTTTGTCGCTGTACTCTTCCCACACAGAAGCGCTTCAGATCACGCGTTTCACGCGTTTCTCCTTCAAAAGGCCTTCCGGCATCTCCATTTGGCTCAGCACGTTGGTCCGCAGAGAAGCCAGGGGTTAAATGCAGGTCATAAGCCTTGGCACCTTCCTCCCCTTCTCAAACCTTCGTAAATTTTAAAATAAAGTCATTTTACGTGTGGAATGTCCCCCAGAGACTCCGGTCCTCAGTGGGCTGATGTGCCGACGCGGAGCCTGGAAAGGTGACCGGACCACGGCCGCCCTCGCTTCACCATGAGCTAATCCACCCACAGCATGATCCGATGGCATTTTGGGAGGTGAAGGGAATGGGAGGCTGGGGCCGGAGTGCAGCGGATGCTGGGAACATGGCCTAAGGTGACCTTCTGACACCAGGACCAGTTCACTTAAAGGCCTTTTTCCCAAGGATGGGGATACTTGTTACGGGGAGGTTGCTGGAAATGCCAGTGGTAGGAGGAGGGGAGCAGGAGGGAAGCCCCGCCTCCTGGCAATCAGCAGCAGCATTAGAACCTGATTGGAGTAGCTGAGGGGAGGTGGAGCTTCACTGCTGCCTGCCTCCCGCTCCCTGCCCACCTGCCCCGTTGCCTTGGGCCTTCCGAGGGTACGCGGACGGTACTGGTGTGCAGCCTGAGGGTCGGGGACCTTGCGCTGGGACTTACCTGGTCCCCACTCCTGCTTGCTTCTTGGCCGCCCTGCAGTGAGCAGCCTTCCTCTCTCACTCCCTCTGCCACCACGCCCTCCTCAGGCCCACAGGCCCGGAACCAGCTCCCTGTGGCGGGAAACCTCGCAAACCCCAAGCCTGTCTGTCCTAGGCGTTTGGCCTTCACAGGGAAAAGCTGATGAACACAAAGTGGAATCATGCAGGCGTCCACCTGCTTGTTTACTCCACCCTGGGTTTTTATATATATATATATTTACGAAAAACATTTCTTTGAGAGGACCAAATAGCACAGCCCACTTCCCTAACTTGAAACGGTTTGTTTGCCTTTGTTATGAAGCTGTCAGGTTTTATTTCAAAGGCTTAAGTGAGTTGGATGTATTTATTTTTCCTTAGCTTTTTCATTATTTATGTTCAGAACCCCCGGTGTGAACGTGGGGGCACAATTCCCCTTTATGGACATTGTGCTGAAGGGAAAAGCACAGGGCCAGTGTTTGATCTGCAAGGAGGACTAACCCCGGTGAAGGGCACCTTGGCTGGAGCGCCTGTCCACTGCGCCCCAGGGCCATCTGGGAAACCCACAGTCAGGTGACAGCGCTTCGTCTTTCCCCTGGAAATTTCAGAACGCCGCTGTAGGGCCTCCTCAGCAGCTCTTTGATGGTTAATGAATACCTCCTTTCTAGTAAGAGCATTTGTCATTCCAAACATTATAAACCACATCTAAAATAAATTGTAACTAGACTGCAGGGAGCTCAGGAGATACAGGGACAGAATACAGAGAGATGGCTTTTATAGATACCATTTAAATGCTTGCTAAAACTCAAATAAAGGATGCTTACTATTAATGAGGGATTTTATCCACTGGTGTCCATAATTTACAACTTGTGGAGTCACTCAAGACCTCACTTATGCTACACGAATTCCCTGCATTCACGAGAACTATGCACTGAAACACCAAGTCATAAAAGTAGCAGGACTGTGAACAGTTCTCCACCCCTTTCTTTGCTCTAGGCAGAGCTCCTAAAATACCACACTTAACAAACATCATGCTCTTAATAGAAATATTTTGATTAATAAAAAAGAACTTTTTTCAGTGCTAGGGATTGAACTTAGGGTCTTCGTACTACATTATATCCCAGCCCACTTTTTATTTCCATTTTGACATAGGGTCTCATTAAGTTTTAGGATGAGAGACCTGCACCACCAGGCCCAGCTAGAAAGAACCTGGAAAACAAAAAACAGTAATTATGACTAGACCCATGCAGTTTCAGTACTGTAAGGCTAGAAATAATAAACAGAAAATTGATTAAGATTTCATATCCTTACAGTAAAATGCAATTGTCTTACTTTTATAAGAGTTTTTGAAGGAAGGCAGGACAGGAAAGACCAACTCTAAAAATTTAACCAGTGTGCCCATTTATCTGCTTTTTCCCACTGGCTGCCAGCATGCTATCTTTTTATCTCAATTCTAGTCTGCACCCCAGCAGGTGTGGTCCAGCACCCTGCTATGGTCTGGAACTGGAATGGCCCCCAGAAGCCACGTGTGTTGGGATGTAGTAGGCTATCTGTGAAACCACCGTGCTGTTGGGAGGTGGGGCCTGGCTGGAAGGGGCAGACACTTGGGGCTTCACCTGGAAGATCCTGTTAATTTGTTGAAATTAGGAAACTGCCCAGATCAGATCTTTCAGGTATTGTAATTGACTTGTGGGGCAGGAAATTAGAGAACATTCTGGGTGTAGGGGCCCAACTGGCATCTTAAACTAAAGGGAAAGAAGAGGAAACATTGCTACAGCTTCTTCCTGGGAAGGCTTGAGCCTTGCCTTGGTCTCCACCCACGTCTCCTTCCCCTTCACTTTGCTCCTGTCCTGCCACCAGGAGCCTTTCCCGGACTAGGCCTGTGTCAAGCACCACTGCCAGCTGCCCATGAATGGGCTGTGTTAGACCTTCTGAAACTGTGAGCTAAATAAATCTTTCCTCCCGTAAGTTGTGGAGGTCAAGTGTTCTTTCCTATCAATGATTAAATAACTAAGATGTGCCCAGATGGAACCTCATAGGAGAAGCAAGAGAGAAGTCAATTAAAAGAAGACTGCCAGTGCGAATTTTCACTTGGCTCGCCTCAGAGCTTGACATTACTGCTTACAACCACCTGAGTGACTGGGTCCTGTATGGTGTGCAACTCTTTTTGGAAAACAGGAAACTTCAAACTGTGGAAGGGTTTGGAATTCACAAACAAATGTGAATATAAGAGAGCAGAGTCTTCACCTCTCACATTTTGGGTTTAAATAATAAAAAGGTTCTAATATTAATAATATTTGGGGTTAGATACAAAAACATACTTCTAATAATGTTTTTGAAGACGTAACTTCCTTAGAATAAAAATGATTGGGTAAAGCATTGTGAATGATCTTGAAATATGGAGTCTCGAGATTTAGTACAGTATATCCAATGGCTGAGTCCATTTCCTGTGAATAGTGACACTCCACATGGCTTCTAGGAAACGAACTGGCCAGATTGGGTGCTGCCTCTGGGGAGGGGTCTTCACTGGGTCACCGTCCTCTTAGCTTGGCCTCCAGGCTTCAGAAATGAATCCAAGACCATAAGGACAGAAACCAGGCAATCCACTTTCAAGACATGAGACCCTATCCACAGCGAAAAGATAGGCTTCGTCACAAAAGACAGAATGCGCCACGGTGACAAATGTCTAGACTCTTGTCTCTACAGTCTTTGCACATGATGCACAGTAAGGGAACAGATCCAGAAAGTTCCTCAGCACAATGGGACTCGTCTTTGGCAGAACGTTTATCTTCTGCTTCACTTTGATGTGAACACTAAAGTTATATTACACGTACTGAGGGCTGTCAAAGCTCAATGATTATAAATTTGATATTGCCTTCATAATAAGTACACGTAGGTGTTCCCCATATCTTATCTATTTTCTAAAGCAAGATTGGCCTAAATATGTATGCGATTATTTTCATAGAATAGTTGGATAGATCGCATCCAGAATTCTTGCGATTCCCTGGTTGTCCCCACGTGAGAAATCTAATCAGTGCTCCACGCAGCCAAAGCCAAGCTTCATCATTCACCCAAAGAGAAGGGGCCACACATCAGAAACGGAGCGGAGTTAATCTTTCTTGTTTCACCAATGCAGTCTTTAAGCCAGCAAGCCCCTTAGGATGGGATCTAAGTAATTCATTCTCTGTGATCTCTTTAATCAAAACTAAGAGGCCCCATGTTGCAGAGCACAGCCCAGGATAGCTAGCCTACTCTCGCTACCCGCTGCAGCCTCGCACCTTGGCTCAGAACCCATTCCTTGTCACTCCATCAGGGCCGTGCACCGCAGACTGTGTGTCACGGGAACTCCCAGCAACACAAAGGAAAGTCCCAGCCCTGGCTCCAAAAGGAATCCACTTTTCAGTGATGTTAGGCCATATTCTTAGCTACTCAAACAGACTCAGAATTATCACAATGGCTCCGAGGGGCTCCTTGTGTCTTACTGGAAGCAGAGCTGGGAGAGATATTTTGATGTAAGAATAATGTCATCTTAAGGACGAGTGTTAGTCAGTTCCTCCATGGCTGGGAAGAAACACCCGACACCCACAACCTAAGGGAGGAGAGGGATCCATTTCGGCTCACGATTCAGTCCATGGTCAGCCTGCTCCAAGGCAGCAGCAGTGGCTCAGCAGGAGGAAGGCATTGTGGAGGAAAGCCAGGAAGCTGAGACAGGGAGGAGCTGAGGGACGGAGCCTCCCAGGTCATGACCCACCTCCAACCGGGCCTCACCTCGCACCTGCACATCCAGCTGGGAGCGTACCCTTAGGTGAACCCACTGATGAGCCCAGTGTACCCAGGGCCCAGTCACCTTCCAGACACAGGAAGGAGACTCTGGGGGCCACCCTCGATGTAAACCACAACCGACGGGTGCATCAGGAGACCTGCCTTAGGTGGGGCTGACAGGAGGACCAGGACTCTGCCCCGTTTCTGAGCCGTCTGGCTCCCTCACATTCCTGTTTCGCTTCGTCTGTTACCCACAGTCCTTCACTTTCTCCAGCTCCCTACACCACATGCAGACCTAGGCTCCGGCCCACTTCTGGGCATCTGCACGACGGCGTTCTCTTCCTAAGTAACTATTCTGCGACTCATCTGATTCTTCTTTTCAGAACAGAACTTTAGTTTTGCTGAAACTTTGAAATCATCAAACCAAAAGACAAAAACCAGAGAGCTTTCCTCTTACTGTATTTCGAAGTATTCTTCCTTTTGGCCGGCCATCGCGGTCATTTGATCCTTCCGTTTTCTTCCTGCCACAAGCGCGAATACTGGGTGTTCACAGAAAGACGCAACTCTAAGGGAAGACACAAGTACATTTATAAACGGCAGCAATTCACAACAGGAAGCAACAGGAAGGCGGTGGGGCCGAGCGCCGCTCAACACGCAGAAAGGAGAAAGCAAAACTCGGAGGGAGGGGGCAGAACTGGCAAGGAAACCTAAAGGCAGGGATGGCGCTGGATCTTACAGGGCAGGTGGAGACACCTGAATCGATCGCTACCTCGGTGTCTGTCTGCTATCAAGTCTCGAACTACCCACAGATATCTATAGGGAGATAGTGTGTGTTGTATGTGTGTTTCTGCCTGTGCATTTACATAGAATATACAGTTAGTAAGGTTTTAAGTATAGAACCTGATTGTTCAGTTATTTTCATTCCTTCCTTTTGGTTTTTCATTAGGCTTTTCTGGTGGACTACAAAAAAATGAAATGAAAAACCTTTCCCTCATCTCCTTGCAGATTAAATCTCTGGCTTTTGAGGACAAAGTACAATTTTCTCAGTCACCCATGATTCAGGCTCTGCACAGAAGAAGCCACCAGCTACTCTGTGCAAGTCACCGGGAAGGGGCAGCGGGTCGGAGGGGAAGCTGGGCGCTCTGAAAGAGGGCTGAAGACGCCGCCAGGCAGGGAAGGGCGCCTGAGGGGCTCCGGACGGAAGAGGCCCATTCCCGGTGCCCTGGGGACTCTACGGGGGAATGGGCAGGACCCAGCAGCGCTGTGGGAATCATAAAGAAGGGTGGGCACAGGCTTGTGTCCCTCCACAGTGACGTGGAAGTAACAGATAATCAGCACGCGCCCTCCTGGGGCCCTGCCGGTCCTGCAGCAGCCCCAGGCACCAGCACCTGGGGGTATCCCATGTCTCAGGCATGTTTTTCGAGCTCACAGCTCAGAGGTCTCCGCCCATGCACAGCTGCTAGGCAGTGGCCGACGGGCACAGGGCAGGGTCTAGCTGCAGAAAAGGTTTCCGCAGCTTCACGACGGGAAGCAGAGCAAGGTTTGGAAGAAGCTGGGGGCGGAGATAGGCTGGCAGGGCACACCGCCAGGGATCCACCACCCTTGCAGCTGTCAGGTGCGGCAGGGTCAGGCCCCCGTTCCCCGAGGGGCCTCCGCGCCGAGCTCTTGTGCCCGGGGGCTTGAAGAGTACCTCCCGAGGACAGGAGGCACGCTGTGAAGAGGCTTCATTGGGAAACTTACAAAAGGGGAAAGAAAGATAGGGCAAAGCTCCCGCTAGTCAGAAACGGGACCCGGAAACGTGGGTTGCCCCAGTAGAGCTTCTGCTAGCCAGAAAGGGGACCTGGAAACGTGGGTGGCCCCCATGACTCAGTATCTAGGGGTTTTTACAGTTCAGCTGGGTAAGGGGCTGTCCTGTGCTAAGCAGCTTAGCCACTAAGGCTGACCGGTAGGTTCCCCAGCCTTAAGCTGCTGCTGAAGCCCCCCACCCCCAAGAACCCTGCAAGGAGTTCTTAGGAGTGGCAGGAGTGGCAGAAGTAGCAAGAGTTGACCCTGTCCTCCAGCCACCTCTCTGTCCCTGGGGACCCTGTACCCCTCCCTGCCTACAGCCCCACTGTCTCCTCTCACACAGTGATCTGCCCCTCCAAGCCTGGCCCCACCTCTGAACAGACTGCGAAGTCCATAGGTTAATCCATTTGGTCCAAGAAACCTCCTAAATCCAAGCACCTTCCACATAGTGAAGCTTTTAGGAGATGTTCCAGATCCGAATCATAAATGCACACGTGTCCTAATGCCCTCAAATTATTCAGCCCACCTAATCCTAATCAACCCTTACCTGCTGGCCCACCTCCTCCCATGGAAATCACAGTGCAGACTCCTGCCCCATACGTTCCTCCCTCCCTCCGTCTCCTGACACTCCTGCTTCCCCACGTGCTCCACATGGTGTGCCACGCCTCAGACTTCCAGGGTAAACCTCTCCCTTTCTCGGCAACCATCACTCTCAGGTCTGAGTCTATCAACTGTTCTAGTCAGATTTCCCATCCGAGAGACTTGACACCCACAACTGAAAGGAGAAGAGGACTAATCTGGCTCATGCTTTAAGGGGCTTCAGTTCATGCTTGACGGGCTCTGAAGCAGGGACATCGTGGTGGAAGGGCATCGGGTAGCAAGGCTCCCAAGTTCAAGGCGCCCAGGAAGCAGAACAGAGAAACAGTGCCAGAGAGAAAGAGGCAGATGCCAAGGCCATGCCTCCATGCCCCACCCCGACACACCCAGAGGGGAGCCCACTCACCCAAGCTAATCAGTCTGACACTCCACCTTAATGGCCACACCATGTCTAATCAAAACAACTGCAGATAAGGCAGAGCCACCGGGCCCAAAGGGACATGGGAAGGGAACTGCAGGGAATGATGGAGTGAGAACGTTTGCCAACCCCCATCTCTATAAAAGCAATAAAAAACTATTAAAGTCAACTTTGTCTGAAGTCCGAAAATTAATCGTAGACTCCTAACAATTTGAATCCTGTTTAGTCAAAAAATTCTGCAGTACTGTGGTGAGAATAGCAAGATCTATGTCATTTAGACGTCACCTAGTTCCAGTCGTCTCCAGATTCCACAGTGACCCGTGCACGAGTCACCTCGAAGCCACCAAAGAAGATGGCAAGGGGCTGAATGCGCTCATGAATGGGATGGAATGAGGCTGAAGACCCTCACGAAGTCCCACCTCCAGAGCTCTGCTGCGCTGACGTCTCCCTCCACCCCCTGGCGAACCCATTCTCAGGGCATTGTGATTATCTGGCTTAATGCAAAACTCCCAGGATTAATGAAGTAACAGTTGGAAATGGTTATCAGCCTCTGCCTACAGACGCTACCACAGGGCAAATAGGAGCCTGGCCAAAAAAGTTAACAAAAAGTTGCAAGAGAAGTTGGGGTATTGTGGTATCCAAAATAAGCCTGGAAAAGTTTGGACATTCACCTGGCGGTGGTTTGTTTCTGCTTTTGTTTTCCCTCACACTGAAGACTGAACCCCAGGCCTCTATACTGAGCTAAGCCCACAGCTCTTTCGTTACATTTATTTTGGGAGTCTCACTAAGCTGTAAAATCGCCTAAGTTGGCCTTACAATTATGACACTCCTGCCTCAGCTCCCTTCCCCTTGGAGTGCTAGAGCTACAGGCAGGCACCCCTATGCCCACTTCTTAGAGTTTAGATTGAGCATTGCTAACATCTAGGGAGACAATATTGCAATTATAGAATGCCTCCGTCTCCCCCTGCAGTGTAAAAATCTCAGGTATGTAAGAATTTTATTTTCATTTAACTTAATTTTTACTTCTCCAGTCTACTCGTCGCAAAACCAGACTCAGTCCATTGCTGACTTTTCCTAACCGGCCTGCGTCTCAAACTTCTAGGGGCCATGAATACATTTCTCTTCTCCACCCACCAGTTACTCAGTTTCTAATCCAGGCAGTGACATCACCCACCTGGTCACTTCAGGTCAGGCCTTCCTCAGGAACCTTGGGCAGGTCACCTGTGTTGCTCTGGGTCACGGAAACCTCTCAATGTGGAAAGCAAGTGTGCCCAACCTACAGCTTGCCATTTATTTCTTGAGTAAAAAGAAACTGCTTTGGGCAAATTAATATAAAATATACAATGTAGTTCATATACATATAGAAGTACCAAAATTTCCTTTTTAAATTTTTGCATTATAATAATTTTTTTAAAAGGCCAAAATATGGAGGGCCACAGGTTGGACACTCCTGGGAAGCTTTCCTCTGCAACCGTGCTGTGCCTTGGAACCAGGGAATCCACACTCCTCCATGGCCGCCAGGGCACAGGAAAACTGGGCCTATACCCCCATGTGCATGTTTTTCCTACTCACATATCTAAGTTTTCCCTTGCATATTTAGATGAAAACATCTTTTTGTTATCGTGCATTTCTCTCTCTTGAACATCTGCACAATGAAAACCTTCTTCCTCCCATTATTTCTTGAAGCAAAGTTCCTGGAAGCACATTTTATGTGTCAAAGAATATGCATATTTTAAGGCTTTTCCATTTGTTGCCAAATCACCCTCCAGAAATGTAGCAATTTACCTCTCACCAGCAGAGCTAGAATTCTCACCTCCTTACACCTTAGAAGATTTAGCAATTAATTAGCAACCCGGGTCATATTCTTGCAATGTTTTGCATATAATTTCTGTATATTGTTCATGACTCCATAATAAAAAATGTGCTTTGTTAATTTGTAAAGTAACCTATGGAGAATTGATAATACAGTTGAGGGTTGGAATGAATGTTTTTGTAAAAGCCAAAAAAATGAGGTTATTCATGGAACATATAGGTAGGTGTTTACTTCTTAGCCAGCCTTCCACAAGCTTAATCACCAGCTTTTATTTTCCATATTGTGTCTTGAGCTCAGAATTTTCTAAAGGAAGTTCTACACCAACAGTAGTTATTGATTACAAGGCAGAACTCCCTAAGTGAAGTTCATACCCCGGTAGTGGGATTCTGTGGATATGTTACATTAAGGGATTAAATGGCAAACGGGATTTTACAGATACAATTAAAGGTGATGTGTTAGTGACTTTGCTGGATCTTAACACCTGACACCTGCAACATACGGAGGAAAGGCTTATTTCAGTTCATGGTTTCAGAAGGTCTCAGTCCGTTCGTGGGCGGCCAGCAGTGGCAGGAAGGGTCCGGTGGAGAACAGCTGCTGCTGGCTTTACAAGAGAAAGGAGCAGGCAGGGTGGGAAGAGAAGCCGGGCAGGAGCTCACCCCTCCAGGCCACACCCGCAGTGATCTCTCCTCCATCAGCTCTACCTCCGCACAGCTCTCAGAATCCACAGGTAATCCACAACCCCCAAATACACCAGGCTTTCTGGGGCATCCCAGACCCCAACCACAACAGGTGGAGACCTCACTTACAGGATAGGTTAAGACAGGGCCATGTCCTGAATTATCTAGACATGGAAAGTCAGTGAGACTCAGGTGTGAGAGGGATTACAGCCCTGTTGGGGCTCTCCTATGTCAAGTCCCACGGGTGAGGACTGGACCCCCACTGGCCACTAACATGGAATTGCAGACCACTGTCCTACAGTTATAGAAACTGGGTCTAACCAATAGCTGACATGGCTTTCCAAGTGGATTCTCCTCAGAGCTTGGCCAGCTGCCACCCTGATGTCACAGGTACTTCCAACCTTCATAACTGAGTTGACATGTGGGTATAGCTTCAGCTGCAACATCTGTGGTATCAGTTACTGTGGTGGTAGGAAAACAATTCATTAGCTAAGTCAATACATGAAAACAATATATACATTAAATATGCATATAAGCAAATGCGTCAAGTGGGATTTCAGAGTTGAAAAGGGCTATATATTTTGGCAAGAAGAGCCATGGGTTCATAAGATCATTTTATCCCACTGGTCCTTTGAACTCGTTGCTATACTTAGCTGGTCCAGGCCAATTTTGCCCCAACTGTGGCTTCCAGGAGACAGTTCCTTGAAGCAGCCACCATCGCTGCCTTGGTGTGGCGATGCTTCGTATCATTAGTGTGTGGGACTGGTTTATGCATGCCTGTGATTACTGCCTGAGTAATGCGGGTCTCTTTTACCCAACATACACTATTATTGTCCTTAGCCACTGAGTTCGCAGGCACACTCTGCACACTCATCCCTCTCTCCCCTAAGACACGTATGGAACTCCTGCTCTGAGTGTAATTTTTCTGTGAGTCTCTGAAGCTAGTATGAAAGAAACACAGACCATTCCTGGATTAAAAAAAAAAAAAAACTCATCTCGATTGTAGAAGTTTACTTCCAATGTAGGGCTCTCCCTTGTAGAGCATATTTCTACCTGGAAACAATCTTAAAGATCTTCACTCTGTACCTAAAAGCATCTGTGGAAGCCCACTTAACTAAAAATTTACCTGAACCAATTCAAATTGAATTTAACTGCATTTAAATACTATGCACTTTATCTAGAGGAAAACAGATTCAGTTTTATGAACCACAATGTCAGAAGCGCAACATCCAGTGTGGAGCACAGGTCCCTTCAGAAGTGATGTTCAAAACAACAGACTCCTTTGGTCACGGAGTACATAGTCCTGTATTTAAGGTATCTTAGGACTAGGGATACAGGTCCTGGTAGAGCACTGGTCCAGCATGTGTGAGGCCCTGGCGTCGGTTTGATATGTGGGATGTACCTCTGTATTTTGTTTTTAATTCTCTGTATCTGAGGAGCCAGTTGTCCATGGGGTGGACTGTCATTTTCCTTCCTGTGGTTACTACTTTCTGTCTTGTTGCTGTTACTAAATCCAGATTCCAAGTGTGTCATTATTAACTCTTCACATGAGTACATATGTCACCTCTGATATTTTATTTCCTACAAAGTCATAAGTGAGACCTATAGGACACTTGACTTCCGAAAGAAGTGAGCGCCTGCTCTGGGATCCAAGTTTGCGTGTAGCATCATTAACCAAGGTGGTGCCACTTCATCAGAAAAAAATATGTATCTGATCTTTAGGACATGTCACCCGTGCCAAGACTCACTATCAGTCTGAATACTTAAATTATATGTGTGAAACCGCCCCCCCCCCCAGTGGGGGTGGAGAGCCAACACGTATGAAGTGGGATATACAAAGAGACCTCACAGTAAAGATAGGAACGTTGATTCCATCAGAAGGTAGTGATACAAACAATAAATAGTCTAAGGGTTAAAAAGCTGGAAAACTTAGCCAGGCCTGTCATCTAGCACTCCGGGAAGCTGAGGCAAGAGGCAGCCCAACCTGGGCAACTTAGTGACTTAGCCAGACTCCAAGTTTCCAAATAAACAATAAAAAATGGGCTGGGGTTGTAGCCCAGTGAGAAGGTCCTGGACTTGATCCCTATGACCACACAGAAAGGAAAGGGATTGGCTCCCACCGCACAGCAGCCCTGTTTGCATGGGTAACTTCTTTGCTCACAGTATCTTCCGTATTCATGTAGAAGCCTCCTTCCCTGCAGCCCCTCCCCTCTTCCTTCTGCACGCACCTAAGGCTCACCGCCTTTGTGGCCCGGACCTTGTGCAGCTCTCCAGCGGCCTCCTCAGCAGCCATTCTTCAAGGCACCTGCCTCTGCTCGTCTCCCTTGGGAATTCGTTGCTTCTCATCATGTGACACAGAGCCACACAAATGGACATAGGTGGTTAGAAAACTGTGAAGATGGAATTAAAAAGCCTGTGTCAACCGACTGAGGTGAGTTAAGATTTCATATAAAAGAAGAAAGCAGGGGAAACATTTTAGATGTAGTCAAGATGGTTATTAAAAAAAAAAAAAAAAAACAAAGAAGAAAAACGCAAGCCAGAAGTCACAGAGCTGGGTTTCTGGGGACAGATGAACAAGCTGAACGTGGCAGAAAGTAGTCAGGTGTGGTGGCTCAGGCCTGTATCCCAGCACTCTGAGAGGCTGAGGCAGGAGGATCCCAATGGGTTCAAGCCCAGCCTGGGAATCTTAGCAAGAACCTGTCTCAAAATTTAAAAGTTAAAAAATAAAAGGGCTGAGGATGTAGCTCAGTGTGAAGGCCCGGGTTTGATATGTGGGACGTACCTTCTTTTTTTTCCAGTATTGGAAAAAAAACAAAAATAAAAAGATGGCGGAAGGTAAAATGGGAAGGAGTAACTGGACAGCAGATGGTGCAGGAACTCCCATGATGCCTCAGGGAGGAGGGTTCGGATCTCACTGAGAAAGCAGCAGGGAACCTTTCGGGAGCCTCGTTAAAGTACCATTAGCAAGACTCATTTGGCAACAGTGAAAATGGGGAAGGCAGGGAGCTCATTAAAAAGATATTTTGGTCCTAGGAGGGCAGCAGGTAGAAATTCTAAAGGCCCTTCTCCAGTATAGGACAATATAAAAACAATCATAACTGTCTCCGAGAACTGATTTACATTTCCGGTGTTAATCCTCCATCCTACCTCCTGTGGAAAATGTACTCTGGTTACTTTTAGGTACAGTGGGTCCAGGCCTGTATTTTCTTAAGGGCGTTGCTGTTTTTGTTTTCTGGTACTGGGGAATCGGGCCCAGGGCCTTCACACTGAGCTGCATCTCCAGCCCATGGTTTGGTTTTTGATTTTGAGACAGGATCTTGGGACGTCACTGAATTGCCCAGGCTGAACTCAGACTTATCACCTTCCTGCCTCAGCCTCCCAAAATGTTGGATGACAGACTTGAGCCCAGCTTTCTTAAGGTTTTGAATTCCATCAGTTCTGTCAGTTGAGAGGGTGAAGGGGGTGACGTTAGCTTTGGCCTCCCGTGCAGAAGGTGGAGCCTATTCCCGAGGTCACACCTCTTGTTTGTCCTATGTGTACGTGGGGGTGGTGACCCCTCTGAGACTGGACAGGCACCAGTAGGACTGGATGGGCCGTGCGCACAGAATGCTCCTCATGAGACATGGGATCCCCCTTATGACACCCCCTCCTGTGCACTGAGACCCCACCTGGCCTCTCTTAGACAATGTTGGTCCCTAACCAGAGGACCCTGGCAGCTTCTGGACACTCCCCACACCAGGCCAGCACAGGTGACACCAGAGCTGGCTTTCAGGAAACTGCTGATTCAGATTAGACATGAGAAGAGACGGCTGGGCATGGGGATGCATGCTTACACTCCCAGTGTTCTGGGAGCCTGAGGCAGGAGGGCTTGCTCCTGGATAGCCCCTGAATGTGAGTGAGCCACAACACCGGCTTTGCTTCAGCTTCTTCTCCAATATGACGAGGATGAGGAAGAGGATGAGGATGAACATATGTGTTCCCTCCAACTTCTGTTCTCGGCTGCCCTTAGCCCCACTCCATCGGAACACTCGTCTTTTCGTGAACTGCTGACCTGAAGGCAGAGCTCTCAGAACTTGTCCTGAGGGTGCGGATGGCAGGTTCTCAGCTCCCAGCTGCCAACCCCTCCACCTTCCACTCATTTCCTTTCCTTTCCAGCTCAGAGAAAAAAGTGGGGGGTCATGCACTCCAATTGGGGGGATCATGCTCATGGGTTCACTTCCTCCTGTTACCCCAACCCAAGGTTTCTGACGTAGGAAACACCTGCCTTGGTGGTTTCTTCTGACAGAGGGTTCTCCCAGAGCCCCCGAGGGACGCCAGGCTCACTCTCTCACTGGGGCGAAGGAATCTTGGAGAACAAACGAATGAAGGGAACACAGCCTGGGCTTGAGTGGGCGCATCAATCAGTATTCTAAAATATGTTGTCAGCAACAATGATGGTGTCCCCGCGGTGTAGACTGAGGTAGAGGAAAGGGTAAGAAGGAAGAACTCGTGCACTTAATTACAGCGTGCGCCAGCCCAATCTGTGCTCCACACCACTATCTGAGTCTGAGTACTTTGTCGTGACCAGAAATTGGTTTCTCCCACTTTCGGAAGCTGGGGAGTCTTGGAATGAAGGGCCAGCATGGGTGAGGCCTTGAGGCTGCTTCCACTCATGAGGGCGGGAGAACAGGAGTGTGCGTGTGCACAAGTGGTGAGAATGCACACTCTTTATAACCAGCACACTTTTGTGGTTTGGATCTGGAATGTTCCCCAAAAGTCTCATGTATTTGAGTGTGATAGGTTGTCTATGGAGCCATGTGCTGTTGGGAGATTGGGGCCTAGTCTGGAGGGGTGGATTACAGGCATGTAAGTTGGATTACAGGCATGTGGTGGGGGTTTACCACACCTTCCCCACCTGAATCCAGGAAGGGCTGATCACTGGGATGAGACCTGGAAAGACAGATAAGCTGCTTCCTGCCCTCCTTGAGGTATAGTCTCAACTCGCCTTGACCTGTCTTCCTGTGTGTGATGTCGTGAGAAGCTGCCTGCACCTCGGCCTCTGCCATGTACTTCCACGGCTGCCGGCCACCCCTGAGTGGACTGCGACCTTCTGAAACTGTCGGCTAAAATAAAACTTTCCTCTCCTAAATTTGTGCATGTTGGGTATTGAGTTACAGTAATGAAAAAGGAACTAAGACACCTGTGATAATGAACTTGCTTCCACACAGCAGCATGAGCCTACTCAGGATGCGCAGCCCTCTCGGCCTCACTGCCTCACCGAGTCCCTCCTCCTGGTGTCATCTGGGGAGCCAGGTCTCCAACGAGTGGACCTGGGGGACACTGCACAGCGTATCAGTATGTGGTGTTGCCAGAGGAGCAAAGGACTGTTACAAGATTTGGAACCTGAGCCTGTGGGCAAATTACACCGTGCTTTCTCTTTCTGAGATGAGAGTCTTGCTCTGTAGCCCAGGCTGGTCCTGAACTCACCATGTAGTACATGGTATTATCTTTAAAAAAACAGAAACTGCAAATGTTCAAATTTTTAAAAAAAATTATTACAGTAAAAGATGCAATGCTTTTAACAGTCCTCAAAATACCCCCCACGTGAACACACTGACCACTGAAGCGATTCTGGAAGTTCTCTCACAAGTGCCCTCAGCTGGGCTGCTGTGGCTGCCTCAGTGTCCTAAACTGATTAAAAATGTTGACTTTTCATAGTCATTCTGATGCTGGGAAAGGGCCAGAACTTGCTGAGTGCCAGATCTGGTGACACAGCAGCATGTCTTTAAGAGCCTGTCTTTCCACTGGCTGGTACACAGCAGCTGTATTCACCATATTTTTGGTCACACCTCATATACACACTCAGGAAAGAGGACCTCCAGAACTGCTCCAGAATATGGCAAGGGCATGGAACAACTGTGTCTGAGGCCAGCGTATGCATTTTTGAGGGGTATTTGTAGCAAGCTGTCTTTTACTGTAATCTTTTTTTTTTAATTTAAACATTCACCATATATTTTGATCACATGTAACTCATGTATGTCCTTTGGCTTACATGTGAAGCTGGGTGGCAGCACCCCACAGAGCAGCGCATTTAGAATGTATGTTCATTTTGCTGGAGATTCCAGGTGGGCAGGCTCTGCAGGACCCACTCGCCGGCTGCAAACTGAGGATGACTTGGAACTTCCGAGGCCCGTTCATCAGCTTGTCCTGGAGATTGATCTACCAGGACAGCTGTGTTGTCGCGTACACTAGACCCCACGTCCATTCTGATAGGACGCTGATCCCACTAGACCAACAGACAGACTCATCAATACAGAGTAAGGGTGCACAGATTCGGCCCTGATCAGGCGCTGTCCATTCCTGGACGGCCTGCCCTCAGTGGCCCTGGCAGCATTTCTACTCCATCCCGTGGAAGTCTTTTCAGCGAGACCATTTTGATTTTCAAAATCCTACCACACTGCTCACTTCCTGTATTCTCCACCCGCCACCCGATACCTGTGTCATTTCCTCGTGGCAGTTTGCAATCTCCTAAATTACTGCACATCTCCCACTAGTTCCATTGTCAATTGATGACTTCCCTTCTCTGAAGCACACGGACCCCTCAGCGAGCCCAGATAGCACCCTCCAATTGTCAGCAACATGCGTGAGAACCGTTCCTGGGGTGGCTGATGTCCTGGGCAGACTTCTGCAGATGGCTGATCTCAGCTCGCGTTGATTTCTGTTCACGCTAACCTATGCATGCCAATCTCCGCCTGTCCTAATTTTAGGTTATGTGTTTTGTTGCTGTTGTTGCCGCTGTGAGTCTCCAGACTTCCTTTCGAAATTTCTATGTTTCTGGCATTTTTCTGAAGTTAGGAAGTGGATGGAAGAGTGTTGACTTCCATTTAAGACAGTCTGAGAACCTGATATACAGTGCATACTGAGCTAATTAGAATAAATTATATTTATTGTAGAGGTTCTCATTTTGACATGAGCCTCTTGTCCCTGTGCTTGTTAGTTCTGCCCTTGCCCTCAGAGCTAGAACTCCTTGGAAGTTGCTGACCCCTTACTACCCTTTCCAGCCAAACTGGTGCATTGGGTAGTCACCGTTGTCAGCACACAGGGTACCTCCAGGAAGCACCTAGCAGGCAGTACCAGGGTACCACTGTAGGGGAAGTCACAGCTGTGACAAGTCGGAGGGTGACGGCAGCTTAGCTAGAAGTTACATCACTGTGCCGTCCCGATGGCTTCGTATGCCTGAGATTGTACAGGGAAGAAACGGCTGCCTCGAAACCTGACGACCGGCAGCTTGCGTACCCAGGTTTGTTTCCGAGTCGCCGCTGAGCAGGTGCCATCCAGAGTTACGACTGCACCACCGCAGACTAGGGGGTATTATCCTTCAGGGATCACTTTGGTGACCCAGAGTGAATCACCGGGCTGTGTCCGCGGCCGGCTCAATGAGCTCTGTTGGAACACTGCCAGCAGCAGGGGACGAGGCTGGACAAGCAGGAGAGAGGACAGTCTGAAGCACTGCTGTCTGCACCAGAACTCTTCCTGCCCGTCTGAGGAACGTCATTCAAATGCTCCCCTGGCCACTGCCCCCTCCTCTTCCTGTGGCCCTGGGGACGTAGCCAGGCCTTCATCCTGAGCTCTATTCTCAGCCTATTTTTATTAGTCATTTTGAGACAGGCTCTTGTTAAATTGTCCAGGCTGAACTCAAACTCACGGTCCTCCTGCCTCAGCCTCCCAGAGGAGAGCCCGATGACAATTCCTAGTACTTCTTATCTCTCAAAGATGTGTCCGGTTTTGGCTAAAGCTGAGACCAACCAAAGGCCGAGGAGGAAAGGCTGCCTGGCTGGGCTCCATGAAGCGGATCACTGCAAGAAGTCATCTTCCTTGCAGGAAATGGTGTCACATTGTTTTAGGGGGAAAAATCTGCTTCCATTATTAACACCCGCTGAATAGCACACAACTTGGTTTCAGTGAGCTTAAAGTGTCTGAGGGCTTTTTTCAGAGGCATAAAGATTTTCTGGACTTGCACAAGTTAGAATTCCTAGGTTGTGTAAGGTTGGGAGTTGGGCACAGTGACAGCAAGCAGACTGGCTTTCCAGAGAAAGTGCCAAACGACCTTTTTCTCCCCAGTAATCCTTCCAGTGGCCTATTATCAGCCCTGCAAGGCTTTGCTCAGCTCTTCCCAGAAGTCTGTTGCATAGGGCACCCATGAGTCCTAAAAGGAACACGTATGCCACTCAGGCAGCACGGGGAGAGGGTCCTCTCTGTCCACAAGGAAAGCTGCTCCCTGAACGCCACGTCACCCAAGGCTTCAACACAAAGGGTTCTCTGACAGGTGGTCCTGAATTTAGTTCTTTCTGTTTATTTTTGTTTTGAGGCAGGCATTTACTGTGTAGCCCTGGCTGGCCTCAAACTACCAATCTTCCTGCCTCAGACTCCAATGTGCTTGTTGGGACGACAGGCATAAACTACCATGGCAGCCTAGATACAGTTCTTACACTGTTCTACAGTCACACGTGTGATTTTGTCTTTATACAGGACTGTGAATGCTAGCGTGGGATGACAGCAGTTCTTGCCCTAGATTTAGTTGAGGATGGATCAAGAGGAATTGGTCGCCTCTCTACTCTCAGGTGGGACATGCACCCCAGCTTGTAGAGGATACTCGGTGTGGATGGCACTGTCTGGGCATCCTCGCTCTTTGGGCATCTCTCCCTCCTTTCCAGAAAAAGGCTGTGCCTACATCCAGCCTCCTCCTTGTTCCCCTGGCCTCAGGGCTGGCTTCCTGCCCTTTGAGGCGCTCTCTGGAGGGAGCTGACCTGCTGGCCACCTCCAGGGCACCCTGCCTGCTGGTGCCCTCGGTGTCAGAAATCTCCCGAGGCAAATCTTCCTGTTAGGCATTTTATTATCTATAAAAGAATGGACACAATTTTTCCAATTGCCCTTTGGAAAGAGGTTATTTCAGCATTCATGGGCTTTTTAAGTTAATGTGCAATTCAGCTAAATAGCTAAGTGGTGAAAAAATGCAGCTCCAAGCACATTACCCCTGGCAGAGTCGGAGACGTACTCTGGAAATTTCGGCTTTTAGGAGGGAGCCTTGGCTAAGTGAAGACCTGTAACATAACCACCCTGGAGTAATATCCTGAGAAGACAGCTTCAATCAGGGGGCCATTTTTCTCTATGCTTGAAGGTATTCCTTCATTTGCATGGTTAAGTTTCCATTTAATTTGCATATAATGCCTGTCTTAGTTACTTCGCTGTTGCTGTGACTCAATACCCAATATCCACACATTCAGGTGAGGAAAGGCTTATTTTCACTCACAGTTTCAGAAGGTCACTGTCCACTCAGGGGCAGCCGGCAGCCATGGGAGCAGCTTCTCACAACATCACACACAGGAAGTCAGGTCAAGGTAAGTTGAGACTAGTCTCCAGGGAAGGCAGGAAGCCGCTTATATGTCCGTCCAGGTCTCAGCCCCTCCTGGAGCCAGGTGTGGAAGGTGTGGTAAGTCCCCTATGCACCTATAATACAATTTACATGCCTGTAATCCAATTCACATGCCTGTAACCCACCCTTCCAGACTAGGGCCCAATCTCCCAACAGCACATGGTCCCATAGACAATCCATAACATTCAAATACGTGAGACTTCGGGAACATTTCAGATCCAAACCTCAATAATGCCCAAAGTGGCCCTGGGCTTGGGTCTCAGCTTGTCATGTCCTGTTAACCTCTGGGGAAGCCAGTGACCTTAGCTGTGGTCAGGGAGAAGAAACACCGGATGTTCAGTTAAAAGAATGATTTGAAAGTCTGCCAGTTTACACAGCTTCTGTGACTACGAGTTTCCATATTACCTAGGGAGAAAGTGATGTTCACGTCACAGCTATTCTTTCAAGAGTTAATGGCATGGTCAAAGGGAAAGCTATTAGCTATGGGACAGAACCCAGTGACTACGTATTGGCTCTTCTTGGTGTCACCCTTCCAGAGCTAGGGCCAGCTCTGCCACTTCCTCACAGTGTGACCCTGGCATTTTACGTCCGTCAGCTGCAAAACGGGGTTGTGGAAATGAGACACTATCGTGTAGAGTTTAGTGCCGTGTTAAGCTCATGGAAAGCTTTTTTTTTTTTTTTAAATGGCTTTGCTGAGATATAATTCCCATACTATACAACTTATTTAAAATGTATAATTCAGTGGGGGGGGGGGGTTGTATATTCACAGATGTGTATAATTACAAACATGGCCAACTTTAGGATGTGTTTATCACTTCAAAAAGAAAACCTTTACCGTGTAGCCGTCTGCCCTCTATTCCCCTAACCCTAGTCCTAAGCAAGCTCTGAATTACCTTTTTTCCTCTGTATATTTCTGTGTTGCAGACACCTCATGTGAGTGGAATCACGTCAATGTGTGATCGTTTGTGTCTGTGTCCTTCTCCTAATGCAATGCCACCACGATGCTCCTGTGCTACGCTATGTGTCAGTGCTTTAAGACTATTCCTGGCCATCTCTGTCACATTCTGGTCACAACACCGAACCTTCACAACTTAAGGGATGAGAGGTTGGTTTTAGTGCACAGTTTCAGGAGGTCTCGGGGCATTCATGGGCAGCTGGCAATGGTGGCATGGTGGGAGGGTCTGGCAAAGGTCTGGCCCAGAACAGCTGCTTATGGCATCATAAGAAAAAGGATGAGGTTTGTGGAGAAGCTGAGGCAGGAGTATGTCCTTGTAGGTCACATCCTCAGTGCCCACCATACCCTTAGTTACCTGCCCCTCCTGACCAGGTCACACCTCCTAGCAACACATGAAATCCACAAGTAATCCAAGAGGCACACACATACAGTTCTGGGGACATTCCAGACCAAAACCAATAAATACTGGTCAAATAATATTTCAAAAAAGCATTCTCCTCCAGGCCAAATAAAATTCCATGATATTCCAGTCTGTGCTATTTCTCCATTCTCCATACTTCCACCTGGATGTTGATGGACATCTGAATTGTCTCCCTGCCCCCACTGACTCTGATAAATGATACTGCTATAGCCTTTGGGGTCAAAGTCTCTGTTTGGAGATACATTTTGATTTCTCTTGGGCATATATGTAGGAGTGAAACCGTTACGTCATATGGAATTATGAGAGTCTCCAGTGTTCTGGACACCAGTTCCATGTCAGAGACACCACTGGAAACATTCCAGTCTGCCGGTTGTCCTGCCACCTTGCTGGCATTTGCCTTTAAAGCCCATGTCCTTGATTCTGATGAAGGCAAACTAATCAGCCTTTGTTTTGTGGCTTATGCTCTTAGCATCCTAAGGATCCCTGGCCACTCCAATTCATGAAGACGTGTCCCTGTACTGTTCTGAGATGTTTATAATTTTGGCTCTTGCACTTCAGACATCAGTCCATTCTGTGTTAAGCTGTGTACATGGTGTGATATGGGTCAGAGTCACTGGTTTTTGTGTGGCTCTCCAGTTTCCCAGCAACGCCCCTTGCAGGGACCCATCTCTCCATCAGGCATCCTTGGCATCCTTGGGATTGAGCTGGCAGCAGATGTACCAGCTTCTTTCTGGACTCACTCCTGTCCCATTGATCTGTCTGTCTATCCTTGTGCCAGTCGTGCTGGCCTGATGAATGCAGCAGGAAGTATAATTTCTTTGTTTTCTTTCAAATTGGTTTTGGCCATTGAATCCTCTGAATTTCTGTATGAATTTTAGAATTTGCTTACCAATTTCTATAAATAAGTCAGCTGGAATTCTGATTGAGGCTACATTTAACTGTTGTTTAGGAGAATCACCATCCTCAAACGTGATGCCTGCTGACCTACAAACTGGGAGGACTTAGCATCAGCACTTTCTTTCAATGTGTTTTAGATTGCTGCAGGGTATAACCTGGGCATTTCGCTCATTTAGCTTATTCCTATGTATGTTATCCTTTACAATGCTATTCTGAATTGAATTTTCAGATTTTCAAGTGTATAGAAATTTGTTTACACTGATCTTGTATCCTACAACCTTGAGGAGCTTATGATTTCTAATAGCGTGTGTGTGTGTACGTGTGTGTGTGTGTGTGTGTGTGTGTGTGTGTGTGTGTGTTCGTGTCCAGCAGACTTCTCAGGATAATGACACAAGATAATGTCATGTCAAGAAGGATGGCTTTCCTTCTTCCTTCCTACTGCGATGCCTCTTGTGTCCTTCTTGCCTGTGCTCGTGGCTGTAGGCTAAGCTGAGCCTGGAGCGGAGCAGGCGAGAGCAGAGAGCCTGCACTTGCCCTTGACCCGTCTCCACGTGGTAAGTGGGACGCTTGCTGGGGCTTGTCACTTATAGTCTTTGTCACGTTCAGCAAGTTCCCTTCCTTTCCTGTTTATGGGGAATTTTTGTCATGAAAGAGTGTTAGATTTCTGTCTGATGTTTTTCTGACCCTTCTGAAACAATCATGTGATTTTGTTTTTTAATTCTATTGCTATCCTGCATATTGTTAACTGATTTTTCAGTTGTTGAACCAACATGGCATCCTTGGTATAAATCCCACCCTGCTTTGGGTGTATAACTCAGTGTAAGTATGCATTTTTCTTTCCTTGTGCTATCTGTGTTGGTTTTTGTAGAGTAATATTGGCCTCACAACATTTGCTGAATAATTCCTCTTTTTCTATATTATTGGAAGGGCTTATTCAAAATTGCTATGATAAACTCTTCTTTAAATATTTGGCAAGATTCAACAGTGAGATGAGATAGGTCTGAGATTTTTCTCTGTGCGTAGCTTTTGGTCTGGAATTCAACCCTTCTACCTGGCAAGTCTATTTAGAATGTCTATTTCTTCTTGTGTCAGTTTTGTTCACTTCACAGAACCCTGATGGGTGGCATGGAAGGACAAGGTAGCAGCAGCTTTGCTCCAAGATCCACAACCTCCCCAGTCTTCCTGAGTCATCCTCTTTGCCCAGCTGCTCAGGGCTTGTCTAAGTAAACACTGGCTGATGCTTCTCCTGGGTCCTCTGGAGAGCAATGCTGGTCAGGGAGCTGGTAAGAAGGGCCACTTCCCAAGACCCACAGAGAAAGCCATGGCTGCCCCTGGCCCCTGTGTCTACTCTCCTGCTATTGGTTTCTTTTCCAGCAGTCTAGACAGCCCATCTCCTTCCACCTACCATCCAGCTTCTCCTGACCTTATAGTAACATCGCAAAGTCACACCCTGGGGCACGAAGCTACATGTCTCCTGCTCCATGGCTTTGAGGTTCTAAGTCCGGGCCACACAGTAACCCTTTGCTCCCTGCATGCCCGAGAGGCCTGTCCTCATGGGACCAAGCATAGCTAGCTCTGAACAGCAGCACAGCCCTCTGAGGCTACTGCAGTGGCATTCTGAGCTAAGGGCTTCTTCGACCTAATAGATCAAGGTTCCTTTTATTTCACTGATGCACATAATTCCTGGCCATTGTGTACGGACACGAGCTGGGAGGGCTATTCCTTTGTCTCGTTCTCCTTGGACAGTCTCGGCATCTCCTCCTTCTCGGCCTGGAGGCCCCTCACTGTGCTTTTGAGCTTCCATGATTTTACACCTCAGGCCTCAGCCAGGTCAGCCAGGAGCTTCTCGCGAGCCTTGGCTGCCTTCAGATAGTGGATCTGCCTGAGAGAATCCACTTGCTTTGAACAACACCTTCCCCGCCCCCTTCAGGTACAAGCTGTGATATGTGTGGCGGTCAGTCTTAGACTCACAGTGTCTCCTGAGCAGCAGATGCAGAATCTGGCCCCTCCTCAGCCAGGTCACCTGCCACAGCACGCGGTGGCACTCTCAGCTTACCTGTGCCTGCCAGCCTGCCTTCCAGCGAGCCAAGGTGTTTCCCCAGCGTCGAGCCTGGGAGTGGACACTTACAGGCTTGCAGATGATCAGCCCTTCTCTGATTTGTTTCAGATTTGCTGATGGGACTTGGCAATGGCAAAGCTGTCCATCTCATTGACAGCCCGCAGGATGGACCTTCCTTATGCCACCACACGGACACTGGACGAGAGCCCTTTCTGAAGTGTGAGCGTGTGCAGGGCTCATGGCCACTGCACGGAAAGGCTGAGGGCCCCTCCGAAGTCTTGCCAACGAGGCCGAAATCTTCGAGAACCAAATCGGGCTGCTGTCAACATTGCCTTACTTGCTTCTGGTTCTGACAATTTGCCAAAACACCATAAAAATAAGCAGAGATGGTGGGCTGGTAACTCTCTTTTTTCCCCAAAAGCTGATCACTTACAGACCCACGATGACCACAGAATCAGGGAAACAGAAGAGGTGATTCAGGTACCAGAGAGAGGCACTGTCCTACAAAACAAATGTTGCTCAGAAAATGAAAAGTTCAAGAGGAAGAAAAAAAGTCATAAGAGAATACGGAAATAGTACATCAGCTAAAAAAGCTAAAATTACCAATAAAAATCCCCTGGAATTTTATAATAATTAAAAAAATATTGCCAAGTACTACTTCCTGTCGGATCAAAATGAAATCCCTTGTAATACGGACCACATGACCACTGATGTCTGTTTGTGACATTTATCTTTATGAATTCCCTGGGCTCAGGAGGGAGAGAGGCTAAAATAGCACTGGCATTACCTCGCACCTCGTGACAAAGAGAAATGTCACTGTCATAATAAGGAGGAGGCATCTCTTACAGGTGCGCACTCTTTTTTATATTATCTTGTAAAATTTAAAAATCAGCCTGGTCTTTAAAATGTCCTGGTTGTGTGTCCATTCACATGCATGAAGACGTGTGTGCTTTGAAAAGACCTGTCTGGTGGCTGGAGCAAGAGTCTGAACTACCTATTCTTCTTCTAGGTTCCGAGGCCACTTGGGAGTTGGCAAGTCAGTGACAGAGTTCCAGGAATGAGGAGCAGGGCAGAGGGCTTCAGGGCTCTCCAGAGGCGAGGAGAGGGCATCATCTACACTGTGGCTGTGACAGTGCTAAGTTGCCCCTACACAGACGTCCACGTGCACACGTCTGCTTACATGTCCCTTTCTGTGTGCTACACAGATTCTGTCACAGTGACAGACCCTCCTCACAAGAATGAGAGAAAGAAGCAGATGAATCCAGACACAAGTGACCCTTACAAGACGGCTGTCCCCTTCCCCAGTGAGGCTGGCCCTCCAGAGGCAGCATCCGAAGAGCTGCCCCCTTCAGCAGGCTGATCCTCACTGCTGGATGATGACCGGAAGGAAAGACGACAGTCGTGTTTTTGGAGACACACTCAAAATCAGTATGTAAATACGAAGTCATACTACCAAGGCTACAGTCCACTCTTGTACGGAAAGCCAAGTAACAACTGGAAAGCCTCCCTTGAGTTCGATTTTCCTACCGGTGCCCCCGCCACATTTTCCCGGTGACTTCCCTACAGCATCTGCTTTCCCTTTGCACCAGGAATTCTCTCACTAAGAAGGCCGTGTCCAGCGATGCTTGTTCCGCTGGCCCTGTACCACAGCCCCGTTGGCAGGCTAATGGCACAAGGATGATCTCTCAGCAGAAAGATGGCTTCTGATGTGTTTCCTTGGCTTTTGCGACTTCAGGTAGGAATGAGTGACCGTCAGCCTCTGTTCCGTGATTTAAGATGGAAGCCCAGGACACAGAGAGGGACGGGTTCGCGAACAGGGACAAACAGCCTGTGACGCGTCCAAGGAAGATGTCAGTGGGAAATGGGGGGAGGAGAAAGAAGAAAGGGGAGAGGTGGGCAGAGGAAGACACGGGAAGGGGGATGGAGCCACCTGCCCACAGCGGAGGGCAGGGCCGGGCCTAGAGGTGCTGCTGCCTGCCGAGGCTCGCCAGGGTCAGAGGCTGAATCCGCGCTCACTGCGCAGACTGCCCGCTGCCTCAGACTTGCCCAGTGGATGAAGGGAAAGGGGGACAGTGTGAAGGCCACAGCTGACCTGTGACGTGAGGGAGGGCAGTCTCCAGGCAGCAGGAGCTGGACAGCCTCGTGTCCCTGACTTTGTCCTCATGAAGTCAAGATAAATTTCATACCTGCTGGGCCTGACGGGCAGGCCTCTAAATGCTGCACTCTGGGAGGCTGAGGCAGGGGGGGTGGCAAGTGTGAGCTTAGCTTGGGCAACAGAGCAACTTAGCAAGACTTTGTCTTACACTGAGAATGCTGCTCAGTGTGAAGGCCGGGGCTCGGTCCCTGGTGCCACTGAAAAATAAAAAAGATTTATCTTATACCCAATGAGGGGAGGTGACTTTCCATGTTCAGGTCCCGACAACAGAAGGCATGTGCCCCTACAGCATCCCTTGTGAGGAGCGGAGGGGAGAGGCATCTACATCGCTCGGTTCGAGGAAATACGGGATCCTCCTTTCAGCAACACTGGTTTCTAGGGTTTGAGTAAGCACCCAAAAGGCCGGGGTGCTAGAGGCCGCATTCTGAGGCCAGGGCACTGCTGGGGGTGGAGGGATCTTTAAGAGGCAGGGCCTCTGGAAAACGCCATCCTGTGGAACACGCCCCTGAAGGTCCTTCCTCCCCCTCTCCCTTCCCAGCGGTGGGCAGGTGAGCAGCTTTGTTCCACCACGTGGCTCCTGCCATGAGTAGATGCCCTTCATGTGCCCAGAAGCAACAAGGCGAGCACCCACGGCTGAGACCCCAAAACGGCGAGCCAGAATGAACCTGTCCTCCGCTTCAGCTGATGGCCCGAGGTGTTTTATTACAGTTATGAAAAGCCAATCAATGGGCCAACTTATTTTAAGTCAAATTTGCTAATTACAGCCTTATTACTCTGGTTCCTGAGATGTTTCCTTTGCTGTTACTGGGAGTTAAATGACAGGCTCCTGGAATAAAGTCGCCTGAGGCAGGCAAGAGAAGGAGGAGTTAAAGGGAAGGAAGCCGGTTAAAAAGCGTAGGGCACTTCCTAGGACTTAGGGAAGGTCCGTGTGTTAAACATTTTCTCTTTCCTACCTCTGATCATTGTCACTGTCCTTCTCTTCATGAATATTTGGTAGGAAAACTTGGGCAGACGACGTTCAGATGTCCCCCACAGGGCTACTTGTCCACGCCTGGAAACATTTTTGGTGGTCACACTGGGATACAGTACAGGCCCCTGTGTGCAGAGCCCTGGCCGGGGCTGCCAAACACCCAGGGACACATGGGACAGGCCTCCAAGAAAGGGTCACCCCTCACTAGATGTCAAAGTAAGAAGGTTAAGAACCCAGAGTCCCAAAAATGAAAGGAAGCTGATGCCAGTCAACATCACTGTGCCACCAGAAAAATCCCACGCACGCTCTCCCCGCCACGGCGTGGGGCTGCTACTTCTGTGTCTCTCACTGCTTCACCCCCTCCTTCCCCGCTCCCCGTGTGTCACATTTGTTGAGCTACCCAAGACCTGGAAAAGGGCCGTAGTTCCAGAAACCGCGTAACTTGCAGGTTTCACCTCTCCTGCTGCCTCCAGGACTGGACCTGAGACAATGATCAACCAGGCTGCCCTTGACTACGCATGCCTCCTGTCAACCTGGCTGCAGATGACTACATGTGCCCCTTGTCCCCGTGTCTGTCTTTCTCTGTGTCACCTGCAAAGTATCACTAACGCCCTGAACAAGACTTTGGCTGCTGATCCCTATTCCTTCACAGGATGGCCACCTGGAATAAATTTCTTTCCTGTGCTCACTACTTGTCTCCAACTCGGTCCCCTGTGGAAAGTGGCCTAGCCTGGTTTGTTGGGATTCCCAGACTCAGGGGCTCTGGTAACATCACTAGTCTAGAATCTTTCCTGACTAGCCGCTGCCCTGAGAATAAAAGCTTTTATCTGTCCAAGCTGCGAGGTAGCCTGTTCCAGAAAATGCCAGTGTTCTTTCTGGGGCTCTGTCTTCCTCTCTTCCTCTCCACGTGAGGTCTCCCCAAGAGCTCTCCTATTAACCCTGCTGCTCTGGGGGTAGGGGGAGTTTTTAAGCACAAAGGAACAGGAAGAGATGAAGACAGCAAAAGTAGAGAAGGCCCAGAGAAATGAGGAAGCAGTCACAGAGACAGGAGGGGGACAGTAGGTACGAGAGGGACAACGGTGACAGAAACTTCTGGGGTTCAAAGAGAATAGGCTGTTCACTGCAGCACCCAGCAGGCCGGCCCCAAGAGGCGTCCTTTGTAAGACGCTTGGTGTGATCCTGAGCCTGGCACTTGCATTCTAGCTGGAGGGACATGGCAGGAGACTTAGGTGAAGAATGCCGTTGCTATTCTTGGCCCATCAACATAAGCAGCCCGAGGCACAGACAGCTGCCGAGGGCCCAGCTCCCCTGGGCGGCCATCATGCCGTAGCCTCTGGGTACACTTACAAATATTATTTTTAGATGTCATTTTTTGGCTCTCAGTGCTACTTCACTCTCCACCCTTAAATTAGGTTTCTTCACCGTGGACTGTCAGGGATCCGGGGATGAAGCCCCATCCACCTGCCCAGTGTTGTTGTTAAACCTTCTTTTCTGAGGACTGTTTTAATTTTTCCTTAGGAGGGGTGACCACTTGGTCTGTGAGTTTATCAGGGAAAACAGCCTTTACTATACGCCGCGGGCTGGAAACTGTTTAATAGGGTGGGAATCCAGTGGGCAGCTCTTCCAGCCTGGAAGGGAAGGGAGGGGCTGCTGGGTTTTTCAAAAAGGAAATGTATTAAAATGCCACCATTAGCAAGCGGCCTTGGAGGACTAGCAGTTACCTAGGGGGAACTTGAGGTAAGCATCTCCTGGAGGGCATAACAGAATTGCACACCCCCTTGGGAAGCAAGACAAAAGGAGGCGGTGAAGCCGTGCTCCTTGGCAGATGCAGCCACAAGGAAGGTGGACATCTTTCCCACAATCCTCCAGGAAGGTGGGGACAGGTTGCCTGGGGCACAGACAGAAGTTCCTCACGTGGGGAGAAGAGTCCCACCAGGCTAGCCAGAGGCCGCGTGTTACTCATTTACCAGCAAGTAGGAATGACTGAAAGGAAGGCCGCAGTCACTGCTAGGAACCTGGAGGAGAATGAGGCCCCCAAGGTGAACCGAACGTGCCCTGCACCGGGTAGGCTAAGCACAGCCTGTCAGGGTCGACAGAGCCTCAGCAACGATCCCGAGATACCCGTCTCTGACTGGCTGAAGAAGCGTGCTCTGAAGAAGCGTGCTGAAGAAGCAATTGTCTCTGGTTGTGAAGCTGTGTCTAACGTGTGCTAACGCAGTGCTGTCATTCGAACTTGTTTCATTCTGCCCTCCTGTTTGGCACCCACCTTTTCGTCTCTCCTGCTTTCCTTCGCTTCCTCCCTGGCTAGAGATCTAGCAAGCAGTGCCTGCTGTTCGGCAGCTGCCACTCACGGGACAGCGGCACCAGGACCATCCTGAGTCACTCACGGCTGATTGTCCCTGAGCATCACAGGCCCTCCTGAGGCCTTCCTGGAGGGAGCTCTGCCTGTCGCCTCAGCTCCTCCTCCCACCCTGAGCTCCTCCAGTCTGCAGAGACCTGTGCGTCTGGCCCGACAGGTGCCACACCTCCTGGTGCTGTGGTCTGAACACTGAGATTGGAGTGTTACGATGAGATGGCGATATGCCGACACGGAGAGGCTGGCCTACAAGGTGACAGGCCAGAGGTCAGCCCCCGGACACTTCTGGAAGAGGCTTCCCGCAGATGAAGGGTGACTGGCTCCTGGGCTCTTCTGCCATGTGAGGACATAGCAGGAAGACCCTCGCCAGAAGGAACTTAGTCTTAAACTTTCCAGGCTCTGGAATGCTTGCTCCTTAACCGATTACCCAGTCTCTGGTATTTTGTTACAGCAGCACAAACTGAGACACCCAGTCTGCCTCATCCTACCAGGCCTGAGCCTCTGGCAGGCCTGATGGTACAGACCTGTAATCCCAGCCCTTTGGGAGGCAGACGCCAGCAAACCTCAGGTGCAAGCGCAGCCTGGGAAACTTGGTGACAACCAGACTGTCTTCAAATGAAAAAGCAAAAAGGCTCTGGTTTCAATCTTCAGTGCAGGAGGAAAAAAATAAATGTCAAATCTCACCATCATTGGCCAAGTCCTTTGAAATGTTCTCTAATCTAATGTTATGCCCCTCCATTCTACGCAAGTCATTCCAAAAAAAATCCCTTTGAAATCCATAGTCCAGCAACAAAATCCTAGTGTATCTCCAGCTGCATGTGGAATGTTCTGTTCCCTTCCTCCTGTCTCAGCCTCCTGAGTGCTGGGATTACAGGCGTGCTCACCATGCCCAACCCTATTCCTCTTCCTGCCCTGACTGAGAAGGTGGCAATCATCTGCAAAGAGCCACATGTATCACCAGTCGCTTAGGGCTTGTGAGTCATGTAGTCTCCAGAGGCAGTGTCACCTTGCCATTCTTGGGCAAAACCAGCCACAGCCCACACGTATGTAGATAAGCATGGCTGTGTGCCAACGAACCTGACTCACCAGGCAGAGTCATTTCCTGCATTTGTTGGAGTCTCGAGGAAGCAGTGACCCCTGGGTGTCCCGCTTCCTGTAATACACAATCAAGGCTGTTTTCCTTCTGAGTACTTGCCTGGATCAGAGATGTCCACCCCATCTCTCCATTATGTCCCCTGATTCCTAAGGGCTGAGTCATTTTTCCCTTAAACCTGCTGTTGTTCTTGGAGACTTCAGAATTGGATAAACGCTCCATCCAACATCTGGGCTTCTCAGTTCTTTTATCTTTCGCAGCCTGTAGTCTGTCTCCTCGCCTCAGCCACACACTCACAATGCCCTGTCCCCTGGCCTTGGCATCACCAACTGCCACTCACATTCCCACCATCAATGGCAAAGCCCCTGCTGCGACTACCACCTCACACCCAGAGCACACTCTGGGAGCTAGCCTGTGGGCTCCCCGAGAGCAGCAAGACCCTGTCCATCAGCACCCCGGAAGTCAGGCCCCAAGGTCCCTGGGTGCAGCGAGACCCTGTCCATAGGCACCCCGGGAGTAAGATGCCGAGGGCCCTGAGCACAGCAAGACCACTTCCATCAGCCCTACCTGTATTCCACGGTCGATTCCTTTCTGCCCTCACTCCTCTCCTGCGTTTGACATTCGGCAGCAGGGCCAGCCCCTAGAGGTGTGCAGAGCCCTGCGGCCCCTCCACGCCCCATCTCACTCCAATCCTGGCTAAGCCCCTGTACCCTCCACATCTCTATCTCTGCAGAGCAATTTTGCCAGACAAGAGAATCCCCCAGCCACATCTATGGGAGGTGCAGTGGACCAGACACATCCGCTGTGATGTAACGGTGCTGTCCCCCAAAACACATGTTGGAAACATGCCTGATGCAGTGCAGTTGGGAAGTTGGCCGGTGGGGCTGTGGAAATGCCCAGCTTCCCCCTCCTGCGTGGACAGACACCATGACCCACGGTCTCGGAGCTGTGGCTCTGCTCCCTGCTCCCCTCACCCGTGCTCTGCGTTCTGTTCTGCGGTGGAGTGAGAGCCCTGCGAAGGGCGGCCTCTTAGCCTCCAGGATGGAGAAATCACGGTCACCCCGTGGCCTGTCCGTGGCAGTGGGAGGGGAGCCCGCCGCAGGCTGTGGCCACAGTGGTGCGTAAAGCCGGCAAAGATTCCCCTGGGTGCCTGAGTGATCATTCAAGTGAGAATGAAAAATTAAAGGACGACAAAGGCTAAAGGGGAGAAAACAGCAGGGAAAGGAAGAAGGCTCTAAGAGGGGGGGGACAGTGGCCCAGAGGGTGGCAGAGGGGAGGGGCCAGAGGGGGCAAACCCTCCTGCCTGTCCTGTAGGGTGGGGCTTGGCTCACCTGCAGCCTGCAGGGAGTGGGGCTGAGCAGGGGGGAGGGGAGGAGCCTGGGCCAAAGATCTGTCTCTCTCCTCCGGTGCAAGAGTTCCTACACAGAAACCTCAAAACAGCACCGTGAAGGGTGGCAGAGGGGTCCCCACAGCTGTGCGTTATGCAACAGCCAGGTCACCGGCCTGTAGTGCTGAGGGGAACACGGTGGAGCCTGTAAGGAGGGTGGACCTAGCAGGAAAGTCACAGTGGCAGCGCTGGGCGGTGGCCACAAGGGCCATGTGGCCGACAAAGCCTGAGACATTTACCGTCTGCATTTCACAGAAGTTTGAAAACTGCTCTAGTTTTTCTTTTTTCTTTTTGTACCCATGGAATCTGGCATGCCCTTGGTTTGCCAGCCCCTTCTGTCTCTTGCCCGTGCTCAGCTTCCAGGAAGCTTCTGTTTATATTACAAGTCCATAGTGCATTTCCTTTATTATCATTATTATTAGTAGTAGTAGTAGTACTAGTAGAAGTGTAGATTGAGCCCAGGGCCTCTGCATGAGCTATATCCATAATCCACTTTGTTTTTGAAACAGGTTTCACTAACCTACTAAGTTGCCCTGGTTGGGCTTTCTCTTGTAATCCTCCTGCTTTAGCCTCCCCAAATGCTGGGATGACAGACCTGTGCCACTAGACCTATCTTTCTATCTTAGTTACATTTTCATTTCTGTGATTCAAGTCCTGAAATCTACAAATTAGGGGAGGAAAGGTTTGTTTTAGCTCACAGTTTCGGAAGGTCACAGTCCACTCATGGGCGGCCGGCAGCCATGGAAGTATATGGCAGAGGCAGAGGTGGAGGCGGCTTCTCACAATTTGCTATACAGACAGGAAGCCAACTCAAGGCGAGTCGAGTCTGGTCTCCTAAGGAAGGCCAGAAGCAGCTTATAGATCTTTCCAGGTCTCATCCCAGTGAACTGCCCCTGGTCTAGCCTCAGTGTTCTGCCCCTGTCAGGTGTGGAAGTTGTGGTAAGCCTCCATCACACACCTGTAATTCAACCCACATACCTGCAATCGCCCCATCCAGAGCAGGTCTCAGTCTCCCAACGGCACACGGTTCCATAGACAATCCATGACATCCAAATACATGTGACTTCTGGGGGGCATTCCGGATCCAAACTGCAATATTTACCTTTTCTTAATGCCAATAAGGCTACCGCTAGACAGAGGAGCTGCAATCGGAGACCTTTGGCAGCAGGTCCTTTTGCTGCCCCTGGGATCCTGGTGCTTGCCCTTGCACGACACCCTTCACACGGTACTGGGCATGGGATCTGTGGCCAGAGAAATCAGGGAAAGGGATTGTGGGTCATCTTTGAGATTATGCCATAAAAGACGCCTCTGGTTTCATTTTGGTCCCTTCTTGCACCTATGCTTGGATTACTGTGCTCCATGCAATGAACAGCACCATGAGAAGCCCCAGTGCAGACCACAGACCACGTGGGTGAGGTCACAGGTGTCCTCCAGCTTTGGTCCAGAGTCCAGAGAGGGACTCTCTCCAGAAGCTGGGCCATATGACCTCAGGAGGAAGCCAGGGATAGACAATTTCCTATACAGCAGGAGGTGGCTACTACAGACCTCAGAAAGTCCCCTATCATCCACCGTGGCCCAGCTGGCCCCTTGTCTGTGGGGTGTGTCCAAGATCCCTGGTGGCCACTGAGCCATAGACAATACCAAACCCTGGGTAAGCTATGTGTACAAACTTACCATCAATTTTAACTGCGTGTGTGTGGTGGGGGGGGGGGGGGGGGAGGTCAGGGAATTGGACCATAGCCTTTTGACTGAACTGTAACTTCAGTCCTTTTTATTTTATTTTATTTTTTTTTTTGAGACAGGTTCTCATCAAGTCACTAAGTTGCCCTGGCTGGGCTGCAACTTGCAATCGTCCTCCCTCAGCTTACCAGAATGCTGTAATTACAGGCATGCCCCAACATGCCTGACAATATAAGTTATTGAAACTTACGAATTGTTTCCTACCAGAATTTTCCATTCAGTACTTTAAGACAGCTGTTGGCAGTGTAGCACAACGCACAGAAAGCGGAATCTGAAGTAAAGGGAGATGGTGGTGCTTTCATCCCCCTCTCTGACACTCACGTGTTCTCACTCTTTCATGCGTGGTTTTCTTTTCCCATTCAGGCTTTGCCTTATCTGGGGACTGGAGATTTGAATTTTTTTTTCTTGACTTTAAGTTTCAGCTTCTCCCCTTGGTTGGAAATCCAGCCTCTGTTGCTTCCCAGGCTGGGGCTCTGCAGCTTACAGCAGATCCTCAGGTCTCGCTGGCCCCAGGAGAGGAATTCTGCATTGTTCAGTTCAAGTGTCAAATCACTGTTGACGATAAGGACTCTTGATTAGTGTTTAAGTAGGAAAATAAGGTGCGGCACTTCCCTGGGCAGGGGGAGGGAGGAGACGTGCTATGCCTAAAAAAAAATGTTCTTGCTAATTTCATCGTTTTATCTTTAATCTTGGTTGAGAAAAGTGAAGACTTGGGGAGGATTTAGAAGCAAGGAGGGACATTTGAAGATGATATAATTTAAGAACCTGATTTATACTAATAAAAGTAAATTTGTGGGATCATCTGACATTCCCAAGGCCACTCAGCCAGTCGATGTTATCAGTCCCCAACCTTCCTGGCACCAGAGAACAGTTTTATGGAAGGCATGTTTTTCACAGAAGTAGGGTTGGGGGTGTGGTGTTATCACCTGCCCCAGCTTCATCTCAGCTCATCAGGGATTAGAATCTATTCATACAGGGAGCACAGCAGCCTAGACCCCTGGTCCCTTGTAGGTGCAGTTCACAGTAGGGTTTATGCTTCTGTGGGAATTCAATGCCACTGCTGATCTGACCTGAGGCAGAGCTCAGGTGGTCATGTGAGCAACAGGCAGTGGCTGTAAATACAGATGAAACTTTGCTTGCTGGACTGCTGGCCACCTCCTGCTGTGCGGCCTGGTTTCTAACAAGCCATGCACCAGTGCCTGCCTCAAAAGCACAAAAGATCATTTGAGTGGAACAAGGGTACCAAGGCTCAGTCAGGCGTTCTTGTAGGGAAAGGCTAGCATCTGCCTGAGGCTACCACCAAGCTTTTCCATATGAGTGCATCCTGCCTGGCTCACCTGCCAGAGGCTGGACCTGAGACAGGACTTGCTGTTGATACCATGTTTTTAGGTGACATGCAGGGAGGACACAGCCTGGTTCCATGGCAGCTCTGGGGCTGTGTACCCAGCCTCTCCCATAAGACGGAAGAGTCGTTTTCTACTGAGGATTTGCTGTATATTCTGGTTCTGAGGGTTGGCTTTTCTAACATCTGGTGCTACACAAACATAGGAAACAAGAACTGGTCAAGCTTGGCAAGAACAGCTCAAGCCAGGCTGATGGAAGGGCTAGCAGAACGGAAAGTGTAGACGGAAACAGGTGTGTGGGGAAGGGGACGCATAAGGTTCAATGCCTATGTTTTTCAATCTTTCCCTGTAAGGATGTATCTGAGCATTTCTCATACAATTTTTATTAGCATATGTTTGTGATACATGACAATTATATTCATTTGAGACAATCAAAACACACATGTGCACACATGTGTATACAATTTTGATCGCTCTTGACCCGCTCGCCCCTCAGCCTCCTGCCGCCTGTCCCCACAGCCTGCTGTGCTTCCACCATCTCGCCTTTGTTCTGCTCCTTACACTGTTGATATCTTGGGCTTCTCCACTGACAGAAACTGTGAGACATTTGCCCCTCTGTGTCTGAGTTGTTTTCCTTAATATTCTCTAACTCGGGACCTCTGTTTTCCTACAAATGACTCAGTTTTAGCCTTCTATGTGGCCGAGTTGGACTCCACCGTGTAGACATCACGTTGAAAGACCCTACTCATGCACTTACGGGCATCTCTGCTGTTTCCATAGCTCGGCTGTTGTGCCTTGTGCTACTGTAAACCTGGAGCGTGTGTGTGTGTGTGTGTGTGTGTGTGTGTGTGTGTGTGTGTCAACTCAGGGTGATGTCTTTAACTCTCATGGGAAGACATTCAGAAGAGGTATAGCTGGGTCAGATGGAATTCCCTTTTTTCAGTTTTTTGAGCAATCTTTATACTGATTTCTGTGTGACTATTTTTTAGAAGAGTTCTCTTTCCTCTACATTCTTGCTTTTTTTTTTTTTTCTGTTTTTGAATCCTTGATGAGATTTACTCCTACTAAAGGTTTTACTCAGCACTGGGCTGGAACCCAGGGCCTCACTCACGCTCACTAAGCCAACCTATTTCCCAGCTCTGATTTTAGAAGTTTTTGCCAGAGAAGTAGCCGAACTGGTCATAAGCACTACAGAAATCAAGGACGAGGGTGGAATTTGGGAATGTGCTGGGCATTTTCGTAACTCTAAAGAACTGCTCCTCCCACACAGATAAGGTCTGTAGAGTTCCTGCTATTAGACAGGCAAAGCCAGGCAGCCAGAACATCAAGGCTGGACCACAAAGCGCAAGTCAAAGGCAAGAGTCTTGCACACAGCTGATGCCCGGAGGAGGAGCCAGGTTTAGTTATAGCTTCAGAGATCCGAGCTAGCTGGAAGGGAGGCTTCTTCATCGCAGAGCCATCAAGATCAGGGAGAAAATTTAGTGAGAGATGATTCCAGCGAACTGGGGCTCTTCTCCCCAGGATATTTTACAAGTGGAATTAAAAAGTGCTTGTTTCTGAGTAATTAGTTATAGCTCACCTCGGGGGTAGAATTAGTCAACATCTTCTCTACTAGGCTACAGAGAAGAAAACAGATTACACCTTTCATAGTTGCAGCCCATGTGCAATCATTTAAAAATCAAATACATCTGGAACCATAACTCCATGTGACCCAGCTACCTGCACCCCGGAAAGCAGAACCAAATTTAACTGGAATGCCTCCTGTGAATACTCCACTCTGTTACCTGGGGTTCAAGGTTGCATCTCTGCATCTTTTACCACGTAACTCTGGTTGGTGTGTTGTTAAAAAAAAAAAAAAAGAAGATGCAAACTTAACAGAAAGAGACAAATATCCTGGAAAAAAATCAATATAGTGGGCTGGAGGAATAAACAGTGGTTAGAGGGCTTGCCTAGTAAGTACAAGGCCCTGAGTTCGGTTCTCTAGCTTCACATAAACTGGGCGTGGTGGCGCATGCCTATAATCCCACCAGCACTCGCGAGGCTTGGGGACCCGAGGATTGCTGTTGAGTATGAGTCGAGCCTGGGCTCTGTAGTGAGATCAGGACCAGCCTGGACTGAGAAACAAGATCCTGACTCAAAAAACATATCACTTTAGGTGATTTTAAAGCTTTAAGGTAAATATTGTGCATAGCATAACCTAGAATAGACAATGGTTGTTCTTAGGGATTCCAAAACAGTGTAAAGCAAGCTTGTTATTATTACTATGTTACCATGTCTGTCCTGATTAAGCTATTAGCTTATGCTCCCAGGGTAAGAAGACTGGCTCGCCCCAGCCACCCTGATCACATGTTCTGAGGTGGGACCTGCGCTTAGGGGCTTCTGCTCTGTGCTGCCTCCTCCTGTGTGGTGGCTCCCAGCTTCTGAGCTCTGTACCGAAGGAGGCCAAGACAAAGGAAAGAAAGAAGAAAGAAGGGAGGGAGAGAGTGAAGGGAAGGAGAGAGGCGGAGGATGGAAAGGGGAGGGAGGGAAGGAGGAAGGAGGAAGCGGAACGGGGTGGGGGGGGCTCACATTCTGTGCAACTGATGCCATGTGAGCCGCAGCCCAACATGGCAGCAGTTTAATACTGAGACTGGTTTTCACACATGATAAATGATTTGGCACAGGTGATTTGCTTGCAAATTCATCCCTCGAGGTGCAGATCTATCACACTCAAATGCTCTTAGACTGGTCAAAAACAAAAAGGAAAATAAAAGCAAAGCGGAGGAAATTTAGTACACTAGAATCCTGCTCTACACGAAAGATTAGAAGTTATTTAAAATCACTCTTGTACTTTTTAAAGATAGTTTTGCATTCCCGTTTTTCAAATTGTGATTTTTAGATGTGCTATTAACTATCCTTCTTAATTGAACCTGGCTTATTTTAAAGTATTAGCTCAGTGGCTGTATTAATATTTAAAGGTTAGGCAATGCTAACCACTGTGAGATTACAAGCACTTCAAACCTTCCAATCTCTTGGAGCTTTATGTTTCTGGCTTTGAAGTCATGGGTATCTATTACTTTTATACTAAGAAAAACTGTTGTGTTATGAGCTGAGAAGAACACAGTGCAGCCCGAGATCCTCTCGAGTGTGATTTGGGGGAGGATTCTGTCCAGTTGTCTCCCCAAGGCAGAGGTGGCAGGTGCTCACGCAGGTGGAGAAAGTGGGGGATGAGACTGAGCCCCTCCCCTTCCTCTTTCCTTTCTTCCTCCTCCTACCTCCTTCCTCTGCCTCTTCCTCTTTTTCTTCTTTGTAACAAAAGGAGAATTTTTTTTTTTAACAACTGCACTGGAGAAAAATTGTAAGAAAAAAAGGTGTTTATCCATCTGTCCACCCACCCATCTTTCCATCTACCCATCTACCCATCCGTCCATTCAACCATCTGTCCAGGAGGATAACTGAGGGACTGGGGGGTGGGGCAGCTCCCCTCAGAGGAGCATCCTTGTCCCATGACTCAGCTCGAGCTCTTGACTCTAGTTCAGAGGCACCGGGTGTTGGGTCCTGTGTATACAAAGCCATGAGTTTTAAAACATATCTGGAAAGTCTTCCAAGGTTTTCTTGTATCTCAAGACGATGAGAGCAACCAACTCCTCATGTGGTACATGGCTGACGCTGGTTAGAGACCAAAGGCTCCTTCATGGCATCTCTCGTCGGCAACTGTGGGGGGACTGTCACATGGGAAGGTCACCTGGTCTCTGATGAAGGAGTTTTAGGGTTAGAAATGCCATGCTGGGTCCCCCTGCTTCAGAAGCGACCAGGTCTCTAATCAGTGATTGGAAGCCTTTGGTGGGTCACCATGAGGGCGTTTCACACAAACATAACTGAAGTAACACAGGCTGGCCTGGCTTGAAGTGAAAAGCTGGGTGCAGACATAGGCTGCAATAAGCAACAGTCCGCTGGGCCACGAGTTCCCCCCATGCCTAGTGGGCCTGTGTCTACCGGGGGAAGTCAGGGTCTGGCTGGGCTCCCCTCCCAGATGAGCCGTAAGTCCGACTTTCAGCAGGAGCTGCCCAGAGTCCTGGGCATTCCTGAGGCAGGCAGGGCCGAATGCGTGCCAAGTGGTGAGCGGCAGGGGCCTGCCTCACCCTCGCCCATCAGGGAGTGGCTGTTGTGCTGGCTGATCGCTCTTTCCTGCCTCCCGGTCTCAGGCACACGTTTACACACACCGTGCATCTTTGGATTTGGCATGTTTTCTTGCAAAAAGCATGTTGCTTTTATATCTAACATTCGTAAGTGGCTTTTCTAACTCCTGGATATGCTTCATGTCTACAACATGTGGACTTTCATTGGCTCTAACCTTGCATGGCATCCTTTCCGAGTGATGGAAACTGGGGTCCCCTCAGGCCCACAAGCAGTGTCTCAATGAATGTCTACAAGAGATGCTTGGAAAACAAAGCGAATGTCTAAAAACAATTTTTACAAAGACATGTTCTGAATCCCTGTCAAAATTGTCCCCTCACTTTGAACACACTAATCGCATCATGCATGTCACTTTCTGAAGCAGTTCTAGAAAGTCCTCTTCTGTGTCTTTATGAGACACAATTTGTAAAAATATGACGTATGCTGCTGCCAGGTACCATCCAACAGAAAGGCAGGCTCCTGAAAACGTGACAGTGTGTCCTCACCCAGCTTATTCACAGAATCTGACGCTGTGTGACCACAGCTCTTTCCCAGAGTCAAAATGACCGTGAAAGGTCAACATTTTTAATTGATTGAGGACATCAAGTCAGGCACAGCAGCTGAAGACACCCAGGAGGGAGGACGTGCAGAACTGCTTCGGAAAGCTGCAGGACGGATGAGCCAGAGGAAGAACAGCAGCCTTGTGTTTCCTACCATAACTATTTTTTACTTGATACGCACTGTGTTTTTCTTGTGTATTTCCTGCTGGTTATGCGTACGAATCTTTATGGTGTTTGTACCAGACAAAAGTCCTCAGTCACCTAGATGAGGCTAGATCCTAATACTTTCTGAACCGTCTGTCCAGCGTCATATACCATGAACTGTCCCGTCCCCACGACTGCCATGGGAACTGGGTCAGGAACGTTATTCCACTTTCCCTCCTGGCCTTAGTTGGAGTGTCAGAGGTCACCATGGCACGTGTCAAGGGCCTTGCTTTGGGTGGTTGGGGTCGATTTAGGGTGTCAGGGCTGTGCTAGGGAAGAACAGAATTGGGCCAGGAAAGATCCCCAGTGCCAGTCAGACCGATGAGACCCAAGCCAGCTATGGAGAGGAGAGACTGTAGAAATGAAGGGGAAGCTGGAAAGCAGCGGATCAGAGGGAGCGTGAACTCAGTGGGGTCCTAGCTCAGGGGTGCCGGTGGGCCAGCCTGCTGTCTGGGGCCCCTGGGCCTCAGCAGTCAGCATTGGAGCCACAGGGTGAGCAATGACCCAGTTTCAGCAAAACATCATCTCTTGCATTAAATTAATGATGTTAATTTCAGTGTTATGGCTTTTGTAATTCTGCTTGTAATTAATTTGTAAATTTGTTTTGGTTTTATAACTGTAAATGAGCCATGATCCTAAGGAGTTTGTACGTAATTTAATGTTTCCTTATGTTTGAGTAGCAATGTGACAAAAATATTTAAACTGAACCCTGAAGGGTCTCTTTGTTTCTTACAAATGTCTGTATTTTTATTTTATTTTGTTTTATTTTATGCTATGAAGGATTGAGCCCAGGGCCTTCACGCTGAGATATACCCTCAGACTATTTTTTATTTCTTATCTCAAGACAGGGTCTCACTAAGTGACTAGTTTTCCTGAACTGGGCTCCAATTGACGATCCTCCTGCCTCAGCCTCCCAGAATGCTGGTGTTATAGGCCTGTGCCACTGGGTCCAGCTCAGGTTGGAGATGTGTTACGGGGTCTGAGCTCAAGGTGTGGGCTTAAGCAACACAGGGGGCTTGTGTGCCATCTCCACGCCAGTGCTGGGCAATCCCTGGAATGTCAATCCTGCCATCCACGAGGCTGATTGCCTTCCAGTCTCCTGTGTTTGGCAAAGCTGAAAAACACTCGGCCCTTGTTTGTGGTTGCAAAAGACAAATGCCACCTCTGCTGGGAAGTGGCTGGTTGCCAAGGCATGGAGGGCTCTGAGGTTCTCAGGGAAGGCCCCGGAAATTTGGGTTGCGGTAGGGAAAGGTGGCTGAAGGCAATAAGTAGATGGCACTGTAGTCACAGTGAGCCCTCCTGTGGGGGATGCTGCTGCCCCAGCATCTCATTGCCCAGTATGGGTCTGGGATCCGAACCCAGACTCTCCCGGCCCAGCAATGCCCCACAAGCTCAGCTCCTCCCAGCAGGCTCTGCTGCAGGCACTACTCTGAGCTCCCATGCTTTGGTGCACCGTGGACCCCATGACCCCAAAGGGCCCCTTGCAGGGCTCTTGCCACACCCCATCTGCAAGGCAGGCTGGGAATGTGAGCATGTAGCACTTCCCAATGTGTTTTTTGGGGTCAGCTGTCTGGCTAGCTTATGAAGTCAGCAGCTCTCCCTCTATGAATGCACAGAGCAGGCTCAGGTGCCAGGCCAGGCAGAGCAGGAGGAGGAGGAATTTACAGTCTCCGTATTTGTATGTCTCTGTCCAAGAAACCGCTAAGTGTGTGGACCAGGACTGGGAAGGGGACAGCTGGAGTTGGCAGAAGCCATCGTGCTACCTTGCTGCTCATGGAACACATACAGGGCAGACTGCACTGGCTGGAACCAGGCAGCACCTGAATTGCACCCTGCTTCCGGCCTTCACTCAAATCCCACATTCCCCACAGCCAATCCTGCTTCTTCCTCCCCCAACCCACCATTGGGAGGAGAGGAGAAGAGGAGAAAGAGGGAGGAGCTAGGAGAATCATGTTAATTCTCCTTTCTTTTGTGTTCTTTTACCTGCATCCACTCATTTCCAGAACCATGTAGATCAGCTGATGTTTTTCATGACTGAATAAACTTTGCCTTTGCCTTTGTGCCTGAGTCCCCTCAGACAGAATGTAAGCAAAGCTCCCACCATCACATTTACTGTGTGAACTGTTCAGTCAACTCTGCTTTGATCTGCCTGTCTGCATGGGAAGAGCTGTCCCACTCTGCTGAGGGTCCTTCGACAGAAGACCCTTGGGGGATTCTTGGAAGACCCAAGCCAGTGTCATGCTCACCTTGTTTGTCAACTCAACTGGGCTCAGGACACCCTGGTGGCCAGTCAGACCTCATTAATGGCTGCGTCTCTGAGGCTGTTTCCAGGAAAGATCTGCATTTGTCTCCACAGGCTGACGGAATAAGTTTGCCCTAACTTGTGAGGGAGGAGTCCCCTAATCCAGAAAGGGCATCTCCCAACCCAGGGAGGGCATCCCTCCATCCAGGAAGGGTGTCCTCCAATCCACCGAGGGCATACGGCAAACCAGAAAGCAGGAGGGAGCAGAGTTTGTCTTGGTGTGAGTGGGCGTATCTCTCCCTCCCTGCTCGGACTGCATCTCTGTCATTTTTTCTTCAAACCTGAGTTTGAAGACCTCCTCAGTTTCAGGAGCTCTCAGTCCACTTATGGCAATGGTGGAAGGGTCAGGAGGGGGACCTTGCTGGAGAGAAGCTGCTCATGACATCACAGCTGGAAGCAAGGACAGAGCTAGCAACTGTAGTGTCCCCTCAGGTCATACCCTGGTAAGAGCCTCTTTCAACCAGGCCCCGCTTAACAGCACAGGAAATGGATCGATTAACCCCTGTAACTAAATCACCTTCCAAAACGTGAGACTTTGGGGGTACATTTCAGATCCAAACCATACCAGACTGGGACTTCACCCCTTCCCTTGGGCTCTGGCCTTTGAACCTGGGGGTGGGGGAGGGCAAAGGTGAGTGGCGGAAGTACGGGAAGGGAAGGGAAATTCCATAGTAACCCAGGTGGCCAGGAGCCGGTCTTCTGGAGCCGACTTCTTTTTCTCTTTGGACAAGACCAAGAGAAAAAGGGTGGGCTTATTAGGGCTGGAATCCAAAACGCCTCCCATGGGCTTAGGTCTTGGGAACACGGTCGGATCTTGGGGCATTGCGCCCATCAGCGATTCACCCACTGATTTCTTGGGCTGTTAGGAGGTGGGGCCTGGTGGGAAAGGTGGGTCATGGAGTCCGTGACCTGAAAGGGCGCACACTTGCCCTCAGCTCCTCTATTCTCTCTCTGTCTCTGCTGCCTGGCTTTCACGCAGGGAACAGCTCCGCTTCACACTGGCCCTTCCACCATCACTGTTTTCTGCCTTAGAGCTGACCAACCACACACAGACAGAGACCACTGAAGCTGTGAGCTAAAATAAACCTCTCCTCCCGTGAGCCGTGTGTCAGGTGCTATGCCCCAGCACGACGAAGCAACTGAGACAGGGCCAAAGGAATGACCCGATCCTCCTTCCCTTCAGAGGGGAGGGAACCCTAAAGTGACAGGTACGAAGGGACCCCTACAAGCGTAACTCAGTGCAGGTATCTCAATCAACTATTTTTAAAACGATGTCAAACCAACGAAACTGCTAAGTAGCAACTACACTCTGAAACCCAAATCCAGGCAGTGTCTGGCTTTGGCGCGGACTGAGTTGTAAGTGCCAGGTGCCACATGGTGGGTAAAGCCCCAAGAGAGCTGAGAGGAAAATCACAAAACGCTCGACTGATAGCTCCCTGGAGACAGCACAGCTGGTGGCACCTCCAGCCCTCACTGTGAGCAGCACGCAGTGCGTGGCACGTCTGAGTGGCTGCCTCCAATCTTGACCATCTTGACCAGTCAGTGCTCAGCACCATGGAGCTGGTGTCCCCTACAGCAAGGGGTCCTTCCCAGGCCCAGTGTGCAAGCCCAGCTCACTAGCGGGGCTCACTGCAGTGGCACGGCCTAGCCCAAGAGTGAACGGTGCCCAGGGTGACCACAGAATGTGGGGAAGGCCTGTAATCCCCAGCACCTCCCCAGATCGCCTAGAGAAAGCCAGATTCACTTAGCAACATGCCTTTCACTGGGAAGGTTGCAACTGTCAGTTTATGTATTTATGTATTAATTGTTCATTAGATTTGGAAAACAAAAGCAAGTCCTAAAACAGACACTATTAAGCTGGGTGTGGCTGCACACATCTGTAAATTCCAGCACCCTGGGAGGCTGGGGCAGGTGGATTGCAAGTCTGAGCCCAGCCTGGGTTGGGCAACTTAAAGACTTAGGACACCGTCTCAAAAAAAAAAAAAAAAAAAAAAAAAAAAAAAAAAAAAAAAAAAAAAAAAAAAAAAAAAAAAAAAAAAAAAAAAAAAAAAAAAAAAAAAAAAAAAAAAAAAAAAAAAAAGCAAGCAGACAAACAAACAAAAAACAATAAAAAAGAAACAAAAAGAAACAACAAGGAAAAAGAAAAATAAAGAGGCATAAAAGGGCTGGAGGTTGTAACTCAGGGTCAAGGCCCTGGGTTTAAACCTCATTCCTATGAAAGAGGAAAGGAAGGAAGGAAGGAAGGAAAGAAGGAAGAAAGGAAAGATGGACAGAAGGAGGGAAGGAAGGAGAAAGAAAAGAGAGAAAAGAAAGAACTAGTGTAAGCCTATAATCCCACCACTCTGAGAGGCTGAAGCAGGAGGATAATAAATTCAAGCCCAGCCTAAGCAACATATCGACTTAGTAAGACCATGTCTCAAAATGAGCTGGGGATGTTGCTTGATATAAAGGCCCCAGGCTCAATCCCAGTACCCCCCCCCCCCCGCCACACACACGACACCATTATCTAACATATTTATTGTTAGTATCTTATGTGGAAAAAGAAGACAATTTTGGCCCCAGCTGCAGTGGTGCGAGTCACCCCACTGCCTACTTTTGGAGAATGTGTGGGTTTTTCCTCTTGTATTCAAAATGCAGGCCTGCTGTGCTTCTGAAAACACAGACACACACCTCAGAACCTCCCCGAGCCCAAGCACAATCCAGACCGACAGGCGTTTCAGATCAGAAAGGGCTCCTGGGCCAGCCTGGCTAGAACACAAAGATGACAAAGACCCAAGACCCGAGCAACACCGAGGGGCCGAGGACACTGGCAGAGGTCACCGTGGCTCCTCCTTCAAGAGGTGCTTCTAAGAGGGAAGATTCCCAGCCTGTGGCCCTGCGTGCCCAAACCCAAGAGTCACTCTGCGAGGCGAGGCTGCAGAACAACTGAGCCAGAAAGGCAGCTTCCTGCTGCCACCCAGTGCCCATCTCTACGCCCTCCTGAACCCCAGCACAGCCACCCACCACGATGTGATGGCAAAGCCCAGGGCCACCAGGAGCATCCCAGCTCTTCCTGTCCGGCACAGGTCGCATATGGGCACAGGGGTTCTAGTGCCCATGTGAGTGTTGCTATTGTCACCCCTACCAAAGACCCTGATAGTTATCTGTGTATAAGATCCATCCCCAGGAGACAAAGGGGTTCCTGTACAGATTTGGGAAGAAGTCACTTGGGAGGCTTATGTCCTATTTGCTGTGGAGACTCCAGCGCAGCATTTTTGCCAGGGAACAAGCCACTGGCACAACGGAATGCTGATGTTTGCAGAGTCAGATGCCCGAACCCAGAGGAGGGGACCTTCACATGGCTGGTGGCACAGGCCTGTCATCCCAGCACCCTGGGAGGCTGAGGAAGGAGGATTACAAGTTCAAGCTTACCGAAGGCCACTTGGTGACTTGGCAAGATCCTGTCTCAAAAATTAAAAATGGTGTGGGGACTTAGTGCAAAGGACCTGGGTTCAACCTGCAGTACCAAAACCCCTGAGACAGAAGGTAGGATCCTGCCCTCACGTGTTCTCTCTTGGTGTGCCTGTGCTCAGCTTACAAGGGGGTAGAGAGCCTGGTAGACGCACCACACAGGCCTCCTCAGAAAGTGTGATGTGTCCGAGGTGCTTGGCACCACTTCTTCTCAAGCCCTTCCAAACCCATGTCTAGCCCTACTTTGTGAAGATGGGACTTTCCCCTGTGCAGGGTTCTACTGGTCCTACCTACCCGCCCTCTCTCTGAGTGCCCGTCAGAGGAGTGGTGGCATTCTGAGTGCGGCTGAAACAGAGTGCAGCCATCAGCAGCTCGCATTTCAGAACAGTCCTCAGAGAGAACAGAGCTGAAATACGCAGGGACCCCCAGTCACTGGCCATCAAAGGGCCACCTGTGGGCCTCTCAGCAGGGGAGGACAGAAAGAAAAGCCTTCTGGGGGTCACTGCTGTGGAATCTGTCTCCAGCGTACAAAGGAACAAGAGAAACAGATCACCAACAGGGATTCTGCTGCCGGGTACCCAAACTTTGAATCTACTTGAAGTGGGTTCCCAGTGTCTCCGATGTCCTGATTTTCATGTGGGGGTGGGAGGGGCTGAGCAAGCTTCTGTACAGTGCTGGCTTTGGGGGTGAGACAGAACAGAAGCAGATGCCCCGTGCCTCATAAGGGAAAACTATGCCTATGTGTTTCAGCGAATACCAGGATCGCCTGGTGCTCAGCAAGACAATGGTGACCCATGCATAGAGCTCCACCGAAGAAACTCAGGCTGCAGGGCTGGCCAAGCCTACGGGTCATTTCCTATCCACGGAAGGCGGGTTTGGGGTTCAGCCTGACAAGGGGCTGCCCTCCCTGAGCAGTGGCCGGATGTCCCTGCCAGCCCTCAGGTGTCAGTCTTTGAGGGCACAAAGCCCACAGGCTCAGATCTGAGAAGTTAAGAAGCAGGAACAACCTCAGGGGAGAGCTGGTGGGCGGGCCCGGAGACCTGCGGGGGGGAGGGGCTGCTGTGGGCTGGATCTGGGATTTCTTCCTACACGTGAATGTTGTGGATTATCTACAGATTTCACGATCTGCCTGGGGAAGTGCGGCCTGCTCGGGAGTGCACATCACTGAAGGCGTGGCGGGACCCCGAGGGTGTGGGGGTCCCTGAGGGTGTGATGGATCATGGAGGGCATGGCCTGCAAGTGTCTGCCCCGCCTTCTCCCCAAACCTTGGTACTTTCTCCTGAGATGCTGTGAGCAGCTGTTTCCAAGAGACCCTTCAGTCCCTTGTAGCTGCCCATGCATGGACTGAGAGTTCTTCCTCCCTTATGCTGTGGGTGTTGGGACTGTGTCCCAACAACGAAAAAGTAACTGGACAAGGCCCATCTCTAATCTGCAGGCGGCAGCAGGGGGCAACTTCTGTCCACGAGGACCAACTGCTACCTCCACAACAGACAAAAGCATCTTTACGGATGTGCCCAAGAGAAGATTTGACAGTGCCAGGGGAGTAATGAAATGTGAAACCAACAATGGATTTAAATAGCAGTGATTCTAAAAGGTAAAATGAGTTGACCTTTCAGGGGAGGATGGAGCCCAGATGGCAAAGTGCCCACCTGGCTAGGGAATCTGCTGAAGAGGATGTGAGAGGGTCTTTGTTGTGGTGGTGGTGGTGATTCTGTTTCCTGTAATGACAGCTGTATCAGAAGCGATGTAAACTATGAATAGAAATAATAATATTTAGTAACGCGATCGCAAGGAGAACTGTCAGAAGCTCAGAGTCCTATTTATTTTTTGGTCCAATTTTAGATTTTTTCCTACAAAAGAGAAGTAGTGGGAATTGTGATAGAAACTCTTTTCTGCCCTCCTTTCAAAACATGTACTCTGTAATTAGAAGTAATTTTTGATTCTGTACTAATGATGCCAATATGGATGCAGGGATATTTGAAATCCACAGCTAACTCAGGAATATTATCTTGCCATGAATTTTGCCCTGCACCCCAGCAGAGCATACTTTAAGAGCAGCCCAAGGAAGCAAATTCAAACTCAGCTACCCAGCTTCACATGTTTTTTTTTTTTTTTTCATGCTTAATGTAGGGTGAACTGTCGCTGAGGCAAATTCAGCAGTCAATGTGGCTGCTGTTTGAGCTGGAGGCTCAGAGAACTTCTTCAGGGTGCCAGGATTCTACCTCACTGGGCACTCCAGGAGCCTGAGTCTAGTGCCAACCGCCAAGGATTCTGGGACTGGGGCACTATAGTCATTGTGTACAGGTTGGCCCAATCCTAACTCGGTGCCAGTTAACAGCCATTTTCAAAGGGGTCAGGGGAGGTCACGAGCTCTGAGCTGAGGCTCAGTATGAGGAGGCAAGTTGGCTTATTTTCTCTGTTCCCAGTACCCTGGCATTTAAGTTTTCCATAATGAAGCCTTCCCTAGTTCCTACAGGACACAGGATACCCACTGTGTGAGTCTCTTTCCAGTCACTGGGACAAAATACCAAATACCTGCAACTTATGGAGAGGGCAGGTTTATTTTGGCTTGTGGATTTTAAAAGTCTTAGTTGATGGCTGGATGTCTCCAAGACAGAAATGGCATGGTGGAAGAACGTTGGCAACAGCTGCTCTGCCCACGGCAGCCAAGGGCAGGATGAGAAAAGGAGTAGGGGACAAGAACACACCCTTGCAGGTCACATCCCACGGACCCACCTCCCAACAGCCCGTTCAGCTAGCGGGCTTGTCCACTGATGGATCCGCTGATGAGTACAGCATCCAATGAGTACAGGTGAACCAATCATCTCCCGAACACACAAGACTTGAGAGGGACACTTAGATCTGCGTGAGCCCTCTTTGAGTGACAGCCAGTGGACCCAGAGTCCACGCCACTAAAGAGCTTTCTTATCCAAGTCTCATACACAAAACCAATATTCTCCTCACCCTAAGTCAATCCAAGATAAAGTACTGGACAGTAAGACCCCACCCTGGTAACCTTGAGCCCCCAAGAAATCTTTAGATAATCCAACCCTAAGGTTCCAATGCATCTCTGCCCTGCTTGCCACTGTTTCCTTAAAAATCCCCCAAAAAGGCCCAGATCACGTAGATCACATTTGTCCCCTTCCTCTTCTGCCTACTGACCAACCTGGACCTTCCCCACATGGCCCTGCCTGGTACACCAGGCTTCCTGGTTTTAGGGCCTGTGAGAATCAAGTTGTTCCTGAATCTGCAGCCTTAGCATGGCTTCCATTAAATCAAACCACAGGTACCGACTGGACACAACAGGATTACTGACCACAAGAGGCTGGCTGATATCCATAAATGTTCACAGATATATTCTTTCTGAGCAGCGTTCATGGAGAGGTTTGGGTATGAAGACCTCTGAGTTGGATGGAGCTCACCTCAGAGATGCTGGCAATGCTGCCAGGAGCGTGCATTCCTGAAGACCCCCCCCTCCCCCCCCCCCACACACACATGGACCCTGCTCAGGGTAGTCTGTGCATCAGAACAGACCAACCCTACTTCTATGCTGTGGACTGAATATCCCACAAAACTCATCTTGAAATTGTATGCCCATCATGAGATCTTAAGAGCTGGGGCCGGAGTGGGGCATATCCTCATGAATGAATTAATTTACTTCTGGATTGGAGTATTGATAGATTTATGCACTAATGGAATGTTGTAGAAGTGAGTCTGTATCAGAGATAGTTTTGTTCTGTCTCTGTCTGCCACCCTCTCATCACATGATGCTTGAGTTGCCTTGGAACTCGACACAGACCCATCAGCAGCCCCTTCACCTTGGAACTTCCAGCCTGTACGGTCATGAGAATAAAGCTTGATTTTTATAGGTTCCGTACTCAGTGGTATTTAATTACAGTAAGAGAAAGTGAACTGTGTTGTGGTGGGAAGTAGAGTTGGCGGAAGCAGGCCAGGAAGAGGGACCTTGCTTGGCAACTTGACTCTTGACATGACAATTCCAATGCTAGAAACTTATCTCAAGGAAATGACAAGATAGGTGCAAATAATCTTCGAAAAATTTTTAAGTCATATGTAACTTGTGATTCAAAAAAGAAATTATCTTAAAGAGGCAGTACCAGGTTCAATTGTGAGGTTATAAAGCCATGATACTGTATTTCTTAGAGTCAGCCAGCTAGCATTTCCTTCCCTGAGGAAGTAATATTATAAATTTAAAGTATCAGTTAATAAGGCAACATTATGATATAATTAATCCTTTGTCATCAATTATGCATTAACATACAGTGATTAAGACCCAGAGTTACCTCTGAGTTTTGCCATTACAATCGTCTTTGTGTGTTTACTTTTCTATATTTTCCTAATTCTGTACAGCGAGCTTACGCAAAAACTAAGTTTCATTGTTCTTCAGCGTATGGGCAGGAACAGGTGATGCTGAGGAGCCAAGATTTCCACGGAGGGAGAATAGACACTCAGACGTCCCTCTGCCTCTCCACCAAGGCCAGAGGAGCTCTGCAAGAGGGCTTTGTGAGTAGAGAGGGTTCAGTGACCCTCAGGCTATCCAGGCCCAGGACAGGAATTGTTTTCTAGGCTCCACTGGCTCTGGGTGAAAGTTCCAGACACTCATGAAGGCCAAACCCATCTGCTTCTAAATGGGGCCAGGTGAGAAGGGGCAGGCAGCAGCTGGGGGTCATGTGACCAGGGACCATGCTCCTGACTGTGCTCCAGGTATGGTAGAGAGCTCATAACTAGCAAAGCAGGATCACACCGCAATGAGCAGACAGGGAAGGAGCCTACCAGGAAGCACAAGAGCAGTCTCCTCCTGAGGCCAGCGGGACCCTCTGTTACTTAGGCACCAAGTATGAGGATATTTTCGTGAGACACACTTTTAACAGAATCAACACACAGCCTAGGACAGGATAATGAACGCTCCAACAGGATACGCATAGAAGCACCCAGTAGCTGACCCCACTAACTACAGGAAAGGAAGTGATTAGTTCATTCTAAGATCTTCCTTTTTATTAGTCAAGCAAGATGTCCTCAGGCTGAAGGACGAGGGTGACAGGGCCCGTCATTTTTCAATTCCAAGAAAACTCTGTTGTGTTTGAAATGAGTGCTGTGAAGATACGTGTTGCGTGTCATCAAAGTCTCGTAGTAGTTCTATAATCACAAAGAAATATAGCAGGTGTCCCAGATGGCAAAGGTGCCACCGCCACGAGGCAGCTGCTTGGTGACAATAATCTGCGATGATTTCATAACACGGGGTTGAAAAAGCTCATTAGGTCGCACGCATGGTGCCGCCAAAGTGCCCGTGGCTTCCTGGGGTCTGTGAAAATGTAATTAGGCGAACCCCAGGCAGCCGCGGGTGGGGGGTCCCCGCTCCAGATGGGCGGAACCTCCAGGCACCCAGAGCCTCCTCGAAAGGCTGCTCGGTGTCAGCGTCTCCGACACACACCCAACAGGGTCTTTCTGCTCTTTCAGGAGAAAATGTTGCCAAATGGGGAGATTACACCACGAGTGGCTGCTGGGCCCTGTTGTATCTCTCTGTCTGCCGCCAATGGCTGAGAGCAGATGGGAAACTTTTGGGCTATACAATGGCCATTGCGTGACCTGGTCACTGAGGCCTGGGCCTTCAGAGATGCCCGTTCTCTTGAGAGCTGTTCCACAGCACTCCAGCCTGCGTGGGAGAAGCTCCTCCCTGGAAGCCATGTGGCGGCCATTCCAGTGACATTGAGGCGAGCACCTCCATGGCTGTCAGAGACACGGGCTGATGACTCAGATGGATACGAAGGGGCAGAGGACATACCGATGCACTTCCCTCCAGTTTCTGGAGGGAAGAGGCCTCAGTCTAGGAGCCTCTGGTATTTGCTCTGAGGGAAAACGTAAAGGTCCCACAGATCGGACCTGAGCTCTTGGCTGCGCCACCTACCAGCCTTGTGAATGGTGGGTGTGTTCAGCACCTCTACGCCTCAGCATTCACTCCTACAAACACTTGGGTGACATTACTTTCCTGATGAGGTTAAGATTAAACAGTAATAGCAAGATGAGTTTTTTAAATATTAACTTGCGCATGATCCCAAATTCATACACATGTGCACACAAGCAAGCATGCACGTGTGCGCGCACACACGCGCACACACACATGCACACCTCTTTCACCTTGTCCACTCTACATGACCTACAGTTACTGATGAAGCCCAGCTCTGGCCTGAAGGGCAAGGGAAGGGAGAGGTCCACTTCTACCTCAGCCTCTCTCACTGACCCCGGGACCAGCTACCTCATCCTCCACAGCACCCACCAGAGGCTCTGACCCCACAGCGTGGGGGCTAGAAGGTTTATATTTGCACTTAGATTCGGAGCTCCCACCTCTATCAAGGGCAGAATCCTCCCTGTTACCGACCACGTTACGGAAGTATCTCTCCTTCTGCTTCCATAAGCAGTACTAGATGTCTTCCTTTCCCTCCTAGTGACACCCCGTGGGTAAGCTCCTGATCTGGCAGGCCGGTGTGAGAAGAACCTCTTGTCCTGACCCACGGGGTCAGGATCACACCTGCTGCTGCTCTGATACCCATCCGTGCATTGCTTTTCCACTGAGCACCATTGTCTTCCATCTACTGGTAGAAGACCCAGGATCTTCCCATGTTCCCCTGGCCTTCCCAGGCCAGCATGTGCTCTCCTACCCCTGGCTGTATGCACAACACAGAATCTGAGTCCCACCCACCCATCATTTGCTGACCTTCTTGGGGTCTTGGGCAGCTTCTGGATACACTTCCCTATTAGCTGCGACTGTGAATCCTGACCTGTCAACTTCACTGGCTTAAGACACAACTAGTAGATCAGTGCAGTGTGCTCCTGAGTGTGGGTGGGCATGTCGGCGTGGTCAAGGAGACGTGGTCTCTGGTGCCAATTATGGTCCCTTGCCCATTCTTTGCCCTTGCGGCTCCTCTGCTCTGCCTCCAGGCCACCATGAGCCGAGCCTCTTTGCTGTGCCACGTCCGTCACCTGATGTTTCTACCTTGGAACCAGTGGACAATGGGTCGAGCACGCTGTACCGCGGGCCAAGATAAACCTGTCCTTTAAGTTGTGGCTGTTGGGTACGGCATCCATGTTATTGGAAAGCTGGTGCCTGCTTCAGCTGCCTTTACATTTTTCTTGTGACCAGCCACTTCCCCTTAACATCTTGAAGGTTTAGAGCATCAAAGTCCTTACTTGCAGAGCATGTGTTCTAGGGCCACCAGTGGACATCAGAGATCACAGACGGAACTGAACGCATTGAATTTTTTTCCTACATGCATACATGATAAGGTTTAATATATGAAGCAGGTGTCATAAGTGCTAGCAATAGTAACGTATAAGTAAAATAGAAAAATTATAACAATGGTCTGTAACGAAAGTTACGTGAGCATGGGTTTTCTTTCTCCAAAGTATCTTGTTTTATTGCAGACCTTAGCAAGCTCAGCTAATGACTTTTTGTTTTCATTCTCCATTAAGGCAAGAACTGTCACCTCTTCCCTTAAAGAAAATCCCTTATGGCTTCTCTCTGGCTTGCCCACATCACCAGTGCCACTACCTTCCCGTCAGCTCCACGGTATTCACCGTGACAAGGCACAGCTGCCAAGCGTCTGAAGAGGGGCCGCGTGCACAGCACAGGTACAACGGACAAAGAAGACACCCGTGTCGGGGTGGGACAGACCTGGACGGCCTGACATTTCCTCCCGCTACTCAGAGAGGCATGCAATTAAAACCCCATCGGCTACTTACTTCCGGGATCTTCTTCCACGGAATGTTTGGGACGGCAGTCGAGTAGCAGGCGGGAACCTCCGCAGGCGGCCTTCCCTCCTCCCCGCCGGCCTGGCCCCAGGGGAAGAAGCGGCGTCCTGGGAGGGCAGACTGGGGCCTCGGGACCGCCGCCTCCGGGCCCGCCCTGTGGTCTGTGGGAGCCCGATCTTACGGCCACGGCCATTCTATCCTCTGGAGCGCCCGGAAGCTCCCACGACACTTCACAGAGAACGGAGAAGTGACACACGGGGGCGTTCACCGCCTCAGTGTCGCCCTGGTGGTCCCGCCCCGCTCACCACGCGCTTCGTCGCTACCACGCGTGTCCTCAGCACTCTCCACACGCGCCCCTGGCGGCGCTGAGGCGAGCGTTCCCGGCACCGCTCAGCGCCGGCTCCGCCCCCTCATGTTTGCCCCCCTCCCACAGGTCCTTTCAGAATGAGTGACCGCCAGTCTGTCCATTCACCGCAGCCGAGCCGTCTCCTTCCCCCACGTGACCCGCCCCGGGGCATGCGCACTGAGCTGGAGGTCGCGCAGAGGCGCTCACAGGAACGTGACAGAGTGAGTCCGGTAGGCCGCACAGAGGGGACGTCAGTGGCTCCGGCTGCAGTCGTGTCACGTGAGTTCCATTTCCATCTTTCTGCGTCAGAGTTTCATGCGCCTCGGGCCCTGGTCTTGTCGGTTACCCACCCACCACTCCCTAGGCGTGTGCTTGAAGTAAGCGTCTGGTTTTACCCAGGTCCCGTCTTGTTATTTCTTTCTTTTTCTTTCTTAGGGTCTGGGGAATCAAGCCCAGGGCCTGCATCCCTGGCCCCTTTCTTACTTTGGACTTTGAGATGGAACCTTGCTAAGTGCTAGATTTTACTTATTTATTGTGTGCTGGATTGAGGACTGGGACTTCACGGTCTCGCTCTGCTGTTTACTTTTTGAGACGAGGTCTCATTGCGTGGTGCACGTTGGCCAGCCTGGGCTGGAACTTGCCATCCTCCAGCCTCAGCCTCCTAGGTACTAAGAACAGGCGTGCACACTGCCCGGAGCCATTTCCGTGGGCTGCAAAGCCTTTGCGGGGCCAGGTCTGGTTCCTCACCCTCTGGCCATTGGTCCCACCCTCCTTGGGAGGCCCATCTTCAGCCCTTGGGTCTCATCTTTTTCAAGACCACACTCTGGGGCGGGGGAGGGGGGGTTGCTGCTGAGTGACCCCCGTACAACGTGTGCCCCCTCCTGAGGCCCATGTCCTGCTGATCCTACACGCCTGTGAGGCCCCCTGATCTATTCTTCAGAAAACACCCCAAGAGAACGTGGTCTTTTCTCTGTTCTAAAACAATGCAACACAGGCATAATTAGTGAGAAATTAGCCAAGCAAGTGACCTCTGGGACCCAGCATAATTTTTCTGTCCCCGTGGGCTGCACACAGCAACTGAATGAGAGCAACAGCCTTTCTCACACTGGAGGCCACAGCCTTGCACTGAGAAGCAGAGATGACACTGAGGCCACAGCGGTGGAGGCCCATGATCCCCCTGAGCCTTCCCCAACCTCGGACTCCTGCCCCAGGGCTCTGTGAGGAACAGCCAGTGCTTTTACAGTGGACGACTGTCACTGTCCACTCAGGGGCCAGCAGTGATGGGCACAAGCATGACCCGTGACTCTTAGCATCTTAGTCACATCCTCTTTTTCTTTCTTTCTTTCTTTCTTTTCTTTTCTTTTTCTTTCTTTTTCTTGAGACAGGGCCTCGCTCTGTAGTCCAGGATGATCTTGACCTCATTGTGGATCCAGGCTGGCCTTGGACTCAGAACAATGCTCCTGCCTCAGCCTCCCAAGTGCTGGGAGGGCATATGCTGCCACGCCCAGCTCATGTGGTCCCGAGTTGGGTACTTAGCACTTGAGTAGCGCTGGCTAGGCAAGCACTTTAATTGCTGAGCCATTCCTCCAGCCCCATAGTTGTACCCTCTTTACCAAATCGTGAGGCTAGGGTTTCCTGGGTGGTCCTGGGGACCGAGTCCAGGGCCTTCCCACTGAGATCCATCCCCGGCCTATTTTTATGTTTGATTTTGAGACACAGTCTCATTAAGTTGCTAAGTTGCCCAGACCAGACTTAAATTTGCAATCCTCCTGCCTCAGTCTCCTCATGTGCTGGAATGACAGGCCCGTACTACTGGTCCCAGCTCCTGGCAGCTTCTTGGTTAGCTGCAAGCGAAATGTACCTCACTTATGATTCTTTTTGGCTTCGTGTCTGAGGGCGCTCATTCTGTTCAAGCAGTGTTAACCTAGTGAAGGGCTTGGAAGTGCACCAAAAATAAATAAATGAGGAAAAGAAAGAGTCGGCTGTTGGCAGCGTGCTTTATTTCCTTGTCAAGTGACTTCTCTTTGGAACTCAGGTGGTACCAAGAGTGACAGCCAGTCCGTGGGCCATTCTGGGCTTTAGTATTCCACACGTGTAGTCGTTTCTCGAGATGCTACTCACACGGTGGTGTCAGGGTGCTGCTGTCCACCTAACTGTTGCAGGCTAATGGTCGCTTCTCAGCGTAACAGCATCTCACGCATGAGCTGGCTGTGGTAGCCCTCCACATGCCGTCACTCAGCAGCGTCTACAAGTCTGTTCTTGTAACTCTCCTAGGAAACAGGCAGTGGTGTTCTGCCACCCCACTGAGTGACACGGAGCCTGGTCACAGGCAATTTGAGTGCTGATGTAGTTGACGGGCCCACAGCCCCAGCTAGAGCTCAGCTCTGAGTTCCACCATCCCATCACGGACCCAGAGACATCAGGTTTGGACTCAGTGGATTTGGCTTGATGCCTGGATTTCCCGCTCTGGGAGGCTGGAGCAGGATGGTGTCAAGTTTGAATCCAGCTTGGACAACTCAGCAATCCTTGTCTCAGAATTAAAAAAAAAAAAAATTAAAAGGGCCAAAGATATAACTTAGTGAAGGTCTTGAACTTAATTCTTAGCGGCCAGATAGCAACGAACCAAAACCTGGATTTGCTCCTTACCAGAGTTGTGGCCACTTAGCTCACTGGGTTGCTGCAGGAGCCAGTGGAAACAGCCCCTCTTCTCTGGACCTGGACAGCCGCCCCGCTGGGACCTGAAGGGGCCTCCTTCCATGCGGTGGCTTTGCAGATTGCTGCATCTTTTCCACAGCTCTTAGCTCTGCAGAAGCTCCTTCCCCAGGTCTGGCTGTTACATGGGGAAGATCTCCACCAGCTCTTCTGGGTGGAGGCCAGAGATGTCTAAAAGTTCTGTGTCTAACAGTGGTCACAGAGGACTGGCTTTGTGGAAGATAAATTTTCAATGGATGAGAAGAAGGGATGAAAATTAAAAATACCTTTAGCATTCCCACCCAGACCCATCTCACATCATCAGGCATTAGATACTCACAGGGAGCACGCGACCTCCATCCCTCACACAGCTCAGTAGGGGCCACGCTCCTATGAGCATCTAATGCACTGATGGTCTGACAGGGGTGGAGTTCGGGCGGTCATGTGAGTGGTGGGAACTAGCTGTGAATACAGAGGAAGCTTTGCTCCCTGGCCCAAGGCTCACTTCCTGGTGCACAACCCAGTTCCTAACAGGCTACAGTACCAGTCCAAGGCCCAGCATTGTGGCCAGAACTGCTTTGGTTTATAAATATTCAGCCTCCTATACATTCTTATAGTAATGGAAAATAGACACATATACTCACTCATCAGATAAATGGGGAAGGAACTATGTTAAGGCGCTAACAGGCTGTTTTAAAAGGTTATTTCTTTTGTGTGCTGCATGGTTCCCAGAGAAGTTTATTTCTACTGCTTTGTTCGAGGTTACAAGGAGTGAGCACACAATTTGGTGAATAGTTAAGTGATAGGAAAATTTATTGCAGCCCAAGATATGCTGCCATCAATCTCCTCAGAATCGTCCCCTCACTTTGAGCACGCTCACCCCGTCGCTGCCGCCACTGTCAGGTGCTGCTCTGGAAGTCCTTTGTCCTGAGCGTCTTCATGAGGCATGATCACAAGTGCAGTGCCTGCTGCCGCCGAGCACCACCCGTCGGAAAGGCAGGCTGGCTGAGCCGTGGCGATGCATCCCCATCCACCTTACTCACTTGATCCGGCACCATGTGGCTCCTGGCTCTTCCCCAGAGTCAAAATGACAGGGAAAGATCAACATGTTGAGGCAGCTGCAACAGTGCAACTAAGGACATTCGGGAAGGAGACGTTCCGGAGCTGCTGGAGAAATGAGTGTGGGAGGCGAGAAGGAGCGGTGAGGAGCCTCCGGCCGGGAGCCTTTTCCTGTCATTTGCCACTGTGCGCTTCCACCATGTGTTCCCATCATACCTCGGGCCTTGCTCTCATTTGCTGACCCCAGTCCATGACCAACTCGGTCACAGGAGGCCAGAGTGCTGTTGGATCCTGGCATCCCACTCACGAAACAGGGAGAGTCAGAGTGCCCCTGTCAGGAAGCAACAGCCTGTGTCACCTCTCATGGGCCACGTTCGGGCCACTCAGAGGAGGTGGCAGGCCCCCTGCTCAGGAAGCGGCTGTGGTTCCTGAACACACTCGGATTATCTTCCCCAGAAGGCTGCTGGTGGGCGGCCGGGTGTCTCGGTGTATGGCGCTTGCCTTGCCTGAAGGAGGCCGTGGGTTCCAGCCCTGGTCTTGCAAGAAATGCACAGGCAAGATGCCAAGGCTTCCGATCTCGGCAACACACGGCAGAGCGCATCTTGCGTGGGGCTGCCTGTGGTCCTTTGTCCCCGTAGCCTGCACGCTTTACCTGCTAAGCTCCTGAATCGCCTCTTGTCCTTTGCTGGCCTTGCTTTTTAAATGACCCTTTTGGATTCGGGGGCCTTTGGGGGAGAAAAACAAAGATGGAAGAGAACAGTTCAGGCAGAGCAGTTTATTTTAATGACTGCGGACCATTAAGTTGTGATACATTTCTCATCCCAGAGTTCTATGCATTGAACATGTCCGAAATTGAAAGTTATGGCTGGCATTGCTACCCAGCTCCTATTGTTTCTAGTCGTGCATGAATTCTACGGCTGAAAACAACCTGCCCCCCTCAGTCCCCATCCGGCCATTGCTCACAGGGCACATGGGAGCCCTGGAGGGGGTTACAGTCCTTGCCAGCAGTGCTGCTCTGGATTACCTGGCTCAAGTCTGAACCGCCTTCACAGAACATAAAGGAAGTTTACTGCAGATGGCATGGCCATAAAGCATGAAAGGAGACAGTCGCAATGTGCAGGTGATCCTTCATAAGAATGAGAAAGTTCACCCTGGAGAGGCCATTGTGGTGCAGGTGGCCAGGGAGCATTATCCCCTGCACTCCCCTCAGTGGCCTGGTAAAGAAGCAGGTGCTTTGTGGCCACCTGGCACCTGGTCTCAGTCCGGCTCCTGATCCATGTGGCCGCGCCACCAGAGCTATGGCCAGCCACCGCTGGCTCCGGAGGGAGTGATCTCGGGCGAGGGCTGGTCTTCCCTGGGGGCAGGTCTTTGGTTTAGCTCATTAGGCCTAATAAAGTGGGGCAGGTGACCCTGCGCCCAGCCGAGCCACAGTGCAACCTGCTCATGAGCGCAGATGGAAGAAACTGGCGTCTCCAGAGGTTCCAAGCCAGCATCTGTCTTCACGCCTGAACCCATGCCAAGATTCCAGAGAAAAGCAGCACCCAGGCACTAGCACACACGGGTAATCCGGGAAAGGATGGCTGTCAGAGCGGGGGCGGTGGCCGAGCGGCCCACGGAGTGACCTCTGCAGCCTGCCATCTCGCACTCTGCTGCCAGGCAGCTAAAGGGGCAGGCGGGAGCTGCGCAGCTTGAAGGCCACTTGCTCAGAGTCAGGCAGCTGTGGCAGGGGCAGTGTTGTGTCTGATGCCTCCGGCGTAAGGAGAGGTGGCCCACTGAGGACTTAGGATCCTTATGGTGGAGTTGGAGTTCTCAGGCTCTCCTCCGGTGGCTGGGCTAGAATTATCATCCTCCTGTCTCAGCCTCCCAGAGTGCTGGGAGAACAGGCCTGAGAGTCTGAACCTGGATCCATTACCTTCTCGGTGATTAGTTTCTGCATCCGTGAACTGGGGTGTGCACAGGAGCTGTGCTGTTTGGGCTGCTAAGATTTACACTATGTGTGTTATCTGGCAGTGCTTGAGACAAATACTCATTTGCCAAACATTTTTGTTGAGCGCCAGCTATGGGCTAGGTGCTATTCTTGGTACTCAGGGTTCAGCAATGGACCAAAGAGACAATCCCACACACCAGGCCAGTCGCCTGGTTTACAGTGGGGATCACAGTTCACAGTGGACACTGGGTGAATGCAAGCAGCTCTAAGCCCTGAGCCAGCTGACTGGCGCCTCACAACTGCCCAGATAGGCGCGTTCTAAGTAACCTACTTCCTGCTCTCCTCGGCATGTCACTCAGAGCATGTGACCACTTTGGAAATTCTTACCTTTTTCCCTGTCGTTGTATTTCTTAAAATGTGGCACCACTAGTGGCTAGAGAGTGCAGAACTGAAGCTGGGCCAGTGGCTCAGGCCTGTCATCCTAGCGATCTGGGAGACTGAGGCAGGAGGATCACAAGTTTGAACCCAGCTCAGCCAACTTAGTGACTTAGCAAGACCCTGTCTCAAAACACAAATGACAGAGGGCTGAGGCTGTAGCTCATGTGAAGGCCCTGGGCTTCGTCTCCTGTCCCCCACACGCAACACAGATGTGCACGTGTGTGCACACACACACACACACACACACACAGTTTGCAGAGCTGTTGCAGCCGTGGGGACAGAGGTTGTACATAGAACCCAGCAGCTCGTGTGGTTTTTCTCAGACTCTTCTCAGTGGCATGGCCAGCCCCACAGGGGACAGGTGCCTGGCTGTGTGGGTGATCCTCCCTGATCCCGGAGGCTGAGCCAGTCCGAGGTTTCGGCTTCAGCGTGCCTGTGTGGCATTTGCGCCCAGCTGCCTTGCCAGCGAGTGCCCCTCTTGACCTTCATAGGGCATCTGCCCCTCGCCTATGCTTGCCAGTGGCGCGTGAGAGCCTCTGACTTGGCGCGTGGGGCCCAGTGTCTGCTCATCGCTGGGTCTCCACCAAGTCACACAGAAGCTGGCATCTGGGACGGCGCCTCCTCCCTTCCGTGGGGGAGCAGCTCACACAGTAGCTGACCCCTCTTCCAGAGTGTCCCAATTCACAATGGCTAATCTTTTTCACATTTAAGATTGCATGCACAGCTATGCTAATTAGCAGAGGCCTATAAACTCCGGATTTGAAAGAAACTGAATTCATCTAAAATGATATAATGTATCAAAAGATAGATAAGAACTTAGCTAAAAATGTGGAATATACTCATGGCCCTGGAGAAAAAGATGTATAGTTATAAAATCCTTTGGAAGATAGTTTTAAAGCTTCCTGTAAGATAGAAGCATTATACTATGTGTAACACATGTGTCTAACATAGACATAAGATCTGATACATGCGTCTACTGCACACATATAACTACATACATGCATCCATGTGCGTTGCTGAAGGACATGCATTTGGCTTATGGCACAATCTACTTTCATATGAACCTTTGAAAGTGAAGCGTCAGGCTCCTGCTCGGCCTTGGAGGATGCTATTTCTGTAGTAAACGAGATACGGAATGAATAGAATCTCTCCCTGAGTAGAACTGAAATGTAAAATCAAGCAATTATCACTTTGGTTCCAGTACAGAAATTATTTTTGTGTTCAAAATAGTTACATTAGAAGATATTCAAGTTCCCTTGTGTTTTTTCCCCCCTTTGGCTTATTGAATGGATTAAACATTTCAAAGGTACATTGTTTTTAGTTATGAAGCGGGCCTCCAAAAAACAAATGTGATTATGTTTGGTTGCTTAGTTCACATATTTCATTGGAATAAACAAATTTTGTTTGTTTTTCCCCCCAGGATTATTTTTTTGAGACAGGGTTTCACCCTGCAGTCCAAGCTGGTCCTGAAATCACTGTGGAGCCCAGGCTGGCCTTGGGCTCACGACAGTCCTCCTGCCTCAGCCTCCTGTGTGCTTATGTGGTGCAGGGTAATTGAACTCAGGGCCTGGGCTTGCTAGGCAAGTGCTCTAACTGCTGTGTTAATCCCCTGGCCATCTTCCCTTGGATACTTTACCAGACTGACAAGAAGGAGGACAGTGAGCTCTTTCAGTCTTCACTTAAGGTATCAGAGAATAATCATAAAAGGCAAATAAATAAATAAATAAAGGTGAGACAATCTACAGATAAGGTCAGAAGCACCCAAATGGCTGAGAGTTGGAGTTTGCCTGACCCACATCTCCAAAGTGGGGAACTGTGTAGACACGAGCAGAAAATGTAGAGTTATCTCTGGAAAAACACAAAAACATTTCCTGAGGTTTGACTTTCACCTCCCTTCAACGTGGACCTTGGCTGCTCCTCAGGGACCAGGGGCGCAATGACATGACATTCTGATGGCCTGTGTAGAACAGGATTTGCTGGAAGGGCCGAAGCCTCTTCTGTTTAACTTCTAGTTCCTAAAACAAGTCTGAGAGATGGTATCCTTCTGTGTTCATTAGTTTAAAGTGTTTTTCAATAACAGTAGCCCAGCAGCTGCATTAATATATTAGTCTTTTAAAAATAGTAAACACAATATTTCCTCCAGGAAAATGGTATTTTCCAACAAGGAATAGACTGAATATTGTGTACTTATTTTGCACCCCAGAGTTGTTAAAATAAAGGTTAAAAAAGAACCAAGAAAGACAACTGAATGGTGGCTGTGCAGAGAGTGCAGGGTAGCGGGGACCTCGAGTGCGTCCCTTGCTCAGCTCGTGGCTGCTGCTTTCATCCCGTTGCTGTCCTTGTAACAACCCACACTCCCTGGTGTTTTGATTCTTTTTTTAAGTTGCTAAGTTGCCCATGCTGTATGTATACCCAGCAGTTCTCCCGCCTCAGCTTCCGAAATCTCTAGGATTGCAGTTGTGTGCTGCAGGTGGTGGGCGTGTGTAGACCTGGAAGGGGCTTTGGGGAAGGTTCTGGCTCATGTTCCCACTTCACAGGTGAAGAGAAGGAGCTGAGGCCTGGTCCGGAATGGCAGGAACCTCCCGCGCTGTCCAGCTTTCTCCCTCCCCGTCCTGGGCGCTGTGCCTGTACACATCCAGGCTCGGCTGTGCACTCAGCTGAAGGTAGGCAGTTATTTTTGTTCAGTGTTCCCAAGGGAAGACAGCAAGGTCTCGCTTCCCACTGCACCTGCTCTTTCCTCTCTCCTCTTTGCCCCTCTTCTTTCTGGAGACAGGGTCTTACCACCTTCCCAAAAGTGGCCTTGAACTCCTGGGCCCAAGTGATCCTCCTGCCTCAGTCTCCTGAGTCACTGGGACCCAGGTGGATCTCTGTTCTCGTTGGCTCAGGGCCACCCCTTGCCTTAGCCCCTCCCTGTCCACCCTGTAACTGGGAGTACACAAGGCAAGGGACCTGGGCTACTTCCCTAACCTGTCCGGTAGCAGTCGTGAATGGCCTGGGCCTGGCGTGGGTTGCTGTGGCTCCAAGGGCTGCAGACCGCGGGGACTTGCCCAACTCACACTGCAAGTGAAAAGCAACATGTTTCTGCCTTACAGAAAACAAAAGCAAACCTAGAGGAAGCATCTGTTCCATTCTTCGAGGAGTCTCCATAGTGCGCTTCCCACGGCCCTGCCTGCGCACAGCCCCTCGGCAGTGTGCCAGGGCTCCTTTCCCTTCAACTCCGCCAGCGTTTGCTGTGTGTAGAGTTCTCGATGCCGGCCCTTCTCACGGGGGTAAGATGGAACCTCGCTGGTGTTTTGATTTGCATTTCTGCAGTGGCTAAAGATACTGAATGTTTTTCATGTGTTTGACTGGTCCCTTGTACTTCTGAGAACCGTCTATTCATTTTAATTGCCTGTTTTTTCACTGGGTCTTTTAGTTTTGGGGTACATATAAAGAACTTCCTTTGCTACTGGGGGTGGGAGAGAGAAAGGGGCCTACAGAGGGGTGGTGGAAATGGTTTTAGTTGTATGTCTTTTGGGTGTGTAGAGTAGTCAGAACTCATGGAATTACATACTTTAAATAAATTTGGACTTTTTAGGGGGCTGGCGTAGTGGCTAGGGTGTAGCTCAGTGATGAAGCCCAGGGTTCTGTCTCTAGCACTCATGCTTGGACACGTGTGCACATGTGCGCGCACACACACACACACACACACACACACACACACACACACACCAAGAAAGAAAAAACTCTGTTGGGAATATGATGTTACAATGGGAATCCAATGACAGAAACTTCTGAATTATTTCTCTAGTTACTAGTGAATATCTTTGTTAGGTATTATTGTTTTAGATAGTTTTAATAAAATGGTCACGAAGAAACTTCAACACCCCCCATGCCAAATGGGTAGGGGAGATGGAGTAGCCACAGCTCTCAGGTCAGTGGAGAAGGGTGCCAGGTTCCAGACCCTTCATCCCTGCCCAGGAGGGCTGAAATCTGAGGTCCCTAAAGGCAAGAAGGAGACAGCCCTGTCTTTTCTCTTGTTTGCTGACGGGAGTGTCAACCCCACAAAGAAACAATTTTAAGTCCTTAGTACTTTATCTAAAACCCCCCAAAGGTGAGCTGTGCTGCTGTCTGCCCACCTCCACGGCAGAGGGTGTCAGCTCTCCCCACCCACTCACTAATGTCTCTCCTGTCTCTGCCCTTGCGAGTGTCCCAAGTCCCCAGGGAGTGGGTCTCAGCACAGGTGCCCTATTTTCATGCAACCTAATGCTCTTCAACCCGATACTGTCCCTTGGGAATCCTTATTGTCCCTTTGACCTGGGGCTGGGCTGGACCTGGGAGGCTCAGAGTCAGAGCAGCTGAGAAGGCCTAAGTTCCACTCAGGGACACCTTGCAAAGCACCTTTCCTTTTCAGCAGATGGCATTTCTCTGCTCCTGTGATACAAAACAGAAAAATTAGCAGGGCCCAGTGGCACAGGCCTATAATCTCAGCACTCTGAAAGGCTGAGGCAGGAGGATCACAAGTTAGAATCCACCCTAAGCAATTGGGTAAGACTGTCTCAGAATCAAAATATAAGCAGGCTGAGGTTGTAGCTCCGCGGGAAGGCCCTGAGCTCCATCCCCAGTATCCTCCCTCCAAAAGTTATAGGTTCAACATATTAAATAAATGAAGTTTCATATAGCAAATAATAAGACCTTTGGGCCCCTTGCCGTTATTATTGAGAATTTAAATATCGGAGCAGAAGGCCTTCTGAGGAAACACAGCTTGGATCATGAATGGTCTGCTAGGTCAGGAAGCCAAGTGTCTCTGCTGGCCCACAGGGATGCGTGCCCTGAGCCCTGAGACCTGCCTCTCAGCTTCCGGGCGCTGCGTCTCCTTCCTCCCTCTGCCTCCACCTCGCCTTCTCCTTTAGACATTCCCGTGTTTATAAGTGTGGCCCAGGAGGGTCCGGGATTATAAGTCTTTTAAGTGTTCAGAAATTAGGAAAAGTCATGAGATTGTTTCCTCTCTGAAGTCCTTCCCGAGGGCACTTGATCTTGTGTTTTCCCCATTCCATCTGGCCTCTTGCCATTACATACGTCAATGTTTTAGACATTTTTTTCTCTACAAATGCATATTTCATCCATGCAGATAAAGGTCAGAAACAAACGAAGATGTGCTTGAGGTGGGCGGGGGACCCGGTGGCACAGCAGTGGTCTTTTCTGATTTGGGGGTTTGGGAGAGCCAATGAGCCATGCCCGTTGGCGCAGGCCTGTAATCGTAGCACTCTGGGAGGCTGAGGCAGGAGAATCAGGCTTGAGCCCAGCCTGGACAACTTAGTGACCTGGCGAGACCCTGTCTCAAAATTAAAAATAGCAAAAAAAAATTGTTAATACTCTAGCTCAGTGTGAATTTCCAGCACCACAGAAGAAGAAGATACCGCGGGAGGGAGAGGTCTCGTGATGGGAGACTCCCTGGAGACTCAGGCAAGCCCCGCGCAGGGTCAGAAGGGAAAGGCACAGCAATCTGTGCAGATGTGGATGGACACACGGGCGGCCAGGCAGGGGCAGTGCCCAGGCAGCCTTGGGCCCTGCTGCGGTGTCACGCCTTGGAAACAGAGCTCCCTCGTGGGCCCAGACTCAGACCCACATTGTCAGTGGTGCCTCCTGGTGGATCCCCGCGTGGCTAGGTGCATAAGGATGTAGGATTTAGTGTGTAACAAAGACCCAGCGCCTTGCCGGTGCCGCAGGTGTGATCCCGCCATGCTGCAGCAGAATCACAAACATCCATTTCCTCCGGCCAGGGAAGCTGGAGTCCTGAGGGCGCTCTCCCATCTGGGAAGGGCCCAAGGGCAGGTGAACCCACGACTCAGTTTACAGGTGAGAAGAGCAGATCCGTGGGTGACGGAGCATGACCGTGTCACCTGGAGGCTGCGCGGAGCCAGCGCTCGGGAACCTCTCCTCCTGGACAAAGGGCCTTTCCTGCGTGCCCTCTGCCACACGCTTGGCAGATTTTATAAATTACATCAAGTTAAATGTTTTAGCTCACTTTTGAATAAAATCTTAAGTGCCCACAGTGAGGATTCTATGAAGACAGCATCTCGGTAACATCAGCTCAGTTTGAAGTGACTCTTGTGTCAGACCTTGACCTCCCGGCTGTGGGTGCTGTACTGGTACTGAGCCGGCTCTTCTCAGCGGTCCCTGCCTCACTGGGGCAGGGGCTGCCGGGGTGCTCTCCTGGCATTGGTGTGGCCTCACTCGTCTCAGGGAAGACCAGCCGCAGGCCCCTGCATACAAGAACCTACAAGAACCAAGACAGCGAGAGAGCGGCCAGCCGCGTCCCTGCCAGGCCACACCTGTTGCTCTAATCACCGTGTTAGTGGTGTATATACCTCTGTCGCCAGCTCTGCAGGCCTCTGCCCCAGCTCCATACTCCTCCCGGTGTTTCTTTGTTCATCCTGGCCCACAACCAGAAGCACTTATGTCCTTTAGCCTCTTCAAGTGAATTTCCAGCCAGGGACTGCCGTGCAGTCCCTCACATACACCTGTGCACTGATGTAGCATAGTACAAGGACCCTGGGCTCAGTTCCTAATAGTGCTTGTGCACACCCACACACCTCCACCCCACACAAACACCGTAGCTTTTATCTACGGCTTGCGTGTCGTCAGATACATCAGGTGTTTTTCTCCAGACATGGGTGCAGCCTTTAATCCCGGAGCCTGAGGCAAGAAGATTGCAAGTCTGAACCCAACCCGGGACAGCCCACTGACAGAGCAAGGCTTTCTCTCAAAATATAAAAAGGTGTGTGTGTGGGGAGGTGGGGTACTGAGGATGTAGTCTAGTGCAAAAGTCATGAGTTCAATTCCCAAGAACAAAAAGAAAATGTTTCCGCACAGGACACCAGTGCTCTGGTGGGTAGAACAGGAGCGGGTTGGGAAACAGAAACGCGTCGGTAGAAGTCCGCTGCTCAGATGATGAAAGCACCAGGGTCCGTTCTGAGCCCTTCCTGATGCCCCACGCCAGTGGGAAGCCCACGAAAAGAGCAGAAGGCCAGTGTGATCAGAATGTGCGGTGAACGTTGACATTCTGAAAGCTGTCACAGTAGAAGACACAGCACCACCCCTCCCCTCAGGTCACCCCTCAGCGGGCACACGGGCATGACTGTGGGAGATACAGGTATCATCTCCGTGAGTGTGGCCACCGAGCCCTGTCTGCGGAGAGGCAGGCTCGTAAGAACACGGCCGAGTGTCCTTAGCCACCTGTTCACCAGGACTGGACCTGTGGGACTTGTGGCCCTTCCTCAAAGTCAAAATGGCATGAAGGGTCAGCATTTTTTGAATCAATTCAGGATGCCAAAGCAGCCAGGACAGAACAGCTAATGAGCTCTCAGCAAGGAGGACTTCCTGAGCCGCTTCAGAAGGTTCAGGAAGGATGGGATGGTATGTTCAGGGGAAGGAAAGGGGAATTAGGATAATATGCGTCTTATGATAATGAAGTTTAAAAAATTAAATACTCGTTATATTTTTTAAATCCTATGAAGTTTTCATGCAGAGATACAATTAGGGCACAGGGCCTGAGGTGGGCACGTACGCAGCCTGCTCGAAAGGCACCAGCAAGCCAACTTGGCTGAAGCAAAGCAAGTGAGCAGGAACTCTAAGGTCAGCAGAAGGCCTCTGACACCTCACAACCACTGGATGTTTCCTCAAGGAGACTCGAGGGAAGAAGCAGCTATTGGATTTGCCCTTAAGGGGACCCACCTGGCCGTGTGCTAAGCATCATGAATGTGTGAGTGTGTGTGCACTCCGGAAACAGCAAGTGGTCGGAAGGGAATGACAGCAACCCAGGTGGGAAGCGGCACTGTCAGGCCCCTTGGCGACAGGGAAGGAGGAACAAGAAGTGCTCGGTCAGGCTCCAGGTAGAATTTGAAGTCAGAACTCTGCACTTCCTTTCAGATGGGCTGTTGCCTGTGGTCCAGGGAGACGTCAGCATCTGCTTCAAGCTCACAGGATGGGGCACCGTCCTCAGCCTTGGCTTCTTGGACAGCTGAACTAGTCACTGAGATCATTAGGTCACTTCACTTACATGGCCTTTAGAGCGTCATATCAGCTTACACACCTGCCAACTCCTTTTATCCTTTTTCTTTGATTGTCCTCATATGTTTGGGCGATGTTTATTCTTTATTGCATAATAGAGATTTCTCTTTTAATCCAGGAGATTCTGGATTTTAACCTCTTGGTAGGTGTAGTTGGGACATACTTCCTTCCTTTCTGTACGTGTCTCCTTGCCCTGTTGTTGTTTCCTTTGCTGGGAAGAAGCTTTTCGACTTGCTGTAGTTCTTTTTATCCATCTTTGCTCTTATTTCCAATCTTTGGGAGTCTTGTTCCTACAAGCCTTCACCCATGCCAGCATCCTGAGCATGTTCCCTGGGTTTTCTTCTAGTGGCTTCATAGTTGCAAGTCCAGTTAGGTCTTTAACCCGTTTTACTTGATTTGTGTAACCAGTGAAAGATAAGGATTCAGTTTCACTCTTTTTGCACCTGGGCGTCCAATTTTCTCAGGATTATTAATGGAAAGATTTTCCTTTCTCCATTGTGTATTCTTCACATCTTTTTCCAGAAATCATTTGATTGTCCATGTGTGAGCTGATATCTAGACTCTCTCTCCTGCTCTCTTGGTCTCTGTGTTTGGGTTTATACAAATACCATGCTGTTTTGGTTACTGCTGTTCTAGAGAATATTTTGAAGCCCTGTAATACAATGACTGCAGGTTTCCTGTGGTTTCATACAAAGTACTAGGAGTGCTTTTTCTGATTATGTGAAGAATATCGTTTTTAGTTGTTTCTTATTTTTTTCTCATTTGCTGATTCTGAGTTTAAATATGCAAAATTGTCTCAGAAGAAAATACCAATAACATTCTTTCTTCCTTCTCCTCTAGATACTTTTTTATCTTTCATTCCTTTGTCTAATGGCATTTGTCAGCCTATCCAGGTGAATTCAGCTAAACTGAATCTTATTTTAAGTGAAATGTTTATGGCTTTTTAAATTTTTACCATTACATGTGCTGTTTCTAAATTATATGTATGGAAAACAATCTTTCAGAAAAGTAATTCAGAAAATGGCTTTTTGTCATCTATCAAAATTATCCTTTTGCTCTTTTGACTAAATAATATGGTAAATTGTGTTTATTGTGTTGATTTTACTGTATTGAACTCCTACATTTTGGGATTTTAGGAATGAATCCCATTTGGTTAATTTGGAGTTTTAAAAGAAAATCAACAGCTTTTGTTTCATGCTATATAATCAGCAAATCAAAATAATAGGTAAATTTCAGTCTTCCCACCAGGATCTCCTTTTTTGCTTTAATTATTAAAATAAACTAAAAATAGATAAACAAAACTAAAATCTGACAAAATACCACACAAGGAGCTTCACAACGTCATGGACTGAATTTAATTTAATTTCTTTTTTGAGACAGTGTCTCATTTTATAATCCAGACTAGCCCTGAACTCATGTAGCCCAGACTGGCTCATCTTGCAGCAATCCTCCTGCCTCAATCTCCAGAATGCTGGAGTGCTGGTGTTACAGGCATGAGCAACCATGCCCAGAGTAGAAGGACATTAGCAGCAAAATCTGAATATTTCAGCTGTACAACATAGAAATTCCAGTGAAATCCACTGTGGAATTTCCATACGGTAGCAAAGAACTAGCATGACAAACATGCACTCCACCTTCAACCCTTCTTGGAAAGGCCAGCAACCAAGAGCCACCTGACCTGCCCGCCTGCCCCAAATGTCTGTGTCTACTTGGAAATTCAGGCAGAGAGACGGTGAATTGCTTCATCTATTGTAATTTTTATTTACATATCTCATCCCTCCCCAATTCCCAGCCACATGCCCCTTTCCCCTTCCACAAAGTCTGTCTTCTTATTTCTTCCATCTCTCTTTTACTCTTTTAAGGTTTGGTTTTCTCATATCAGAGGAACCACAAGATAGCTCACCTTCTGTTCTGGTGATTCTGCTAAGCATAATGGTCGCAAGGTATATCCATTTTCCTACAAATGATTCAAATTTAACTTTCTTTATGACAGAGTAGTACTTCATTGTGTAAATACACAACATCTTCATTATCCATTCATCTGCTGATGGACACATTGGCTGCTTCCAAGATTTGGCTATTGTAAGTTATGCTGCTGTAAACATAGCTGTGCGTGTATCACTCTTGTATGATGACTTGAACTCTCTGGGAAGATCTCCAGAAGATGCACAGCTGGGTCAAAAGAAATATCTATTTTCAGTTTTTTGAGGAATCTCCATACTGCTTTCCATAATGGTTGTACCAGTTTACAGGCCCACCAGCAGTGCAGGAGGGTGCCTTTTTCCCTACAATCTTGCCAATATTTGTAGGCTTTTTAGTTAATACGAGAAATTCTTACTGGAGTAAGATGGAACCTCAGTGTTGTTTCAATTTACATTTCTCTGATGATTAAAGATGGTGGACATTTTTTCATATATTTACTGGCCATTCAGACTTCTTGTTTTGTTTATTCATTTTAGTTGCCCATGTTTGATTAGATCTTTTATTCTGAAGGGCCTCATGTTTTTCAGTTTTTGTATGTTCTTAATAATAGTCCTCTGTCTGAGGAGTAGCTGGCAGAATTTTTTTCCCATCTGAGAGTTCCGTCCTCACTCTGTTGTTTCCTTTGCTCTGCACAAGCTTTTCAATTTGACACAGTCCCTTTGGTTGATTCTTGGTGTCATCTCATGTGCTTTGGGTTTTTTATGGAGAAAGTCCTTGCCTTCAAAAGTTTTGCCTGCTTTTCCTTCCAACAAAGTCAGTGTTTCCATTTTAAAGCCTAGGTCCATTTGATTTGATTTTGGTGAGTGGTAAAAGTTGTGAGTCTAGTTTCATCCTTCTGCGTGTGGCTGTCCACTTTTTCCAGGACCATTTGTTAAAGAGGCTGTCTTTCCTCTCCCATATTTTTGGCCCCTTTGTTGATGATCACATGGCTGAAGATGCTTGGGGTTGTCTCTGGATCCCCAGTTCTATTCCATTGATCCACCCGTCTGTTTTTGTACTAATACCATGTTTATTTTTCACTGTTGCTATGTAATATAACTAGATATTTGGCATTGTGATGCTTCATACTTTTATTTGTTACTTAGGGTTATTTTGACTATTCTCGGTCTCCTATGGTTCCATATTAAATTTCTTTTTTTTTTTTTTTTTTTTTTTGCTGTTGTTCTGTGAAAAATTCTGTTGGTGTCTTGATTGGGTTGCGTTAATCTGTATATCAGTTTGGGTAGTATGGCTACTTTGATGATGTTGGCTCTGCCTGTCCAGGAACAGGGGCTGTCTTTCCATCTTCTAATACTCTGGTTTCTTTAGAGTACTATAGTTATCAATATAGAAGTCCTTCACTCGCTTCGTTAGGTTGATTCCTAAGTATTTAATTATCTTTGAGACAATTGTGAGTGGGATTGTTTTCTGATCTCTTTCTGTTTTCATTGTTGGTATAGAGGAATGTTATTGATTTTTGTGTATAAATTCCATAGCTTGCAACTTGGATGAATTTATTAATTCCAAGAGTCCTCTTGTGGAGTTTTTGGGGTCTTCTATATAAAGTATGCCATTCACAAATAGGATAGTTTGACTTCTTCCTTTGCTATGCGTAGTCCCTTCACTCCTGCCTGATTGCTGCAGCTTAGGTTTTAAGCACTACGGTAATAGAAGTGGTGAGAGTATCTTGTCTTGTTTCTAATTTGAGGGAGAATCCTTTCAGTTTTTCCCTACTTAGGATGTTGTTGGCAGATGGATTGTCATACACTGCTTTTATCAACTAGAGGCAGGATCCTTCTGTGTCTGTTTTCATCAGAGTTTTGATCAATAAAGGGTGTTGTATTTTATGAAAGGCTTTTTCTGCATCATTGATATGCTCATGTGATTTTTGTCTTTGCTTTTATTGACATGATGAATTACATTAATTGATTTACATATGTTGAGCCAGCCTTGCATCCCCAGGATGAAGCCAACTTGGTCATGGTGCATGATCTTTTTAATAATTTGCTGCTTTCTGTTTGCAAGTATCTTGTTAAGGATTTTTGCATCTATATTCGTTAAGGAAATTGTCTTGTAGTTTCCTTTTTTTGTTGGGTCTCTATATGGTTTGTGGATCAAGGTGATTCTTGCTTCTAGGAAGGAGTCTGGCAGTGTTTGGTTTCTTTCAATTTCATGGAAGAGTTTGAGATGCACTGATGCTAACTAACTCTTCCCTAAAGTTCTGATGAAATTCTGTGGTGAAACCATCAGGTCCTGAGCTTTTCTTTGTTGGTGGACCCTTTGTTACTCGCTCAGTTTCTATTCAGGGTTTTATATCTTCTTGGTTCAATTTTAATATATTTTGTGTGTCTAGGAATTCATCCATTTCTTCTGGGCTCCCTGGGTTCTTAAATTTATTACAATATAGGTTTTCAAAATAACTTCTTATAATCCTCAGGATTTCAGCAGTGCCCATTATGACTTCATCTTTTTTGTTTCTAATTGAATTGATGTGAATTTTTTCTTTACTGTTTTTGGTACGTTTGGCTAGCCATTTATTAATCTTATTCATCCTTTGGAAGAACCAAACTCTTTGGCTTGAGATTGCTCTGGGTTGCATAATTCTGGGGTTGGTTCTCGTCAAGTCATTCATTAGCCATTATATCCAGCTACTTTGCTAACTTCTAATTATGGTCATGCCTGATTGTGGCATTAGTTTCCTCTGCCTTGTCCTCAAGGTCTGAAATTCTGTCCTTGCAGTGTTCGAGCCAACTTCCCCTGTTTTCAAATGGAATTTTCATATCCTGACCTTCAGCTAGGTTTCTTTTCAGATTTTCTACTTCTCCATCAGAATGTTCTTTTGTGTCTCACATTGTCTTATTTACATCAGCCAGCTTTTTTTTTTTTTGTATCTTCCATGTGCCCAGTAAGCTTTGTTTTATTCATTATGACCATTTGACCATTATTTTGCTTTGTAAATCCTCTTTCTGCCCACTGACCATTACTTGCATTTCTTTAAAAATGACTTTTTTGATCTGACTGTTCACATAGACCAACTGGTTTGTTTGGTTTTTGACTTCCTTCCTATGAGCTCCACCATTCTAGGGCCCCCGATGTTAGCTCCTGGGGCCTCAGGCTCTTCTGCACATGTCTTCCTACATGCATTCTGCCTGGGTGCCCTTGATTTCATTGCTGAGGGATTTCACTTTATTGGCCTAGCTGGGAGGTTTCTTTGAACATGTATGAGGCTGTGTGTATGGGGGCGGGGAGCCATAAATCCACTGAGATCTATGTTGAGAACAGTGGGAGGACCTAACAGTCCACTTGCCTCTAAGGTATCTTGTTCATATCCAGCTCTCTCAGCAAAGCTCTCCTACCTGTTCTCACTCCCCTCCCCCTTGGGCGGGCTCTCCACCCTCTGACCACCCCAAGCACTCAGGAGGTCCCTCAGAGAGGTCTACCTCTCTGCAACTGTCTTTTGTGCCAGTTCATTCCTAGGCGCCAATTAAGAGTGTCCCCCAAATCACTGCTCTGTGGCCCATCTATGGCTTCTTTTTGCCTAAACAGTTCAGACTCAGGCTCTTTTCAAAGTGGCTCCTGACTAGATCACTTCCTAGTATGGCTGCTAAGTGCTGTGTCTCCTGAGCTGGTCTGCTAAGCTCTGGAAGGCCTTTTTGAGGGGCAGCTCGTGGTGCACATGAAGTTTGCACACAGGCTTTCTAAGGCCAGGAGTGGCCAGCTGCTGTCTATTCCTGCGGCTCCTGGCCCTGGGCTTACCTTGGTTTGAGGCTCCAGGCTCGTGGCTCGTGGCTCATTGCTCCTGGCTCCCGCTCCTGGCCTACCATGGTGTGCCACTGCTGCTGGCGGCTCGAGCACTGTCCAGGTGATCAGGGCAACTTCCCAGGCTGGCATGTTCTGCAGTCTCTGATGCGTCTACGGACCTTCCAGGGTTCCTGTGGCCTCCTTTCACTTCCCGGAGCTCTCCTCTCACTCCAAGCTAACTTGAGCAAGTAGTTTTTAACTGCATCTTGACTTTCTGAATGAGCCCGTGAGGAGCCATTGAGCAGGACTGTGTCCACTCAGCCACCTCCGTCCCCAGTGGTCCCATATGCCTGTCTTTTATATTGTAGTTTTTAAATAAAATAGAAAAAAAAGGAAAGGCTGCTAAGAAGCATATTTCTCTGGAGAAAAACACCAAACTAAATTTCTTTTCTCTTGAAGAGGCCTGTCCTCCCAGCACTCTGGGAGGCTGAGGCAGGAGGAGCCCAAGTTCAAGCCCAGCCCAAGCAACATAGTGACTTAGTGGGACCCTGTCTCAAAATCAGAAAACAAAATCAAAACAAATGGGCTTGGAATGTAGCTTAGTATGAAGCTCACAATGAATTCAAGAAGACCACACTCCCGGTCCCAAGCAGAGGTGGCCAGGGGCGGGCTCTGCCTGTGCACGGCCCCATGCCTGCGTCCCCGGAGGCGTCCCGTCGGCCAGGTTCCCCTGGGCCAACTTCTCGGCTTCTGTCCCTGCTTCCTCCTCAGTGGCCTCCAGATGCACATGGAGGTTTCTGTCCGGCTCCTGCAAGGTGATCCCATCTTCCGGCTCACCTTCCTGTGAGTGGCAGCTCTGATTTTATGGACCTGTTCACCCATTTTTTAACATGCCTGGGGCTGGGGATAGCTTTCTAGCCCCTGCTGAGCAGGGCTCGCCGCTGCACGCTGGCACCGTGCTAGGTAGCCCGCGTCCTGACACGTTGCTAGAGGCGGCTGCTGCATATATGCATGACATGAGGCCGCAAGGGCCCAAGCAGTGCTGCTCTGTCTTGATCAGCTTTTAGGATTCAGGGTTGAAAAATTGAATTCATTTCCTAGCCTCATAAATATTGAAGCACAGCATTAGATGAGAAGCTACGCACTCCCGCACTCCAAGCCTCCCCTGCTGGGCTGTGGATTCTTCCGCCAGCCTTTGTGTCCTGCTCCCTCTTCCGGCTTGGGACGATTCCGTTTGATGACTGATATTTTCAGCCAAAATAATACAGGTAAATATCAACAAATTCAGTAACACTTTTTATTTGTTATGTATGTATTTTTGAGCGGGGTCTCACTCTGAAGTCCAGGCTTACTGAACTCACTGTGTAGCCTAGGCTGGCCTCAAATTTGTAGTAGTCCTCCTGCCTCAGCCTCAGTGCTAGGATTATAGGCCTGCACCACCATGCCCAGCGGACTTTTATCTAGGGCCTTGACCAACTAGGTAAACACTATAGCCACTGAGCTGTACCCTAGCCCAATAACACTATTTTTGAGCAATGCATACAAACATACACATAGTGATTCCCCCAGAATATTTCCCCTTTAAAACAAATAAGGCTGTCCCACTCCCTTGTTTTCAGAGGGACACGAGCTTTCTTCCTGCCTGCTGTGTAAGGACCAGGCATGCTTAGTGGTAAGGAGTACATTTAGATGCTCAGTCAGCAGCTGCCCGCCCACCGCCCTCCCTCACAGGACCCACTGGACAGGTTCCAAAACTGTTCCTCCTGGGAAGGAGTGAATTCTCAAGCGTTCTGCTCCCTCCTCCAGGAGGCCCGAGGGAGGCCTCACTGTACTGACGATCTGGCCCGCAGTGGCAGATTCATCTAGATAGCATTGGGTTGGCAGACACGGTCCACAGGCCAGACTAGTCAACTGCCTACTTCTGTACGGCCTGCCTCTGAATAATGCCTTCTTGCAGTTTAAAATGCTAAAGAGAAATAGCATTTAGTGACACAAATGTTGGGTACAATTCGAATTTCAGTGAGCATAAGCAGTTACTGTCCGGCACAGCGTGGGTCTCCACAGCTGCCATGTTCCTCTGATGGTGCTGCTGTGTTTTTAACCACAGAATTCACCCGAGGGGCACACCAAGCCTTACGCATATCCCTCTGGATTCTGCCGAGAAATGTGCACTGGGGAGGGGGGGCCTCCTCTGGACTGTGGCCATTTGGGGATGCTGACTCCCCTTGACTTGAGGAATTGGCGAGAGAAGTAAAGATGCCCTCCTTCCTTTTTTTCTCATATCAGGGACTGGATTTAGGGCCTTCACATTAAGATATCTCTCCGGTCCTTGTTTCCACTTTATTTTTTAATTTTTGAGGCATAGTCTCACTAAGTCACTGAGTGACTCAGGCTGGGCCCTAAGTGGTAATGCTCCTGCCTCAGCCTCCCGGAGTGGTGGAATGACAGGCCTGCACCCCATGCTAGGCTCTGTTCCTCATTTGTCAAAAGTTCTGCAGGCCAACATGTTTCACTTTCCAAATCCTCTGAGTCGTAAAGTGCTCCAGCTCCATTTCAGACCAAAACAAGGTGGCACAGAAATGTTGATCAAATTAAGCTCGCAACACAGCACCACAGGTAGATATTATTATTTCTGGTGTAAAGATGGGAGAAAGGAGACTCAAAGACATTAAGCAACTTCCACAAGTTTACCATTATTATTAACTCTGGAGTGTCCCCTCAAAAGCCTCATGTAATTGGATGTAGTGAGATTCCTGTGGAATCATGTGTTGCCGGATTTGGGGCTGGGATGGCAGGGGCAGACACTTGGGATATGACCTGGAGGAATGGTATCAATTTGTTGAGATGGGAGGAGGCGCCGAGGGCAGAGCTTTCAGGTGTATGCTATTGACTCAGGGCCAGGAAGTGCGGGAGCATCACCCACCCTGGGTGTGGGCGACCCAACTGGTAGTTTGAGCTAAGTAAAGAAAGGAAGAAGAGGCATCGTTACAGCTTCTTCTTGGGAAAGCTCCGGCCTTGCCTGAGTCTCTAGATACGTACTTGGTCCTGATTCACTTGTCTGCAATGCTGTGAGCAGCGCCCCGGCCTCTGCCATGTGCTTCCACCGTTGCCAGGCTCCATGGATGGACTGGGTGAGACCTTCTGAAACCATGAGCTCAATAAATCTTTCCTCCCTTAAACAGTGGGTATTGGGTATTCTGTCCCAGCGGTGAATACACACCTAAACCAACCATGTTGCCAGAACAAGACTTGAGCCTGGATCCTCCCACACCTGAGAAAATCCCCTCTCCACTACTCCCTGAGGGGCTTGCCCCTGGTGGGGCCTCTCAGCGGACTTCTGTCCTCTCATTGTTACAGAGAGGGGTATCTTTAGTTTCAGATCCCACCCCCACCCCCAACTTGAAAGTCCTTGGTGCTTGGTCCTGACCAGATGTAGGGTGGTGCTGTTGAGGGCTTGTCCCCTCCCCTCTGCGGTCCTGGGGAATTTCAATTTTAGTCATAGGCCAAAGGTGGTGGCCGTGCTTTGATAAGGAAGGCAGACTCCACCCTCTCCAGAATTATAGACAGCAGACTTCTAGAATTTTGGTAGTGCCAGTTTATTTTTAATCACCTACCACTTCCTGTTTGTGACCTTTGGTTCTTTTTCTTTGCCATTTTCCTTTCTTTCCTTCTTTCTGACTTCCTCTGCACATTCCCTGGCTGCAAGTACCCTCACAGTGCCAGCAAACAGGAACGGGGCTAGTTGAAATTCGTGCCCTAGGAATTTTGAGGTAATGTAAAATTTTATGCAGCCATTCAAGGGCATTGTTCCAAGCATCACCATGACCCTGGGTTGTCCTTGCCATGACCTGGGAGGATGCTGAGTGCTCTGGCTGGCTGCCACCCACTCTCACCTCTCTCTCCTTGGACTCTCTGTGTTCTTTTGCACTTCAAACCACAGCACATGCTGCCCCCTTTATTTAGACTTCTTCTGGGAGACCAGCTTCTGTCATCTGCCAGGTCCCAGGTCATGGCGGGCCACCTGCTCAGAGCTCCTCCCCTATCACTGTCTCTGTGCTCGGTGAGGCCCACTGTTGGTTTGCTTCTAAGCACTTTCCCCACTGTATTATCTCCCAGCTGTGTGCAGTAGACCTGAAAGCAGGATGTAGGACCGTCCCTGTCCCTGCAACACAGCCCTCCTCTCACAGCGCTGGGCACCAGGTGAGTGAAGGAAGACCGTGTGCTTCTGCCTCCACGAGCAGGGGCGTGCCCATTTCCTGATGTCGTGTTCTGCCTCTTTTTGCAGACTATCGTCTGTCACATCCTGGGTTAGGTTGATTCCTAGGTGTTTAATTTTTTAGAGGGCTCCTGAGTGGGGTTGCTTTGCTGATCTCCCTCTCCGTGATTTCATTCTTGCTGTACAGGACTGCTGCTGCTTCACCTCTGGATTCTGTGTCCTGCCGCTCTGATGAGCTTATTAGTTCTGACAGTCTTCAGTAGAGTTTTGGGGTCTTCTACATAAAGGGCCATGATGTCTGCAAATGAGGATACTTTGGCTTCTTCCTTTTCTATAAAAATTCCTTTATTTCACCCTCTTTTCTAATGGGTAAAGAGGATGGGGAGAGGAAGGGAAAGTGATCCAGATGTGATGTGTATGTATGCTGGTTCCTAAACTGAATTTTATTATTAGGTGTTGCATATAGAAACTGATAGAATAATAATTTGGGGGGAAGCATGTAGGTGGGAAGCCATGCTGTGTGAAGGAAGTGGGGAGCAAAAAACAAAGGTCTCACAGTCTCAGCTCCATTTGTGGAATCTAAAAAAAGTGAACTCATAGAAGCCCTGTGCCAGCAGGTGGTTCCCAAGGCCGGGGCCACTTTGATTCCTGTGTCTGAGGAGCTTCCGAGCTGATACAATAAACAAGCACAGGCAGACCCCAGAGGGAGGAGGAGGTAGAGGGTCTGGGGAACTTAGCACCCAAGGAACAGCACTGTTCTCTTGGTGAACGCTTCACCTGCCGTATAAAAACCAGAAGGGACACTAGAGAAGGACCTAAGGGAAGCCTCTCCTGTATCATTGGGGGCCTGGGACAGGGCAGAAGTAGAGGCCTGGAACAGAGCCCCATCTTGGTGAGAACTGCCCCCATTTAGCCGGACGTCATCCTCCAGTGGGAATTTGTGCCATCCCTCCCCTCCCACACTGCTGGCCGGGCCAACTGTGGAGCTGGGTTCCCAGGCCTAGCAAAGCAGGGAGGCCACGTGCTTGCTCTGCTCATCAGGGTGGCAGCAGAGGACAGACAGAGAGCCGAGCTTCTCAGTATAGTCACTGTCAACGAGAGGACAGGGAGGTCCCCGATGCCAGGGACTCTGCCCTGCTGCCCACCCTTCTGGTGTCAGGGGTCACGGTGGAGCGCCCACCCCCACCCCCACAGGAGGAAGAGATGAGTCGGCCACAGTGTGGTTTGGCAAATGCCCAGCGTGCCGCAGAAAGGCTCTGCCTGTACGAAGAGGCAGGACAGGCACAAGCTGGGTGAGGGGTGGCCATCATAACAGCCAACACACAGGGGAGCAGGCACTGGAGGACTGGAAAGTAGGTAATGGCGCACCTAGAGCAGTCCCTGGAACACTCACACAGAAAAATACACTCAACACCAGGCACCAGGCAGTGGGGTGTGGTCCTGAAACCCAGCTGCTGGCTGAGGCAGGAAATTCGCAAGTTTGAGGCCAGCCCAGGCAACTTAAGGAGAGTCTGTATCAAAAAACAAATACATTTAAAAATTTTTAAAAAGGACTAATGGTATATTTGAGTGGTAGAGTGGCCTTGGGTTTTATAGCCTTTGTATTTTTTTTTAAATACACCCACAAACATACATATGTTTTGGCTTTTTTTTTTTTTTTGTAGTACTGAAGATTAAACCTACATCCCCATACCTTTTTTAAAATTTTGAGATAGAGTCTTGCTAAGTAACTATGTTGTCCACACTGGGCTTGAACTTGCAGTCCTCCTGCCCCAGCTTTCCAGAGTGCTGGGATTACAGGTCTGCCACCACTCCTGGCTTCAAAAACTAGAACAATGAGAACAGTATTTGAAAATATGTTTATATAACTCCAGAAAGGCAAGAAAAGTAAAAAAGAGGAAAGAAAAAATGAAAAGACAAAAAATAAAATGGCAGGATTAAACATTGACCCGTTAATAATTGAATGTAAACTTCATTGGTTTTAGTATATAGTTATGGTAAAAGACAGAAATTGTCTTTAAAGTGGTCCAACTGTATTCTGTCTAAAGGAAATCATTATGAAATTTAATACATTTAAGTATAGGAAGGTTGAAAGAAAACATGGAAATATATCACTCATGTAACATTAATCAAAAGAAGAATGACTACATTAACACACAAAATAGCCATTGGAGCAAAGAACATTATAAGAAATGAAAAAGGCATTATGTAATAATAAATGAACTACTAACCAAGGAGATAGGATAATTTTAGATGTCTAGGCATTGAACAACAGATCTTTGAAATGCACAAAACAAAAGTTATTGTAAGTGGCAGAAATAGACAAAAAAAACAGTTATAGTTGGAATCTTAAACATATCTCTGTTGACAATTGATATATCTACTAGACAGAAAGACCAGAAAGGACACAGAAGACTTTAACTGTGGCACCCCAACTGGATCTAGCTGGCATTTATTTATACAACACTCCTCCAGCAATAGAACAAGAATTTTTTTTCAACCAAAGAACATTTATCTAGGTAGAGCATATTGTACGTTCTGAAATAAATCTCTACCATGTGTCCTCTGAGCACAGTGAAATAAACTAGAAATTAACAACAGAAAGATAACAGGAAAGTCTCCAAAAACTTGAAAAAAAAATTTAAAAAGTCACGATTTTCAATGACCCATGGATCAAAGAGAAAGTCTCAGAAAAAATTTAAAAAATACATCAAACTAAATGAAAATGGAAGGAATGACAGAAGTTGGAGCAGAAATGAAATTGAAAACAGAAAAATGATAGAGAAAAATCAACAAAACCAGAAGTCTAGTTTCTCGAACAGATCAATAAAATTGACAAACCTCTAGCTGCAATGACCAAAAAAAAGAGGCAGCACTAGAAGCCCAAGTAAACAGATGGCATCGCATCAGGCTGAAGTTCCCGCTCAGTGAGGGAAACAGCCAACAGTGTGAAGAGTCAACCTGGGGGCAGGTGTGTGCAAGCGACATACTCACTCGGGGTACACATCCCACCTGCATAAGGAGCTCAGATAACACAATAACATGCAAAAGTAAGCCAAGGACCTGAGCAAACGCTTCTCCACAAAAGACAAACACATGGCCGACAGGCTGATGGAAACACGCTCAGCATTGCTAACCAGCCAGGAAGGGCAAATTGGATGTACCGTATCACCTCAGGTCTGTTGGAATGGCCGCTACCCACAAGACGGGAGGAGATAGTAGGTATCCGTCAGGGTGTGTGCCTGCTGTTGGTGGGAGTGTGACTTGTACGATCGTGGAAAACTACTTGGATGTGCATTAAAAAGCTAAAAATAAAAGTACCATGACACACAGCAATTCCATTCTAGGGATGTATCCATGGGAAAATGAAACCAGCATGTCAGGGAGGTATGCGCCCTCCTGTGCTAGCAGCGGAGTCAGTCACAAGCACTGAGAGTGGAACTGACTGAGCGACTCATAATCAACAGATCGGCCAACAGAGCAAACATGGTACCTGCACGTCAGCGAGTGTGACTCAGCCTTTAAGAAGAAGGAAACCCGTCATTTGTGACAACATGGAGGGACCCACAGGACATCCTGTTAAGTGAGACAGATTGGACACAGGAAAATAAGTAGCATGCCATCTCACTTATGGGCAGAAAAGGGAAGAGTTGGACTGAGATTAAAATAATGGTCACAAGGGTCACAGAGAGAATATGTGGAGTCACAGGGAAATGTGGGAGCTAGGGCTTCATACTGTTCAAAAGATTGACAATTTCTGTTCAATAGCAGTAACTTCAAAAGACGAACTATACAACATGGTAACTGTAGTTAATAACACAGTGTCTTAGTTACTTTTTTGTTGCTGCGATACAGTACCCACCTTCTGCAACTGAAAGGAGGAAAGGTTTAGTTTAGCTCGCAGTGTCGGAAGGTGTGAGTCCATCCTGGGCAGCCGGCAGTGGAGGAAGCACACGGTGGAGGATCTCGAGGGAGAGAAGCTGTTCGCAGCACAGTGGACAGGAAGCTGAGAGCGAGTGAGGGCTCGGCTGGCACATACCCTTCCAGGTCCTGCCTCAGTGATCCACCCCTTCTGGGTCACACCTCATCTCCAAACAACACTTAAAGTCCACAGATAACCCACAGTGTCCAGCCGTATGAGGTTTTGGGGGACATTCTCCACCCAAACCATAACACACTGTGTTCTATACCGAAGTGTCATTAAAAGGGATCACCATAAAAGTGGTAAGTTAGTGAAGCAAAGCATGTAAATTTATTTGATTTCACTGTTCTATGATACATATTTTTTGTTTTTTTCTTTTTAAAGCATCAAATTGTACAGGATAAATGTGGCAATGGATTGGATCTAGCGTGCTGCCGAAAAGCTTTTGTATTTGGCTATAGTGGGCCAGCTGTGGAACTGTGTGCTATTGGGAGGTTGGGCCTGGCTGGAAGGGGCAGATGCTTGCGATTTGATCTGGAGGGTTTGTGTCAGCTTGCTGAGACTGAGTTGGGAGTACCTAGGACAGAGATCTCAGGTGTTTGTTGTTGATCTGTGGTCCAGGAAGTGAGAGAAGGGCACCCACTCTGGCTGTGGGAGGCCCAGCTGTCAGTTTGAACTAAATAAAGGAAGGAAGAAGAAATACTGCTACAGATTCTTCCGGGGAAGGCTGTCGCCTTGCCTGAGTCTCCAGGCTCACTTGGCTCCTGCTGGACTTGGCTTCTGCCTGCAATGCAGGGAGCAGCTGCCCAGCCTGACCCACGCACCTTCACAGAGCCCAGCTGCCCTGTGAATGGACTGTGGGAGGCCTTCTCAAACTGAGCTACAATAAATCTTTCCTCCCTTAAGTTTCCTTAAGTTATGGATGTTGGGTGTTTTGTCACAACAATGAATAAGTAACTAAGACCAATATATGCAATCTTCTCTGTCAATTAAGAAAATTGATTTTCAAAAAAGAAACTATTATTAGTATTATGAAAGTAGAAACATCTATGATCAGCTACACAGTCACTAAGAGTAGGGAAACTACAGCTCTACAAGTGTAATTTCAGCAACGAAGAAAAAGTGGTTCAATTTCTTCTTAAGTGTAAGCTACCAGACGTCAACCAATGTGAAACAGATCATTTGACTATCCTCAGAAGTACTAAAGAAGCGAGATTTGTAGCTGAAAAGTCTCAAGCAAAGGGAAGAAGATGTTACTGGAAAATTTTTCTAAACAGTTAAAGGAGGATCAACACCAATTCTACAGAAACTCTCTCAGAAAATAGAAGAGAGCAATTTCCAACTTGTCTTTTGAGGCTGGAATTGCATAATACTGAAACTTGGCAAGATATATATTTAAAATAAAAAACCTACAAACCAAAACCTTCCATGAACATAGATTTTTTAAAGATCCTCAGCATATATCAGCAATTAAAATTTAACAATGTGCAAAAATAATTATGTATCACTCTGGAGTAGGATTTAATTCGGGTACATAAGTCTCTTTCAATATTTGAAAGCCAATCTGAGTGATCTTTCGTATAAACAAGCTGAAGAACAAAAATCACATAATCATATCAATTGAGACAGAAAGATAACTTGACAAAATTGTTTCTCCCTCTCGTGGTAAAAGCTCTCAGTAAATTAGAAATAAATGAAAAATTTAACTTGCTGGAGCTCATCAGTGAAAGCCGTTCCCCAACATAGCACCTATCACCAACTGCCGGAAGGTGGGTGCTTCCTCCCCTGGCTGGGGGACAGGAAGGAGGCCTGTCTGTCCACTGTCAGCAGGACACTGGAAGCCACAGCTAGCAGGCAGTGGCGGGAGGAGAGAGCAAAGCACATCCGGGATGAATTACAAGAAGTAAACTCTCCCCATCTGAAGCTGACTGGACAGTCTCCATTTTTAAAATTTCTAAGGAATCTCCAAAAACAAAGCAAAACAAAAGCCTGTAGCAAACTCTTGAGCATTGCCAGGTCACCGAGGACAAGATCAAAATAAAAAAAATCCATCGTGTTTCTATATATGTGCAAAGAGTGTATGAAAAATGACACTAAAAATCACCCGTTTGTGAGAATGAGAGGGATTAAATAAATAAATACGGAGGCAGGAGAGCACAAGAAAGGCCTACAGCAAAGCCCGAAATTGGCCGGCGAGGACGTGGGGAAGAGGCCGCCTTTCACGGGGATGGTGGGACTGTAAGCGGGTGAGCCATCCTGGGAATCAGGATGGAGACTCCGCAGGAAGCCGATAATGGAAATCCCATGTGACCCAGCCATCCCTGTCCCAGGTGTCTCCTGAGAGAGTTAGTGTCATCACGTTACAGTGATACACGCACGCCCGGTGCTTGACAGCTGAATCCCAGAAGCAGCCTACATGTCCATCAGAGGATGAGCTGGTAAAGCACAGGTGGTGCACATGCACAATGGAGTATTACTCTGACATGAAGAAAGACAAACTTGAACCACTTGGGGGGAAATGGGTGCACGTGAAGACCACAAAGCTTAGCAGATTAAATCAGATGCAAAGGTTAAGAAATAGTGTGGTTTTACTTACTTGAGAACCCCAAAATATAAATTACTTACAGCTCAAAATAAAAGAGAGAAGTTAGAAAATCGGGAGGTAAACCTCTCAGAAATAGCAAGGGATCTGGGGATGGGGAGGGGTTGGATGGGAACTATCCATGATCAACATGCAATACACACACACACACACACACACACACACACACACACACACACACACCAAGTTCCCAAGCTGTATGTATTCAATAAGTATTGCGAATGTACACTGATAAAAAAACTAAAAAGGAAAACACAGAATTCCTAATTTGAAAATTAGAAATGGTGACAAATGAAATTGGAGGTCTAAATAGATAAAGCATACATGAGGGGATAGGAAATGCCAACACAATGAAGATGGAATTGTGTACCCCAAATTAATCTATGGGCATAGTGCGAACCCCAGCAATAATTCCATAGATCTGGACCAGTCTTTTGTACAATGCATGTGGAAAGACAACAAGACGAGACCAGTAGTAACAGTTTTGGAAAACAAGGTAGGAAACCTTCTCTCTGATTATCAGACTTAGCACTTGGTCGTGCTGACCAGCACAGCACTGCTCTGGTGAGGACAGAAGCGCATCCCCGAGGGCGGGAGGGAGAAGCCAGGAAGAGCCTCAGGCAAGAGCCAAAGCCTTGGAAACCGTGCCAGGCAATTCACCGCCTCCCCAACAAGCGTGCTGAACAACTGAACAGCCAGAAGCAAAAAGAATCAGCCTAAGCCCTATGCAAAATCTAATGAAAAATGAAAAAAAGTATTTAAGAAAAAACGTTAAATGGCAAAACTCTGAGAAGATGACACAGAAAACCTGGGACAATAAAAACTATAAAAGAAGAAAAGCCTACATCTGTTGACCTTCACCGTCATGAAAACTTTTACTTGTGAAAAATCTTGTTAACAAAACAAAATACAAAATAAAGAACAAATCATAAGAAATTACGGTCTGGCAAAGGATACATATATAGAATATTTAATAACTCTCAAAAGTTAATAGTAAAAAAATTAGCCCCGGTAGAAATAGGCAAAATCAATCAGTGGCCAAAAATCTGTGGTACATCCATACTGTGGAATATTACTCAGCCATAGAAAAGGACCACTCATAAAGATAACAACTTAGGGGGATCTTTTGGGTAATGGTGTTGTTATAGTGGTTGCACAAATCTTTACCTATGATACGGTTGCATCGTACAAATCATGCATATGTGCACAAGTCTACACACATGACACAATCATGCATACACCAATATGCAAGTGCATACAAAACAAGAGAAATCTGTGCCTGGTGTGTAGGTTGAACCAGTTAATTTCCTGGTTTAGTTATTGTCAAATTGATATTTCCACTGGAAGGCCCAGGTGCAGGGCTCTTGGGGCTTGTCTGCACTAGTTTCAGTACATCTTTTTCCCCCATTTTATTGATATTTCATTTTATCGATATTTCACCTTCTGCTTCTGACTCACTTCACTAAGCATGATGGTCTCAGGTTGCCTCCATTTACCCACAAAAGCCTCCAACCTATCTGTCTTTCTAGATGAGTTGTATTCCATTGTGTATAAATAATCACAATTTATGTATCCATTGGTCTGTAGATGAGTATTTTGGTGTCTTCTACATTTCAGCTATTATTAGTTGTGCTGCTGTGAACATGGGTGTACATGTATCTCTGTCATATGTTGTTTTTAAACTCCATTGGGAAAATCCCCAGAAGCGGTATCGCTGGATCAAAGGGGACATTTATTTCCAGTCTTTTGAGAGACTTCCATACTGCTTTCCATAGTGGTTGTACGAATTTACATTCCCAACAGCAGTGCAGAAGGGTTCCTTTCTCCCCACAGCCTCGCCAGCACTGATTCCTGTTTGAGTTCTTGATATAGACCAATCTCTCTGGAGTTAGATGGTATCTTAGTGATGTTTTGATTTGCATTTCTCTTATGGCTAAGGATGTTGAATATCTTTTCATGTATTGACTGGCCATTGGAACTTCTTCGTCTGAGAACTGCCTGTTCATTTCTTTTTCCCATTTTTCAGTAGGGTCTTTGATTTTGAAGGGCTTCCTATTCTTCATTTCCCTGTATATTCTGGTTATGAGCCTCCTGAGGTCTTGGTGGTGAATATTTTTTCCCAGTCGGTTGGTTCTCTTTTTACACTGTTGGTAATTTCCTTTGCCGTGCAGAAACTTTTTAATTTGACATAATCCTAATTGTTAATAATGGGGCTCTTTCTTTTGCTTTTGGTGTCTTATTAAGAAAGTTCTTGCCTACACCTATGTCTTTTAGATATTTGCTTAATGTGTCTTCCAGAAAGTTCAGTGTTTCAGTTTTAATATCTAGGTCTTTGATTTGATTTTGATGTATGGTGACAGGTATGTGTCTGTATTCATTCTTCTGCATGTAGATGTCCAGTTTTCCCAGCACCATTTTTTGAAGAGGCTGTCCTTTTTCCAGTGTATGCTTTTGGCTTGTTTATTGAAGATTAGGTAGCTGAGGGTATTTGAGTTTGTCTCTGCATCCTCAATTCTGTTCCACTGGCCTACCTATCTGTTTTTGTGCCAGTACTACATAGTTTTTATAACTATTGCTGTATAATATAACTTGTTGTGACTCTAGAATTATTACAAAATCACAAAAGGAATCAGAGAAGCAAAAATAAACTAAAAATTCTGTGTCCTACTCAATCCACAGTTCTCAGTAGTATTTTGGAAATTATCCATTTTTCCTTTTGTAACTAAATATAAATGCATTTACAAAAGGGCTTATAGCATGCTTCTTTGCCACTGTGTTCTTAATTTAACAGTGTGTCACGAACAGTTTTCTAGGTTTTACTTTTCTATAATGTATTATGTACTGTAATGTATTATTTGTATGCTAGATTTTTTTTAGAATCCCTGTTTTCAAACTTTTTTAAGTAATTGAATACTTCTTCTGTGTGTGTGTATCTTGCCAGAGATTGAACCCGTGGCCTTTGTAGTGAGCTGTGTACCACCTCTTTATCTAAGTTTTATTTTTAGGTAGGGTTTTGTTAAGCTGCCGTGGCTGGACAATCCTCTTGCCTCAGCCTCCCAGGGTGCTGGGATTAGAGGTGTGCAGCACCACACCCAGTTTGAACACGTCTTTCTTTTCTTGGGGTGGAGGTGGGGCCAGAGCACAGGGTCTTCACACATGAAGCTACATTTGCATCCCATTTTTTAAAAATTTTTGGTTTTGAGACACAGTCTCGCTAGTTTGCTAAGTTGTCCAGGCTGGGCTTGAACTTGGCATCCTCCTGCTTCAATTTCCTAAAGTCTTGGGATGACAGGCCGATGCCACCATACCCAACTTGAGCATTTCTTTCTTTAATGGGTGTGCTATGAGAAAGAGAGGGAGGAACATGGGGCTGTTCTTTTTAGAATAGAGCAGAGAGCCAGCGAGGCTCGGGGCCGGATGTCCCCAGTTGTGCTATAGTAGCCCATCACATCTCCGGTAGGTCTTCTGGCTCCAGCAATGCAACTTGAAATCTATGGGCCTCTGGAGTAAGTGATGGCTACACGGCTGCATCAGGTGTATGCTCAGTGCCAAGCTTTAGGTTGTGGCTGGCTGTTACTATCCTGGACCGGAAGAGGCCGTCACCTTGACTTTGCCTGTAAACATCACAAGAAGGGTCCCAGGAAATGGGCTAGCTGACCTTTGCTTCTTCTAGAAATGTTCACTTAAAGTTCCTGCCTCCTGAGCTATCTCATTAGAGGCCCCCTCTATTCTGAGAGCTGAGTCTGTGCCGTAGGACGCTGGCATCTGCAGGGACTGGGTTTTGGCACAGCGCTCAGCCACACTGAGGTTTTCTTACCCAAACTGAAAATATGTCAGGATCTCTAAAATCATCCCAGCATTCATTAGTGTCAGCATGTCCTGTATGTGTTTTGTCAGCATAGATAATTTATAAACACAGCTCCATTCCTTCAAAAGTTAGAGCATGGCAGAAAATAGCTGCGGTGTGTAAATCCAGCTCCGTAACATGTCTTTCACAACGGGCACGCACCAAGGATTATATTTAGACTGCAGCTTCCTAAGAAAACAATTAACGCCCGTATCGACTAGCACATATTTGCTGCTAACACTGAAAGAAAAGGCAATGTTCTCGTCACGCGACACCCTCTGGCAACTGCTGCTGCCGTTTGCCGGAGTCTCAGGTGCCAAATTTGCTACTAGTCGGGTCTCCTGTCTCAGCTGACAGTCCTGGGGGAGGACCATGATTTTGTTTTCTTGTCCTATTTAATGTCACGATTTCGAACTTTAGAGAACGGGAGAATGTCCCTACCTGCTGCACAAGGTGAGATGCCAACCAGGATTTAATGTCTCCTGTTCTCCAGAGAGAACCACGACTGACACAAGCTTTAAAAATCTCTCCTACAGATTTTAACATTCATGCAGTTTTGTTTTGCTTTTCTGAGGATCTGGGGATCCAGGAGCACAGGGCCTTCACACTGAGCTACATCCGCAGCCCATTTTTAATTTTTGAGTTTGAGAGAGGTTCTAGCTAAGTCACTAAGTTGCCTTCGCTGGGCTTGGACCCGCAGTCCTCCTGCCCCAGCCTCCAGAGTCCCTGGATTACAGGCCTTGGCCACTGACCTGGCTTCCTGCAGATTTTTTCCCCACCTTTTATTGATATGTATACGTGCAAAATTCAAGGTTTCCAAAGAAGTTGAGCATTTTGTGCACATACGTATCTTGTCAAGGTGATAAGGGCTTTCCCACTCTCCTTTTGTCCCTCCTCCTACCCACTCCTTCCTCCCTCCTCCCCCACCCTACTCCCCTCTTTGACTTTGTCTTTCATCGTAAGTTCCATAGGTGTTGTGATCTGGGTCTCTCATATCAGAGAGACCATTCGATGCTTCACCTTCTGCTTCTGACTCACTTCACTAAGCATGATGTTTTCTAGTTTCTTCCATTTGCCTGCCAAAGCCTCCATGCTATTGGACTTTATTGATGCATAGTATTCCACTGTGTATAAGTGCCACATTTTGTGTATCCACTGGTCTGTTGACAGGTATCTTGATGACTTCCATATTTTTGCTATCGTTAGTTGTGCTGCTATGAACATGGGTATACATATATCTCTGTTATGTGTTGTTTTGGTCTCTTTTTGATATATTCCCAGGAGGGGTGTCGCTGGATCGAAGGGGATATTTATTTCTAGTCTTTTAAGAGATCTCCATACTGTTTTCCAAAGTGGTTGTACGAATTTACATTCCCAACAGCGGTGCAGGAGGGTTCCTTTCTCCCTGCAGCCACACCAGCACTGATTATTATTTGACTTGTTGATATAGGCCATTCTCTCTGGAGTGAGATGGTATCTTAGCATTGTTTTGATTTGCATTTGTCTTAAGGCTAGAGATGTTGAGCATCTTTTCATGTATCTATTGGCCACTTGTACTTCTTTGTGAGTGAACTGTCTCTTCATTTCATTTGCCCACTTTTCAATAGGATCCTTTATTTTGGTAGGCTTACTTTTCTTTAGCTCCCTGTATATTCTAGTTAGAAGCTTCTTATCTGAGATGTTGGTGGTAAATATTTTTTCCCAGTCTTTTGGGTTTCTTTTTACAATGTTGATAGTTTCCTTTGTTGTGCAGAAACTTTTTAGTTTGACAAGATCCCATTTGTTAATAATGGGGATAATTTCTTTTGCTCTTAGTGACTTGTCAAGAAAAGTCTTTGCCTACCCCTACGTCTTTTAGACCTGCAGATTTTTAAAGATACCATCACTCCAGGGACCGCCCTTCCTTGCTCTCAGAGCCTGCCAACACTCTCCTGGTCCCCTCCACTGTGCCAGGCTCAGGGATCCTACCCCTCTGGAGGAACATGCCATTCCAGGTCAGCATATCCCAGGCACCCCAGGCCAGGTGCCAAGGCATCTCGGCCCCACTAATGCTTCCTGGGAATTTTGATTCATTGTGCCTGTTTCAAGGACCATCACAAATGCTTTCTGAGAAGCAACCAATTAAACAATTTCATCAAACTCAAATCCAAACCAAATTTTTTTCTTCAAGATTTTTTTGTTTTGTACTACTGGGCCTTCACACTAAGATATAACTCTAACCCATAATTTTTTGGCGTGGGTGGTTGAGACAAGGTCTCATTAAGTGGCTTAGTTACCCAGGCTGGCGTTGAACTTGTGATCCTCCTGCCTCAGCTTCCCAGAATGCTGGGATGACAGATCTGTGCCATGGGCCCATGTTCTTTGAGATCTTGATTGCTAGAAGTAAGAAATTAAGAAAGGATTCTTCGCTGGGTGAAGGGGGCACACCGTGTGGCCGGGCTTTGCGAGGCTTCCCGTCTCCTTCTGTTCCTCGCATGTAAAGGATCCATGCGAGTTTCCTGGTAGATGTTAGGAGATTTTATCTTACCGTTGGCACAAAGTTCATTCACATTGTGTTTGATGTTTATTTTTTGATGACCTGGGACCTTGTTTCCACACAAAGCAGGCAGATGGCAAAGGCATTTTTTCATGAGTGAGGTAAGGGTTTCTGCAGATCGATCCTAGGTGTCTGCCTAGGCTGTATGCTAAAGGCTCAGTCCACTGGTGGCTTCACTGGGAGGTGGTGGAAATGTAACAGGAGGGAGAGGTCTTCAGGTCACTGGGGTCATGTCCTTGGAAGGGATGGCAGAACCCCCCCCCCCCTTCCTCTTCTTCCCTTCTTACTTCCTGACCAACAAACTGAGTGACTCACAGTTCTGAGAGCAGTGGGGCTGATTGACCACGGACCAGCACTTCCAAAACCATGAAAAAAAAACAAACCTTATCTCTTTATAAGATGACTCTCTCAGGTGACCTGTAACGGCAACAGGCTTGCTAATGGGTAGTCTGATTCATAAGCAAGTTTCGTGCCAAAGTGGGAAGAGGGCCTGTGTGTTCATAATGAGATCATGGAATGGAGGCAGCTACCATGCTGGGTAATCTGGAACCTGGTAGATGCCCTGACTGTGCAGGCTGGAGGCGCCTGCTGGGGTCACGGACTGTAAATTAAACTCACAGGGTCAGCCTCTTTTTCCGAGCTCTGCATGACCTGTGATATCTGGCCATCCGTTTACAGCAGCGCATCGTGTATTCTGAGCAGTTAACGCTGCAGCAACACGACGCACATACTTATTAGTCACATAAATCAGGAGTTTCTGCACCTGAATAAAGATGAATTTGTAACCTGCGCACAGGGCAAGGAGACTCACGCAGCAGGGAAGGGGTCCCCGTGGCACCTGCTAATCACCACCGTCCCTGCCCTGCCGTGCAGCCTGCGATCGCTTTCCCCGAGAAGAAAGCCCTGACGCCAGTGCCTGCCTGCAGCTTAAATAAGTCAGGACCTCGGAGGACCCCGGGTGCAGAGGCTTTCTTCCTACCTATGATGCATTTTTATGATGGGGACTGCCCAGGAAGGAGTTGTGCCCGGCATAAAAGGCAGCGCGTTGGGAGGGGGGGAGCAGTCGGGGAAGAGGTTCATGTGCACATGAAAGCCTTTCTCCAGTATCTTTTCTGGGTGAGCTGGCATTGCTCTCTGTGAGGGGTGGAACTGACCCAGGTGAGACACTTTGGCTTGAATGTGGCTGTCTCCTTGGCAGCAAATAGGTTAATTAAAAGTGGAATGCTGGGCTTGGTGCCACAGACTCCTCAGCCTGGGAGGCTGAGGCCAGGAGGATTGCAAGTTCGAGCCCATCCTGGCATCTTAGTGAGATTCTGTCTCACAAATATAAAAATAAAACAAAACAAATGGCTGAGGATGTAGTTCAGTGCAAGGTATTAAATTTCATCACTGGTTCTGATAAAAATAAAGGCAGGGTGGGTTTTGAGGGCTGGAGTGTTTTACCTGGGATCTGATGTCCACTGTGAACATGAGCAGAGTGAAGGCGGGCTGCGGAGCCTGACACGCGTGCGTCCCCTGGGGCAGGGGGTGGTGTGTGTGTGAGTGGTAGCGGCAGGAAGCTGTGACTCCCAGCGTGAGCAGGGGAAGGGGTGGCACTGAGCTGCTGAGGCCAGCCTCCAGGTGACAGCCAAGGCCTGACTGCGAGGTGCCGAACCAGCACCCTGGGTACGCTGTGGCCACGTGTTCAGGGCCAGTACTGTAGGGAGGACGCTTGGCACAGCCCCGGTCATGCGACTTGCAGGCTCGCCTGGCAGAATGTCCCCGGGTTGTCCCACAGGAGCCCATCAAGGATTCTTCTCCTTGCTCAGCCCCACCTGCTTCACGGGGCCACTCCAGCACACATTTCCTGGGGCGCCGTGTGACGTCGGGTGAGTAAGTTGCCTTCATTTATAAAGAAGAGCAGAGTGCCTGTCACTGTGACTGGCACATGACAACAACAAGGTCAAGAGAAAGAGCTGCACCCGTCACTGCCTGCTGGGCCTGAGGACGGCTGGATCTGTCGGGGACCCGCGAGGCTTAAGGTGTGCGGTATCCAAGCGTGTGCGTGCCCGCGTGTGCACCTCAGAACTCCCCCGGAGGTGACCGCCCCCTTCCTGAAGCCAAGGTGTGTGTGTGTCTTTCTTTCTGTGTACCTCTGCAGTCCCCTGGGTGGTAACTAGCTCCTGCCTGTGGGGGAAGTGCTGGGATGGGCGCTGTTAACGCCTTCTGCCCTGGGGCTTCCCTGGCACACTGGCTTCCCGCAGGCGGTGTCCAGCCGGGACGCCTTCCCTGGCCTGCGGGCCCTTCCCAGGTGGCGTGCCTTTCTTTCTGTGTCCTTCGTTCATGACGCCACCCGGTGTCAGAAAGGGGCGGGGGTCTTGTCCACTTCCCAGGAAGCGGCGCCTCGTCTCTGACGCAGTCAGGACTGTCAAAGTGGGCTGGCCCTGGGGTGCCAGCCTGTAGTCCCAGCACTCTGGGAGGCTGAGGCAGGAAGATCTCAAGTTGCCGCCCAGCCTGGACAACTTAGCCACTTGGTAAGACCCTGTCTCAAAAATACAAAGAACTAATTAATTAATTAAGTGAGCTGGGGAACTAGCTCAGAGTGAGGGCCCTGGGCTACATCCCCAGTGTCATCACCACAGGAGAAAGACCAGCAGAGTCGCTTCAGTGAGAACATCCAGTGATACGTTGTGCCAGGGAGGCCAAGACAGCACCAGCACTGTGACGGCCATCTGCACTCATGGGGTGCAGGGCTCTCTGTCTGGTCGGTGGCTACCTCAGAGCCCAGTGACTTGGGAACAGTGGGATTCCAGGTGCTGTGTAGAGCTAAAAAGGCTGGGACCTCCCAAACCAGCACTAGCTACTTCCATGTCACAGATGGCACCCTCTCACCCTGTCCTCCCCTGATGGAAGGACCATCCAGCTCAGGTCACTCCTGCAAGGGCATTGGTCCCACGTGTGGGGACAAAGCCTGCTGACCCCGTTGCCCACCACAGCCCCCGCCTTCCAGTGCCTGCATCTGCAGCCAGGGGTCCACCCGGGAGACCGGGATCCGCAGCACGATGGCCAGGCTGTCTTGTCACCCATCGGAGGGCGGACCTGCTACCGGCCTGTCTGCTCCCGGGCATGTGCCCTGCATTCTCCTTTATTTTGCTCTGCAAAGTTTCTCCACATCTGAGCAAAACATAACAAAACAGAAGCCTCTGTTGCCCGCCCCAGTTTCCAGGCCACTGCTGTGCCTCCAACAGCAGGTGACTCCAGAGCAGGTGACAATGGCGACGCTTTGTCTCTTCCCTGGCCCCGTTCCCTGCCAGGTCCGTTCACCTGGCCTTGTCCCCACCCACAGCTAAACTGTTCTTGCAAAGGTCACCAGTACCCACGCACAGTCGCTGACCTGACCTGTGGGTGGCATTTGTCCTGAGGTGTCCCTCCCTCCTTGTCCCGGCCTGTCCCTTCCTTCTTGTCCTGAGATGCCCCTTCTTATCCCCGGGTGTCTCTCCCTCCTTGTCCCAGGATATAGTCATAGGATTTTAAGACCCTGTTCTGGTTTTCTTTCAAACTCTGTGCCTTTTTTTTTCTTGACTGGAGATTGATTTTTCATTTTGAGACAGGGCTTCACTAAGTTGCTGAATTTACTAGCCTGGGCTCAAAACTCGCCAACCTGCTGGGATTTCAGGCCTACTTCCAGGTTCAATTTTCTATCAGATTTGGGTGAACTCCTGACTCATATCTGCCTCCTGAACATGTCTCCTAGGTGTCAACAGGGTCTCAAACATAACACAGTCAGGCCTAATTCCTGCCCCCTCCCCAGACCCAGGCCTCCCTCAGCTCCCCCATAGCTGTTAACACTCACTCCAGCCTTCCTGTCGCTCAAGCCATACACCACGTCACTGTGTACTTGTTATGGTCTGGATCTGGAATATCCCCCAGAGCCTCATGTGTTTGAATGCTGTAGAGTGTCTCTGGCTTCCACTTAAGAGATGAAGCCTGGCTGGAAGGGGTGCATACTTTGTGTTTGACCCGGAAGGGGTGGATCACTAGAGCTTGACCTGGAAGGACATACCCAGGCTCCACCCCTCCTTCCTCATTTGGCTTCCTACCCGCCATGTTGTGAACAGCTTGTCTCCATCTAGGCCTCCACCATGTGCTTCCACCATTGCCAGTTTCCCCTGAATGGACTGAAACCTTCTCAAACAGTGAGGTACAATAAACCATCCACCCATACATTGTGGGTGTTGGGTTCTGTGTCCCAGGAGGGAAGCAACAGCTTAAGACAGTACCCCGCTCTTTCCCTCGCACCCGCATTTAAGTCCATCCGTGGATTTTGTTGCCTGGAGCCTGACCTTTTTTTTTTCCCACAATTTTCCTTACTGTGTGTATGCGATGCATATTGTTGACAGTGAGCTTGAGTATTTTGTGCACATACACATCACATCAACATCATAATCCCGTCTCCTCCCTATTTTGGCCCTCCCATGCTCTCTCCCCCTTCCCCCCACCCCACCTCCAACTATCACACCCATTTGGTTCTATAGAATGCCTGTATTCTGGGTTTCCCAAATCAGAGAAACCATGTGATATTTAACACATTTATCTTCTGCATCTGGCTCACTTCACCCACCACTCAAATCACCACTCCTTAGCTCAGCTTCTCACCCCTAGAATGGGCTGCAGTGGCCATACTTGGTGCCTCTTCTCTGGGTCCAGCAGAGCCCTGTACTGGAACAATTTGCTGCAAGTTCCTTCTTTCTGTATTTTACGATATCTTTGTTGAGATTCTTCAACATGGCCTCACCCACCGGTCCACATAAGAAAAGAACTATAATGACAAAATTCATAAGGCTAGAAAATATAAGAAAGAGAAAGAGAGAAGTTAAATTTCAAATTCCTTACATTCAGATTATCAATACAACAATCAGTTTTCTTAGATAAATTTCCATCAAAGACCAATTAAGTGAATTGCTACTACATTAACTGAACTTAAATTTATATCACAGAAGTATGTTACACGTAAAGCAATGGATATAATGGCGTACCTATTTCAGTATTTTTCTAACAACACCATCCAAAATTAAACCTTCTGCTACTTTGTCAGTCACCAGTTCATCAAAATGTGCCCAGAACACAGTACATACTCGATAAAGATTTGTTGGATGACTTTCCTTGTAAATGTATCCACTTATTTTATGATCTGATTAATTAAGTGATAAATTAATGTATGTCTTGCTTTGTTACAAATGAGATAATGTTATATTTTATTTCAATCTTATTAAACTGAGAGGGAGATGAAAATTTATAGCCCCAATGGAAGCTTGAGCCCTGGTATAACAACAGGACAGTTTCAAGTACAAGTATGTCCTACAACCAGTCACGTGCTTTCCCAAAGCCTCAGGTGCTCCCCAAGCATCCAAATCTGTCTCAGGATTATGTCGGCCTCTGACGGCCACTGCCCTGCGCCCTCTGACTCTCCCAGTGGGCCTCCAGTGGCCACTTTTCCTTGTCCTCCTTCTCCTGCGAGTGAGCTTCCAATGGCCACTGTCCTGTGCCCTCTCATTCTTCTGCCCTGTGGATGATGCTTGGTGGTTCTTTTTCCACACTGTGCTAAATTATAACTGTTTCTGCCAAATAGTTACAGGTCATTGTTCTTTGCCCCTGAGCCCTGGGGTTCCTAATTTATTTACTATTGTTCCAGGGTTCAAGCCTGGGACCTTTCTAGTGAACTTCATCCCTGGGTTTTTTGTTTGTTTGTTTGTTTTTGTTTTTTTGCTTTGGATTTTGAGGCAGAATATCATTAAGTTGCCCAAGCTAGGCTCAAATTTGTGATCCTTCTGCCTCAGCCTCCCAGAGTGCTGGGATGACTGGCCTGCACCCCCAGTGCTGGGGTTTGTACGTGGCCATCCCGTGCTGTTCCTCAGTGTCTCGTGCTTTTTCTCTCCCTCCCTCCCTATACCCCTCTTCTGATTGCCACTCCCTCTTTAATAACCTTTAATATCTCATTCTTTTCAGTAGCAGAATAAATGGACCTTCCATGGTACAGGAACTTCCTCTGCAGATAATAGTTGCTGGCCCATTTGTTTGCTTTTATTATGAGACATTTCAAGCATTAAAAGAAAATAATAGGACAATGGGCAGCCACACGTCACACCATCCAGGTCTCACAATTGCTAATAATTTGTCAGAGTTGCTTCATCTGTTTTTTTTCTGAACCTTTCAAAAGTAATTTATGGATGTCAGGACACTATGTACATTTAGCATCATCTTCAAACAAATGGGGCCGCCCTGTTACGTAACGGCCGCTAGCTTATTAACAGCATTTCTTTAATACCGGCTAACGCCTGCTCATTTTCTGATCTCTCCACCCGCCCTCGCCCGGCTGCGTTTCTCTCCGCTAAACCCGTATGTAGAGCAGCAGTGCATTGTGCACTGCGTCTGCTTTCCCAGCCCTTGTCTCTGCACAAAGTCGAGATGCAAACCGTGGCTGAAGATCTTTATTAAATTACCTGGTGGAGGAAACGCACACTACTCAAATGGGGTCTCTACTGTCTGCGGCCGATAATGGTGTGAGAGGCAGGAGCTCGCTTGTTAAACTGGGTCTGTAAACAGAAGCAAATTGGAGGAGGAACAGCAGAGAGGATGAGGGATGGAACACGGGTCCAGCCGGCAAAGCCATGGTGTCCGTGGAGGGCAGATGCAGCCCAAGCAGAGGCGTTCAGGGGTCCCTGCGGCTGTTACCTAGCAACGGGCCCATTACCCAGGCCGCACCGGAGTCCGGTTTCTCAGGAAGAGCATCTGAGTCACAGGACCAAATTTCTCCTTTTATACTATGTTAATAACTCAGGTCTCCAGCAGCCGCCCTGGGTGGAGTGTCTGGGAGAAATGGCCCTGGACAAGCCCCTGACAGAGCAAAATGGCCAAAGCGTGTTCACCGGCTCGTGGCCTCACTTATCTGTCCGTGTGCCCATCCAATAAGGGTTAAATACAGCATAGGAGACAGGAAATCTCCCACACTCGGGTGGATGGGCCTGCGGGGGAAGGCTCCGAGACCATCCTCGGGGGCTCCTTGGAGCAAATGAAGTCTGGGCCACACGTCGGGTGGCAGTATTTTTTTCTTGTGGCTTCAGAAGCCGCTCTTACGTGAATGACCGCGCTTCTTTGGGTTTGCCCTTTGTCTCCTGCCGTGTCCAGTGGAGCTCAAGGCCTGCACGTCCGGTGCCTCTCTTCCTTTTTCTTTGTCCAGGAGAGAGGTTTGTTTCTATAACACAGCGTCTTAATAATGCAGTCACACCGTGGCTTCGTTAGTCACAGTCCTACCCTCTTGTCAGTGCTTACAGTGTTCTAGTTTTGCTTCTCATTTAGCACCCAAGGGGCGCTGAGGTGCTCTTACCGGGGCTGGGCTGAGTCCGGGGTGCCCTGCCTCACCCTGGCCTGGCTGTTCGCTGGTTGAACTGCGCTTTGTAAGTGCCTGAGGTTGCAGAAATGCGTGTGTTTGGGGTTACGTGTGGAACTTCCAAAATTGCACAGACAAGGAAATTGGGACTTCACATTTACTTAAAGGACTTTTTTTTTTTTGGAAAAAAATAACTCCTCTTGATATTGGGAAGACTCAAAGGTCCCCCAGTAAGGCTTACTGTTGGCTATGGACTGTTCTAAGCGCTTCACATACCTTGGTGTTTAACCTTCTCAGCAGAGCTAGGAAGGGACCAAGGTGGGATGAGGACCTGGGGTCCATGGCCTCCACCCGTGCTCCTAGCATAGCCCACCGTGGGCCTGTGTGCTCACTCCACGGGGCCTGTGCTGCAGGCCACTCTCCCTGCGGTCTGATGGAGGGAAGAGCCAGGTGCTGTGAGGGCTGCTGTTTTCCTGAGTCACCCGGGTTGTTCCACACCATTGCAAACTTTTAGGTAAGTGACCTGCCTAGATTCCAAAGACCAGCCTGCGTTAGAGGCCCCCTCACTGCCTGTCCACTGGTCCCCTTTCCCAGTGATAATGTCTAGCCCAGGTATGGGACAGGGTGCAGCTTTATGGGACACCACTAGCCTACTGTGTGTCCCCAGCCCTGCAAATAAGTATATAAACGCACACTGCTCAGGGACATTGGGGTGCACAGTAGCACACACACACACACACACACACACACACACACACACACACAGAATGATTTCCCGTAAGTCATGGAGCAGGCTCAGCATCAGAACGAGAGAAGGAGGTGCTCTGCACTTTGTGGTCCATTGCACGCTGTGCACACGGGTCCCTCGCCTTTCTGTACGGAGCCCAGGGACCGGAGGGGCAGGCCTGCAGTTTATGGGGTTGGGGTTGCTGGTTATGACGGACCACAGAGGCCCAGGCTGACGAGGGGAAGGAGCTGCTTTGCCTCTCCTCTGTTGCCTCCATAAACATCCTTTTTATTATTACTTCTGCCGTTTGTGGGCTTAGTTTATGGATGCAGCTAACTCTGCTTCTGAATGTTAAGGGAGTTACTGCCCTTGTTAAGATCTGGACCCACTGGGGAGTTTGCTGAGGCCCCTTGGTGTTGTTTTCCTGCAGTAAGCACATCTGGCGGATGGTGGGGGGCAGCTGCCCCCGGGATGCCGCGGTGTGTGTTTGATGGGAATGTTTTAAGCACCAAAGAAATATTCCCTCCAACATTTAAGGTGCCATGGGAGGCAACCCAGGGGGAGGGGAGCCCCTGGAAAGCCAGCTGTCCTGGGCTGGTCCTCCCCCAACGACTACCAAGGACAGCAGAGAGAGAGCTAAGCAGTGCCGTCGTGCATGGCATACGTGTTGCTCCACAGACCCATGTGAGTGCCCATCACAGGTTTAGGGCCTCTATTTGGCCCAAGGAAGCAGGTCCCAGTGCATGGCCAGCCGAGGGCTGGAAGGTCACTGGGCTTGTAGTCAGTGTGGTGTTCAGAGCAAAGAGGGGCACTTAGAGAGAAGCGACCATCCGGGACTATGCCACTGCCTTGAAGAAGTGACTTTTCAGGAAAGTCTTCAGATCATCAACATCCCAATCCACTGTTCCCAATACCCACAGTGACAGCCTTTTGTAAGGTCATGAGAACAGAGCACATCTGTGTGTGTGTGTGTGTGTGTGTGTGTGTGTGTGTGTGTGTGTGTGTTGTGTGTTTGCGAGTGTGTGTGTGTGTGTGTGTGTGTGTGTATGTGTATGACTTCTCAGCTAGACTCCTCCCTGCACTTCAGAAGGATGTACATCAAATGCCTCCCCTCACTTGCCTCTGGGCATCTGTAGACGCTGCTGTGGCTTGGCTGGATTGAGCGTGTCCCTCCCAGGTTTGTGTGCTGGAGGTTTTGTTCCTGGTATGAACATGTGAAGAGGCAGGACCTTTCAGGGCCTCATCTCCAACTTATCTATATATTCCTATAGTTCCAGTATTCTGGGAGGCTGAAGCAGGAGTATTACAAGTTCAAGCCTAACCTGGGAAAGCCTAGGGACTAAGCAAGACTCTATCTCCAAAAATAAAAAAGCATGGGAATGTAGCACAGTGTGAACACAGTAGGTTCAATCCCCAGCACCTTAAAAAGAGAGAGGAGGCTCATGGCAGATCCTTCGGTCACTGAGGAGTGTCTTTGAAAGGGATTAGTGTAGTTCTCCTGGGAAGGGCTGTCTGGAGTGCGTTAATCCCTGAATCTTTCTGGGCTTCCTGTTTTGATGTGTGATTACTTGCTATCACATGAGCTCGCTCCATGAGTCCACGAGGCCCTCCCTAGAGCTGAGCAGATGCTGAAATCACACCCCTAACCCTCCGGAATGGTGAGCACATAACCATCTTTCTTCACGAAGGCTGGCTGCCTCGGGCGCTTCATCACAGTGGATGAGTAGAGCGCCTTCAGTGTGACGTCTTCAGAGTCCACCTATCCCGTCTCCCTCCAGATCTGCTCTTTCCCCTTGCTTAAGAAAGCGTGTTGTGTAGGGTTCTCTAGAGAAGCAAAATTAAGAGGGCTTAGACAGTGTCCCAGAAGCTGCCCATGATATTTGGGAACCATGGCTTCTGAGAGGATGGTGGGTGACCTGATGGGAATGGGGCAAGAACAATGGATATTCTTGTCTTCTAGCTGCCATTGCCCATATCACAGCTAGATTCATTTGAGGGTGTGGCTTCAACGGGCTACTACGAGACCACACCTGTCTGAGTTTGGCATCTGCAGTGGAGCTGATGAGAGCCCCAATTCCTTCTCACCTGTGCACAAGCCAGGCTGGAAGCTCTGCTCAGGTGCCCGGCCAAACCACCTTGCAGTGGGAAGCTGCTTCTCTGTTCCTTCCCCCTCCCTGATCCTCTTCCTTCTCAGAGACAAAAAGGGAATGCAGACTGGCTTGCTGAGGAAGACACTACCTCTGGCCAACTCTCAAAGTCTGACTTCCAGCCGGGCCTGGTGGTACAGGCCTGTAACCTCAGCACTCTGGGAAGCTTAGGCAAGCCAATCATAAGTTTAAGCCCAGCCTGGGCAACATAGTGACCTAGCAAGATGCTGTCTTAAAGTTAAAATCAAGAAATGGTATGAGAATGTAGCTCAGTACAACAACTCTGTGCTCTGGGCTCAATCCATACTGCTAACCCCCCCCCCTCATCCCCCCCCCACACACACACACCGAAAGGAGGTTCCAGCTTTAGCAGGACCACTTGGCTCACTTTGGAAGAAAGATGAAATCCTTGACTAGAGCTTTGAAAATGTAACACATGGGCTAAGCCTACAAAGAAACCACTAGGCTGATATCTGGGTTTTTTGATACCTGAGTGATGGACCAGCATCCCAAGCTACAGAAGATTGCTTTCCAGGGTGGCAGCTGGTACACAGGCTCACATGCACATAAGTGTTTACTATGTCCACGTGAATTGACACTTTTATGGAGGACTCACCCCGAATCCAGGTGGGCCCGAGTCAACTCCGAGTGCCTGGCAGCCCCCAAGTGTGTTTGTCCTGGCCCAGGAACAGCTGGGCTGCAGAGGTTGGCTATGGTGGCTAAGCTGGAAAGTGAGTCTCTGCAGGCGACGCGAGGGTCACAGTTACTCCAGCCACTACCCGCCGGTGATTGCGCCGCGGAATGAGTGGGAATTTGCACACTGAATGCCTGCGGGGCTGCTTGACTTCATTATGACAAAAATAACCACTGGGGTCTGTAGAGTGGGAGATTTTTACTACAGCACAATACGCTGAGCTGTATCTCCAGCCTATTTTTATTTTTTTAAAATTTTGAGACAGCTTCTAGTTGCTAAGCTATCTAGGTTGGTCTCAAATGCAATCCTCCTGCCTCAGCCTCTTAGAGAACTGGGATTCCAGGCCTGTGTCACCAAGCCCAGCTGAGATGGATTCTTGAGAGCATTTGGATGTGTGAGGCAGATGACAAGCGCGAGCCCTTTGACACTGAGCTCAGTCATGGTCTGAGAGCAGGAGCACACGCAGGCAGCTCTGAAGAAGCTCTCGTTTCATGTTACCGTAGCGCTGGTGAAGGTCCACCACAGAGCATAGCTGCCGGTGGCTGGACGCGCAAGCTTGCTGGGTTACTCATGGAAAAGCCGAGGCATTTGTGGGGTGAAGTTGAGGTGCCTGATATTTCCTGGCATAGGGCAGAGGAGAGAATCCCAGGACTTGGGGTAGGATTTTCTCTCTGCACTGTCAACTCACAGCCATGACAAGAAGGTCCCAAGGTCACCCCTTCACCCAGGTAATGGGAATTGCCAGGATCCATGGAAGCTCTGTGGCACTTTCTGTGGTAGGTCAGGAGTGACCCGTAGGGGATCTGACCGTTCAAAGGGCTCCCTTAGTTAGAGGGGGCCGTGGAGCCATAGTTGCAGAGACTGGACCACCACACTTACCTGAAAGACAAAGACACGGTTTCACCTGGTGTCATGGTTTAGATCTAGAACATCCCCCAGAATTCTCATGCATTCAGAGGTGGGGCTTTTGGAAAGTGTTTGTATCATAAGGGGTGCTGTGTTCACCAGTGGGTATGCCCATTGGTGAAACCATGGCTCATGTGCTGCTAGGAGATAGGGTGGGGTGCTAAGAGGGGCCTGGTTAGCAGGTGTGTGTCACTGGAGTCATGCCTTGGAGGGCATGTCCCCCTCTGAGCCCTTGTCTTCTCTTTCTGATTTCTGGCAGCCTTGAGGTGAGCAGCTATCCTCCACCTTCTGTCGTAATGTTCCTGCCTTAGACATCCATGGGCTGAACTCCCACACCGTGAGCAGGATGACATTTATTTTCCTTTACATTGTGGGAGTTGTTGTGCCCTGGTAACGAAACTGCTGAGTACTGTACCAGGACAACAGGTACAGATCGGAGACACCAGGACATCTTCTAGGATTATTAATGAACCATTTAGAGCAAATTCAGATAGCAATATTTGAAGTGTTTGTGAACACCGAGTGCTGATTAGAGTCTTTGAAATGGTAACTAACCATCTCTGGAGTATGGATTTCTAATTTGAAGAGTACTTCAGATGTTAACTGTGTCTAGGGCATAGATTAAAATTAAATCATACACACACACACGTATCACACTGAATTTGCTGAAGTATTTTAAAGTCAATTGCAGGCAATGTAATCAATAGTCTTTCTCTCGTGACAAGAGTCAACTGCAGTGTGTGACAACCCCTCCTGGCGGAGGGGGTGGGGGTGCATCTCCAAGTGGCCGCAGTCCCTGTCACTCCCTAAGCCTCCCTGGGCCGGCCTCTGGTGTTTCTCATTTCTAGTGTCACATTCGCTTGTCACTTTTCTCATTGATGTGTGAGGATTAAAGTTGAACATGTACCGTACTGCGTCTCAATCAAAGGTAGGACAATGAAGAAACAGACCGGGAGACCTGTGTTTTGAAATAATAAGCATCTGTCATTATTTGTAAGGAATACAATTAATTGACATACAATTGATATGCAAATAATGTGCAACGCAAAACAAATCTCTGAAAGCACACAGAGACTTGGGTAGGTGGCTTGTCCAAAGATGGCGGTGCCACTGACTCCTGCCACGTGCTCTTCCACAGTGTGGATGGCCACTTCTGAGGACAGGTGGAGAGGGGAAGAAACAGGAGGGAGTGACTTGCTCAGAGACCACTAGCTCATCTGTAGCACCGCCAGATGTCAGGCCACCTCTTCTCACCTCAGGACCCAGCTCCCAGGACAGAAGGCTGAGCCGCGGAGCTCTCAGGAGCCAGTTCCATGCCCACACAGGCACTCACTAGAAGGCTGAGACAATGTCAGGTGGGGGAGGCCAAATCCATGGCCAGATCTAAAACAGCAAATTGGTGACTGAGGCGGAGGTAAGAGGGCCGGAGCCAGAACGTAGCAAGAAAATCCACAGATGGCGGGTGGCGGGCGCCGGGCTGACCTGAGGGACTTGCTCAATCCAATAATGTGTATGAGGTCACTCTGGGTCTTTAGGGACCTGTCTAGTCACCCCATGGAAACAAGAGGCTGTGCTAATGTCCATTCAGGTGTGGCTTGCCTCATGGCTCGTTTTGCTGTGACAACCGACCAGCTCCCTTTGCGAGCCGGCTTCCCCCTCATCTTTCTGCCTGTGCCCTATGGGCTGTATACGGAGACTTTCCAGCTCAGCGTTTGTCTTGGACCGAGACCAAGGTCACAGCCTTGCTCCCCAGCCTTTGTCCACCGCAAGCACTCATTCCGGAGCTTTCTGTTGAGTAAACTTCTTTTCTCCTGGACCAGGGGCCATGTCCAGCCCTTCTTGGCCTTTCTGTCCCTCCTCACAGATGGGTCTTGCAGCTCCAGACGCCCGCCCCCAGCCCCACCCCCCTCCCCCAGCCCACCCCAAGAGGCCCTTCTGGGTGTGTAGTTCATACTTAGGAGTGACAGTTCATATTCTTTTTTCACTAGCAGCTGGAGAGGCCTCCTGTCTGTCCAAAACAGTTAAATAGTGCTGCTGCACTTTCTAAGGGGGTACCATGAACCACGGCGGGGCGGAGTCAGTACTGTGATTGTCACCCCAGGACCCACTAGGAGGCATCACACTTACCAGCCCTGTCCCAGCACCTCTCCGTCCTCCCTATTGGCCTGTGCTCACGGTCCCCTCCAACCTGCCCTTGTGGATTCAACCACCGATTCCGTTTGCCTATCCTTCCCTGGGCTCGCCCCACCCACCGGCTCGCCCCACCTACCGGCTCGCCCCACCCACCGGCTCGCCCCACCCTCCAGGCTCCCCATTGGGAGCCCAGCCAGCCTCTGGGGCTGCTGTCCTAGGAACTTATACTGGGACTTGGGCGACCCGGCTGGGACCTGGTTGGGCAGTCATTACACTGCACGCCGTGGGGCGCAACGGGGTCTGTGCTCCTGTCGGAGTGGAAGCCTCCTGGCTGGTGGTACTTGCCTGGGCCTCGCCTTCTCCCCCAGCCCCGCCTTCTTTTGCGGGCGGCGCGTTGTCCCGGGCCTTTCCGTGGTGTCCGGGGACAGTTCTCCCGTGACTGCCCTTTCCTTTTCTTCTTCACGGACCATTGCAGTTTTGCCCTTTACCCCTTCTGAGCCTTCCTGAGTGTCTTCAAAGATGAAAGCAATTTTGCTATAATTTTAGTAATTCAAGAAAGCAATCGTTGGGCCCTGGGTCACATGCCTGAAATCCCAGAAATTGGGAGGCTGAGGCAGGACGATCACAAATGCGAGCACAGCCTGGTTTAATGACTTAGCAAGACTTAGCAAAATTTTAAAAAGTAATAATAGTAAATGGGCTGGGGTTGTAGCCCTCAGAGCTTGATCCACAGTACCAGGAAAAAAAAGAAAGCAATTTCCTCACCCAGAATCTTGCTCCACTCCACCCCAGTCGTAGTGAAGTCACATAGTAACCTTTTCCACAGCTCACCCGAACACGTGTGTTTGAGCGATGCCTTTACTGAGACCCTAATCTATTGTCCCGAACGATCAAACAACACTCTTATCAGGAAAGGCCATCTTTTTCCTGCCCGCATCCTGGGTTGCTGCGCAGACAGGAAGCCGCTCCCGTCCCTTCCTTTCCTCCCTGCCCTCTGCCCGGGCCTGGCTCCCAGCTGCTCCGGGACCCAGGGGCGGTTCAGAGCGGGTGCTGCAGCTTGAGGTCAGCCCGGGCACAGCATCCCCTCCTGCCCCTGCCTTATCTCAGGCTTGTTCCTGTGACCCCGCAGGCCGGCTCGGGGAGGCTGCTGTCCACACTGAGATACGTCCCCTGGCACACGGTGGGAACCAACTCGGCTTGTAGACTGGAAACAATGATCATTGTGTGCCGTAGAGTTAGGACTGAGGCCGAGCGAACAGCTGGACCCAAACACATCCTTCTTGGATACTGTCTCTAATTTAGACAAGGCACAAGATGTTTGTTCAAAACCCGCCGTATCTGGTGTGTCTCTTGTTGCAGATTGCATCCTGGCCCTTCTAGCCTGCAGCTGGGACAAAAGTGACGTCTCTTTGCCTTCCCAGAATGCTCTCCTGGCAGGAGCAGCGCTGGCCGGCTGCTGCTGCATCCTGCTCTGTCACAGTGACCAGAAGGCCTGTGGCCTGGTGACATAGAGGGGCTTGGTGCTTCCTAGCAAGGGACTTGGCACTTAGCTCCCGTGTGCCCGGCCTTTCTGAGCTCCGGCGCGGTGTTGATGGAGTCCTCTGCAGAGGGTGCTGAGGACAGCTGACCTGCGGGAAGTCTCCGTGGGATATTTAGATAAGGAGTGAGAGGTCTGGGGACCAGAGGCAACCCCAGAAGAGGAGCAGAGACGAGGTGGCACTGTCCCTAGTCTGCGGCAGGGCTAGCAGGTGGTGGCCTAGGTCGTGGCCTGGGGCTGAGTCTAGGGTGCATTAGATCCTCACGGGAGAGAGGACAATCTTTTGATGACTTTGTCTTCCTTTCATCTTTCTTTCTTTCTTCCTTTCTTCCTTTCTACCGTAGTAGGAAATGAACCCAGGGCCTTGCTGAATCACCAAATTGCCCAAGAGATCCTCCTGCCTCAGCCTCCCAGAGCACTGGGATTACAAGTGTGCACCATCGGGCTAGTTCTTTTCTAAATCTCATCTTCTGTAGCTCTGCTGTGGCTACCCTGACAGGCCAGCAGGGCCTCCTCCTGCTGGGCCACTGGAGGCTCGGAACCCTCCCCAGTGTCTGAACCCCAGGTTTAGAAATATTGTAGAGGAGCAGGATGTGCCCCCGAGTAAGGAGGGCACAAAGGAGGAGGCCCCTGGGCCACCAGGCCGCAGCCCTGTGACCCAAGGCTCTGCTGGTGGCCTATGGCCACGCATGGGGACGAGCCAGGACTGGGCCCGCCTCGCCGAGTGGGCGTGGTCCTTGGCCCTGTACACGTGGCTGTAATTCCCCAGCACCAGATCATGGGGGTGCAGCAGGAGCCCTCATGGCCGCTCATGCACCCGGAGGCCCTCTCGCTGCTAATTATAAACACAAGCCGCCAACCCCAGCGACCCCCACTTCCTTCTATTCTTCTGACATCCTGCAGATGGCCTGACTTGGGAACCAGTCATTAGAGTCCCCTGGAGTGACAGCTGTGGCTAATGTGCACTGTTCGGGGTTCGGTCATGGGTAGAAGCTGTGGGACCAAGTCTCTGATCAGGAACTCAGGGAAGGCCACATGCCTGGCCAGTGCCCCAGGTGGGCATCCCAGAAACCTCGAGGGTGGCATGGACCTCGAAGGTGGCATGGACCCGTGAGCCCTCCCTTCCTCCACTGGCCTGACGGGTTGGAGGGTCTGTACTGCCCTCTGTCCCCTGGCCAGGGCGACTCTATCTCCCCTTGTACACCAGGGCTTGTGTGTTATCCACATCCTGTCTTCAGGCTCCATCCTGGACTCTCTCCCAAAGACCCAACTCCCCATGGCGGGGAGCCGCAGATGTGGCCATGTGCAGGTGGCAGAAGCCCAGAATGGCTGTCGCCCCCTCTGCCCTGTGCCAGGGCCAGCGGAACCCTGAACATCCCCTCCTACTCTGGGTCCCCACAGGCAGAACCTGAGGTCCAGCTGGAGCTCAGCCCATCCACTTGATGGTAATGCCCAGATGTAAGAGTGGGACATGGGACAGTGAGGTGGGGGTGAGGGATAGCCGCTCCTCACTGACTACACCCGCCCTGTCACCCAGATTATTAACTTCTTTAATACCTTTTTCATTTGGACGTATTTGCAATATATACTCATATATATATTGGTCACGTACAGCTTGGGCACCGGCGTATACACACAGGATGTTGTGGACCTTTTTCTAATTTCCTTTCATCTGCTCCACCCCAGTCCCTCTATTCCTGCCCCCAGGTCCCATTCCCATCTCCGTGAAATCTATTTGTCTGGTTCCCAATTTCTTTTTTAAAACAATTTGGCTCTTATAGTCATTTAAATATTTTGAGTCTCTCATATAATCACAGTCGTGTGGTGCTTAGCCTTTCTGTGCCTGATTTACTTTGGTCAGTATTATGGTCTCAAAGTATATCTATTTTCTTAAAAAGAATTCAGAAGTATCTTCCTTCACAGCAGCATAATACCCCATTGTGTATGTGTACCACAATTTGTTTCACCTTCATCCGTTGGTGCACACAAAGGCTGCTCCCACAATTTAGCTTTGTGAGTTGCCACCACCGCCAAGTAGCTGCCCCACCATGGGTGCTGCTGTGCCCTACTCCACAGCTCCTTATTCTTCCCACAGGGACACAGTGTCTGGTTGAGGCTAGCCACGAAGGGAAGGGCTACGGGGATGAGACACAGTGACACAGCTGTGCCTCACCTTGGCCTTGGGACTTGCTGTAGCCCAGGCCCTTAGGGTGTGAGCCCAGGCAGACAGGCCTGTGGGTCTGTGATCTGAGACAACAGCCCAGTGTTGTGGGTCCACAGCCTGGTTTTGTCCCGACTAAGACTGTGCACCCGGAAATCCGCTACTCCCCCGCGCCCCATCCTCAGCTGCCAACGCTTCTCCCAGTGGTAGCAGCAAAAGGGTCCCACGAAATCCTGTCTGGGCCATCAGGAAGACCCAGCCAAAAAAAAAAAAAAAAATCAAATGTCCCTCATCTGAAATGGGTGTGACCAGAAGTGTTTGGGATTTTTTTTTTCCAGATTTTGGAAATTTGCCTAGACACAGTTTAGTATCACAGGCCTGGGGCCTGTGCTCACGTTCTGAAATGTTAGCGTCCTTGACTTAAGCACCCAGCAGATGAGTAGAGTGGCTCCGGTGTGTCTCGTGGGCCCCAGAGGTGTGACGTTGGGCCTGTGTTGGTCCCTGACCCCTCCCTCTGTGCCACTCTTCCCCCTCTGCGTCCTGGTCACCGTGAGCTATGCTCCCCTGTGCCCTTCTGCCATGATGCTCCTGACTTGGGGCCAGCCAGCCCCGGGCTGAAACCATGAGCCGGTGGTGTCAGGTTTTGTGTCACAGCGAGAAGAAAACTGCCTGATACAGGACCCAAGCACAGACTCACTGTGTTCTCTACACGCCACATGCACAGGAGGTGACTGTGCACAGTATTTTGGGTGCACCTGCATTTTGATGGTGACCCCTCAGTGCCTGGTGTCATGTATAGAGTTTTCTACTTGGACTGGGGTGGGACAGGTGAAAGGAAATTAGAAAGGTCTAGGATCTTGGAGTATGCTGGGTTTGGATTCTGGGCACAGAATGTTCTGCCTGTACCTGTTAGCACCCAGAATAGCCCCAGCACCACCACCACCACCCCCCCCCCCCGGGCAGTCTGTGCTCCTGTCTGCCCCTTCAGCTGGGCTGTGACAACACTGTCCCTATGGTCCCTCAGGACTGCCGGCACAGGAAGGCAGCCCATACCCCTCAGCGTGGATAAGGTCCCTGGAGGTATTTCCTTCTCCTCTAGAGTGGTGAAGAGAGCAGCAGGCATCCCTGACAGGAATAGTGGCTGGCCTGTTCCCCACTGCCCATGCAGCGGGCACGGTCCCTGTGACTCCAAAGCTCCCCAAGGCCCTGAAGTCCACCGTGGCTTCAGGATAACCGTTTAAACGCTTGCACCAAAATCCCCCTCTATGCTCCGCATATCCTGACATTCCAGCCCAGCAGGAAGGTCCTCCCTCTGGACTCTGGTGCCCTCACTTGCGTTGTTCCTCTCACCCCACATTCTCTCTGCCCTCAGCTCCCACCTTACTCTGTTGCGGTGTGGTGAAGGTCACTGTGTGGCAGGAGGCACTGCGTTGTTCTTGGCCAATCAGGCCCTGGTTTGCTCCCCTGGGACCAAACCAAAGGAGACCGTTTTTGTAGGGTGAAAAGGAAAATGGATTTAGTCAAAGCACCCAGAAGAGGGAAGGGTCTTATTTGCTGCAGTCACAATGGCACTGTGGCTGGGTATTTGGTAATAGTAAGGGACAAGGAGGAACGTGGTGAGAAAGCAGCTCCTGGCTTGCCTGCTTCCAACCCCCAGCTCCCTGCAGAAAAGAAACAGGCCTTGACTTCCAGGACAGCATCTGCACTGTCTGTCACTCTGTCTGGGCTGAGGAGCAGAGGGAGTGGTGTCTATGCTGTGGCGTGAGAAAGTCTGGAGAAGTGGCTTGTCTCAAAAAGCAGGGGCCGGGGGAGGAGGGGAGGAGTGGGTGGGGATGACTTTTACCTACTGTGGAAAGTGCCCAATGCCAAGCCCAGTGTAAAAGGACAGTGTCCTTCCAGCTACAGGGACATATCAGACCCTACAATGGACTTAAGTTTGGGCAGGTGGAGGAGAGAGAACTTATCTAGTCTAACTTGTGTTTGAATATCAAAACCTAAACTAAAGTTTCCAAACTTTCCTTCCTAAGAGGTAACTCTCCCAGCCTTTGGCCGCTGGAGAGATATGTCAACTGAGGCAATCAGGAACCATGCCTGGATTAAGGTTTAGGAACTACACCTAGATTAGGTAGTTAGGAACCAGCCTGGATTGGAGTGTGAGTGATTTGTGGGCCGGCCAGTGAGGGAAGAGCACCCACCCGGATGTGGGAGGCCCAACAGGGAACTGGAACTGTATAAAAGGAAGGAAGAGGGAAGATTGTCACAGCTTCTTCCTCTGGGAAAGCTCTCGCCTTCCCAGTTGTCTGTGGAAGCCGCAGATTTTCATCACAGATTCGCTCCAGTCTTGGCTTGTGCCTGTCCACCCGTTGCTGATCTTCAGGCTCCAGTCCTCACCATTGTTCTTCAAATAACCGAGATCCACAGCAGACTCTCACCGGCTGTCCTGCGGTTCAGGACAGGTGTGCTGCTTCGCGGCTGAGCAACCACTGGACCCTCCAGCTCTTGCACATGCAGGCCGCCATCTTGGACTGTCTCTGTCCTCGGGCTTGTAAGCCTTCCAAATAGATCCTTTTTGCTGTCATTTCTGTAAATTCTGCCTTTTGTAAGAAATCAAACTAATACACAGCCCAAAGGCCCTTAAGGATAATTTTTTTATTTACTATTTATTTTTCAGTACTGAAGATGGAACCCAGGCCCTTCACAATGAGCTACATCCCCAGCCCATTTTTATATTTTAATTTTGAGTCACTGTCTCACTAAATTGCTAAGTTGTCCAGGCTGGGCTCAAACTCAAGATCCTCCTGCCTCATTTTCCCGGAGTGCTGGGATAACAGATCTGCACCACTAGTTAAGGATAAATTTAGAACATGACTCTTTAAAATGTTTAATATTTACAATTATTGTTAATTAGGGTACGCCAATGTGACAAGGGACAGAAAAAACAAAACCTTGCTTGGTGGGCAGGAGCACAGGGACTGGGGCAGCCAGGTGGGCAGGAAGGGCTGTGCTATGCCAGCCCAGGGTTGAGGTGGGAAGGCCTCCCAGGAGAAGGGAGAGTCCGAGCAGCCCCGGGCACAGAGCAGATGAAAGTGGGGCCCTTCTGGACCAGAGTGATGCCAGGGCAAAAAGAAAGAACATGGAAGCTAGCCTGGAGGCCACCCAACTTAGTCTGTCCACTCAGCTGAGCTTGCTTGAGATTCTGGGAAAGCCTGGATCTTGGAACAGGGGTCAAGCCTGAGAACTGCAGCTATGATGTCCGCCTGAGGTCCCCACGTAGTCAGGGCCTGCAGCCTCCCTTCTCCAGGTCTTGTTAGCTTCCATACATGAATAGTATTAGCATAGGTGGATGAGGTTACACTGTGTGGACTTATCTCAAGGACTGTGGTCTTCCAAGGTTACCCCTCCAAGACAATCCATGGGGCTTCTGTCCTGGTGTACCCCATCTCTGCTGAGTCCTTTGCTTTTAGCTTTGCTGGTGAGAAACAGGAGGGAGTGAGGGAGGTCACACATGGGATCTTTTAAGACCGGACTGGAAGCGGAGGATGCCACTGGGGCCACATCCAGCAGTCAGAACTCCTTCCTGGGCCTCACCAGGCAGCAGGGCAGGCTGGGAAATGTAGTCTTGAGTGAGGACAATTGGCTGCTGCTGGTGGTCAGCGCGAGCCAGCCTCGGGTGTCCTGGGTGGTAAAGAGAACAGCATTCCTTCCCTGATGGTTGTGGATGTTCTCCTCCGCACTGGCCCCAAGCAGCTTTCAAGGGTGAGTCTGTGCTGAGAGTGAGGGAAATGCTCAAGCTCACAGAGATCATGGAAAAGGGAGAAAAGGGTGGCAAGCTCTGAATCTCCCTGGCTGTGGATCCAGAGGCTTGTGTCTCAGTCCACACACCTAAGGTCTGGCTTCCATCTCAGTCTGCGTGACCCTCAGATCCCCCTGTGTCACAGGAGAGTCCCCGCCTGTGGACATCTGCCACCCTTCAGCAGCCTGTATCGCTTCTGTTCACAGGTCACTGTTCAAAGCAGGCCCCTGGGTGCCCAGGAGCCCAGGAAGTGAGGAGAACCTCATACCCCTTCCCGGTAGAGGCAGAGAAAGGGCCTAGGAGGACCTGCCAGGCCTCTTTTCAGATGGCCGTTCACTTCCTCTTTTCTTTTAAAATCATTTTAGTTTTTGAGACAGGATCTTGCTTTATTGCCCAGGGTGGCCTCAAACTCCTGCCCTCAGAGGATCCTCCTGCTTCAGCCTCCTGAGTAACTGGAGCAGCAGGTGGCAGGTCTGCGGCCAGTGCTGCTTTTTCTTCCTCCTATCCTTCGGCCTCTTTATTGTGTAACTGGGATGGAATCCAGGCCCTTTGCACTGAGCTACATAACCAGCTGTTGTGGTTTGGCTCTGGACTGTCCCCCAAAAGCCTCATGTATTTTAATGTTATGAATTGTCTATGGGAGCATGTGCTGTTGGTGGATTGGGGTCTAGTCTGGAGGGATGGATTGCAGTTAAGTTAGGATTAACAGCATGTGAGTTAGGATTAACGGTGGGTGGTAGCCACACCTTCCACACCTGGATGCAGGAGGGGCTAATCATTGGGTGGAGACCTGGAAGGATACATCAGCTGCCTTCCTTAGAGGAGTAGGAGTAAGACTGGGACTTGGACTGGTCTCAGCTAGTCTCAACTGGCCTGCCTGTTTGTGAAGTCATGAGAAGCTGCCTCCACCTCTGTCTCTGCCATGTACTTTGAATGCTGCCGGCCGCCCCTGAATGGACTGTGACCTTCTGAAACTGTGAGCTAAAATAAACGTTTCCTTTCCTAAATTTGTAGTGTCAGGTATTGAGTCACAGCAACGAAAAAGTAACTAAGAACTAGCCCATTTAAATTATTTATTTATTTTGGGACAGAGCCTCATTAAGTTGCTAAATTGCCCAGGCTGGGCTCGAACTTGCCATCCTCCTGCTTCAGCCTCCCAGAGCACTTTGATTCCGGGCCTGCCAACACTGAACCTGGTGTAACTGTTACTTGCAACACCATCTGTCTTGGTCTTTGGGACATCTGATGCTTGCGTCCGCTCCGTGTCTCTGTCTGTCCTAGACCCCCTCCTGGCAATGCCTGTGGGTGTGAAGGGACTTTGTGTCATGACATTCTGTATAATGTGGAAAGCCCCTTCGGGTTGTATGGCAGGTGGGTGCTGGTTTCTGTTGGATTATGAACTGAAGGAGAGGGCTCATGTTGTCCAGAGTCACTGTCCCCAAGGAGTTACCTGGTGTGCCGTAGAAAAGTGAGGACCATGGGTCAAGCCGGAAGCCAAGGGAGATGGACATGGAGAGGCTGTGATGTTGGTGTTGGCTGTGGCTGCAGATCTACCACGCCTGTTCCAGCAGACCTCTGGCTATCAGAGTGAAGGGTCCCACAGGAGCCCCAACCCGTGCTGCTCCACTTCTGAATTTTTTTCAGTTGAGTTTCCTCCACTTCCAAGCAAAGAGGTTGTATGAACAAACCCACGATCCACGGGGTTCTGAGAAATGTGGCTCTGGTAGGTGACGGAGGGGCAGCCGGGTAGCAGAGGCAGGCCGAGCTCCTCCAGGGCCAGGACAGGCGCGGAGGAAACAGACATGGTCCGGATCCGTGTTGTGAGCCAGGGGAGCATTAGAGGCTGAAGACTCAGCAGAGAGGGGAAGGGGTCTTGGGGACGGAGGGGGTCAGGAGGATGGGAGAGGAAGAGAAAACAAAAGTGATTAAGTTGCCATGTGTGCATCAGCTTGCCAAGAGGAGGTAGGTATTGTCTACTGCAAACATTTACTAATAGCATAATAATCACGGTAAGAGGGGGAGGAGCTGGAGGACTGGGCGTGGGGTTCCTCTGTGGAGTCTGAAGACTCTAGAGCGGGAAGCTGAGGGCCCCACCCGGCAGTCCCAAGGTTGAGCCGGGGACTCAGCAACTCGAGGAGCCAGGCCATTGGATGGGTATTTTCTGTGTCATCTCTAGCAGGAGGCACAATCTAGGACATGTGTAACTTGTGAAGCTAAATCTGTACAATGCATTCATCTTAATTGAGTTTTTATCCTGATTTTTATAGGTGATTTTTGAGAAACCCAGGAGGTCCTTTGTGAAGACGGAGCTGGGGTGCAGCAAGGCCCCCGTCCAGCGCCCGCTCTGCTTGCCTGGGAGAACGGGGGCATGCAGGTCTCATCTGCAGGTGCACAGGACTCCTGCCAAGAGCAATTGGGGAAGAAAGCAAACAAGAAAACACAAAAGAATTTAGCACCTGCCCTGCCTTCGGTGTCAGCTTTCTGCAGATGTCGTATTTTTAAGCCTATAAAGCCCTGAAAGAAAGTCCACCGTATAAACAAGGAGACTCAGGTTGAGAAGGGGTGAGTGGCCAGCTACGGTTATGCGGGCCTACAGTGCTGGCTTTGTCTGATCTCCACCTGCATAGCTGTCACCCGTGTGCGGTGTGGCCAGGCCAAAGAGCCCCCCAAAAGCGCCAGTTCATCTCCCAAGTGCCTGAGGGTCCATGATAGGAATTTAAAATGCTACAAGCTTTCATCTGTGTATAAAAAAAAAAAAAAAAAAGCCAGGCCCAACAGCATAGGCCTGTAAATCTCAGCACTCTGGGAGGCTGAGGGAAAAGCATCACGAATTTGAGTTTAGCTTGGACCATTTGGCAAGACCCCCTTTCAAAATTTAAAAATAAAAAATAAAAATGGGCCAAAGGTATAGCTCAGTGGGAAGGCCCTGGGCTCCATCTTCAGTACTACAAAACACACGCACACACGCACACACACACACACACACACACACACACACACGCATGCGCGTGCACACACATATACACAAGAAGAAGAATTAATCTCTTACGGATCTGGTACTACCTGTTTCTTGGGTAGTATGAACTGAAGTGTACCATGACTAAGCCTATGCTAATGTCCCCAACTTCCCAGCCTAGTAGAGGTTATTAGGCTCCTCCCTGGCTTAGATAAAACTGCTTAAGAAATCTACAAAACTACATTTTAAAATCTCCTCTTCAGATGATAAGCCTCTCACAAACTTTTTGACCGTTTTTCTTCTAGTGTTGAGTGGAAAACACCAGCGTGATGGCAGAGACTCCAGTACAGATCCAGCAAACGATGGCAAATACACAGATACGTGTCCATCACCCACTTGCAATGAGATGTTGTGGAAATTTATTGCCTGTAGATCTTTCTCCATGGTAAATCCTTCTTTTTGGAAATGAGATGGAACATAACAACAGTTCATTTGGCACTGTCGATGAGATATATGGTTGTTATTATTACACTGTGAAGTCTTTAGGCTCCGGTAGTGAGGCGCCCTCAACAAGACACATGGAAATTTAAATTTTCTGCTCTGTTATTTAGTTAGTTTCAAATATCCATAATCAGCCCTAAGCCAGCGTTTGGTCCGATGGGATTCATTTGAGGAGTGCTTGCTCTTCTTACGCAGATGCTCCTCCATTCTTGCTACGAACTAAAGGTTTTCCAGAGACTCAGCAGCCTTGCAGCCTTCTGGCTCCCGGCAGCACCCAGAGGCAGCCCTGCTCACCACGGGTGTCCTGGCTGTGGACCAGCCCGTCATCGCAGAAACTGTGCTGTCTTGAAGAACTATGGGCTGTCCATGGCTGGGAGGGCCAGGGGCTTGCAGGAAGGGAACAAAGGGAGGACAGAGAGCCCACATCTCTGTTTTGCTGTAACTAAATCCCCAGGGCTGGGTAGTTTACAGAGAACAGACATTGTCTTCTTACAGTCCTAGAGGTTGGAAGTCCAGACCAAGGTCCAAGCCATCAGATCTAGCTTCTGTGGGAGTCTCTGTCCACTTGGGACATAATGCCCTGGTGCTGTGTCACCCATGGGAAGAGGTAAAAAGGGATGAAAGCAGAGGCCTCACCCTCCACCCCCCTCAGTGGTCCCCTCTGTCAGTATTGTCAACCTGTGTATAAGTTCCAGCCTGAGGTTTTCGAAGGGCTGTGTACCTTCAGGTTACAGCACCAGGAGGGACACTCCAGTGTGGCCATCTGTTCACCCACCTCTGTTAAGACCTGAGAAGCCACTCTGTGGTGAAGAATGGGACTTTGGGAGAGGTAGTAAAAACATTTCCACAACTTTGCTGAAATTTATGACGACTCATTGTGTCTTTTGATAACTTCTCGGTGTCCTTTGGGATGGGGAAGCTGTTTTGAAGACCAGAGTATTCAGCGTTTCTGGGGTTAAACACATCAACTGCTGTCCCTTGCCCTCAAAAGGAGGAAACCAGCCAGCAGCCATTCTGCAGCTCAGCCTATGGCTCGTCCATTAACCCAGATGCCACCATCCCCAGAGCGTAGCGCTAGAGACCTTGCGGCTGGGACAAGAAGACCAGAGAGCTGTTCCCATGCCCCACAGTTTCAAGTGTTCTAGACTTTCCTCAGCTTCCTCCCGGGATGGACATGGGCCCTGTGGGGACCTCGTTCCTCTGTGGACAAATCATAGCCTGCTGGTGGAAAGAGAAGGCCTGATCTCAGAAGTTGTGTAGGACTAAGATCTGGTCTTCACCATGGGAAGGCCTGTTTTTGTCACTTTCCCATCCTCGACACCCACAGCGTAAAGGAGAGTTTCAGCCCTGGTGGACTGGCACCAAGGCAAAGTCAGCATGGCGGAGGAACATTGTGAGGGAGAACTGTCTGCTCCAGGACAGCCAGGAAGCCGGAAGAGAAAGCACCTAGGGTGGGGACATGAGCCCACGTGACCAGCCTCCAGCCAGGCCCCACCTCCAGCCAGGTCCCACCTCCCAAGGGCACATTCAGCTACTGAGCTCATTCCTGAACCAATCGTGGGTGAGGACAGTGCCCTGGTTACCAAGATACCTTCCAAACACAAGAGACTTGGAAGATATTCTAAACCTGAAACTTAGCAGTTCTTAAACTTTTCTTGAACGCTATCACATGGCTAGAGAGATTACCTTGACACAATCAGCTTTTCAATAAGCCCTTTTGTGCAGAGCTCAGAAACGTGTGTTTCTTCATAATGGAGAGTTGGTGTTGACAAACTGCCCGTTACCCGGGATGCAGACAGGCCAGGAGAAAATGGCTTGGAGACAGAGATGGGCTCCTGAGCTCATTGTAAGTGGGCGGACAGAAGGAATCACTGCTGTCTGCTGCCTGAGAGATTCACTCCAAGAAATATTGCCATGCTGTGAAATTAATTACTATCAGAAAGGAAAGCCTCCAGTGAGGTAAAATTATATTGCGTAGATCTGTGTAGTACATTACAGTATATTAAGAAAGTTAAAGTAAATTAAAAGCCCTAAAACAACACACATATTATCTCAAGAGCCCCGCGGCATGTTAATTATGCCTTCTCAATTCATTTTGTCCCTTTTTATAAAGACAGGCGACCTCAGAGCCAAGACCCTTGTTTCATGAGTAGCCCTCAGGCGGAGGCAGGCATTGGCCCTCTGTCTCCTTCCATGCCACAGGAGGGCTGCCACAAAAAATCCTGGCTGCCTCTCACTTGCCAGGGCCCCAGAGCTATTGCTTGTGGAGCCCCCTCAATGCCGCCCACCCCCCGCCCCCAACACACTGTGCTAGTTTCCACTTTTAACATATCCTCTTTATGCCTTCAGGACTCCAGAAGTGGCTCTTTGGAACACTGAGTTGCTGGTCAGCCTTCTGGGCTAGCCTGGGAACCTGACACCCCCTTCTCCCACTTCTCCACTGAGAACATATGGATGTATGGAATCAGGTCAGCATCACACAATGAAGGTATGCTCCAGAAGTGTCAGGTGCCGCGGCCAGCCCCAGGCTCCCGCGTGGAGTAGGGTGGAGCTTTGGACGCTTGGGTGGCTCCGGATCTCATTTTCTCACCTGTAGAATGAGACCCTTGAGTGTAAGCAGGCCTTTGGTGCATTGACAGGCTGAGGTGTGCGTCCTTGCTAAATTCACGCACCGGAATCTCAGGACGCCAGAATGTGACAGCACGGAGGCCTTTCGCAGGTTCGTTGAGCATGTTGAGGTGACCACAGTGGGCTCTAGTGCCGTGTGCCTGCTGCTCATTTAAAAGAGGGGTGGGGGGGGACCACACACTGAGACAGAGCTATGCCGGGGAGGGCACTGGGAGAAGCCATGCAGAGGCCTCACGAGGAGTCAACCCCCAACAGGGTGCTGCTGGACTGCAGTCTTAAAAATTGTGAGAAAATACACTTCGGGTGTTAAAGGCACCAGCTCCAGGATCCTAACAAAAGGATACTGGGGCTCAGAAGGTTCTGGAAGACAATGCTGCCAGTGGCCACGAGGACACCAGCCATGAGATGCCAGGGCCAAGGGTGGCTAGAGTCACCCACGGGAGGGTCTGCTCCTAGCTCTGGACAATACTGTCAGAGCTCGTGTCGCCCATGGCCTGTTCACAGTGCTCTCAGGTGTGGGGGTCGTTAGGAACACATCTCTCCGGGCCATTCATTCAGCCGCACAACGAACAGACATTAACAGCTGATGTTGAGCCAGGACACGGTGCTGGCAGGGACCTCATAGGGCTTCCTGGAGGTGCTGACTACCTAGACAGAGTCCGCATATCGCCAGGCATTGCTGGGCCCACAGAGTGGAGGAGAGAGGTCTGAAGGGGGACGCAGGAGAGGAGCAGTGGAGCCTCCATAGGGCAGAGAGAAGAGAGGTCCACAGAGCCCGCTTGGCAAGATTCAGGCTTCCCAGGAGGCTGTGCAGTCCCTGGTGGCCTCTGGAGACAGATTTGAACAAAACCTCTGTGCTGGACTCAGGATAAAGAGGTGGGAAGTAGCAGCCTGTGCCGGTGGTGACAGTGCCATCTGAGTGACAATACTATCAGGGCACCAGTCTGGCTGGGGTGTCAGCCTGCAGGGAGGAGCTACGTATGCCCGCTGTCCACCTGGCCAGTGGAGCCATGGGAAATTGTCACTTGTTCTCCTCAAGGAGACTGCTTAGGACAGAATTCTTTTTTCAGGGGGGCCGGGGGGTGGTACTAGGACCTTCACACTGAGCTGTAACCCCAGCCCATTTTTTTAATTTGTGACTTTGAGACAGGGTCTTGCCAAGGCACCTAGTTGCTCAGACTTAGTGACGTTTGATCCTCCTGCCTCAGTCTTCCACAGTGTTGGGATTAGTCACTGGGCCTTGCTCAGAGTTCTTTGAAATTACATGTCAGCAGTGGATCTCACTGGCCTGGGAACTGGACCAGTATGTCTATTTTTTTAAGACAACTTATCTGTGTATAATCGACATAAGGTAAAATGTATATATTTCAGTTATTAATATGATGTGTCGACATATGTACAAGACATGATCAATATATACAATGAACATTTAAATTAAAAAAAAAAACAGTAAAAGCGATGCATGGCCAGAACCCCCCTCAAGACACTCCTCCTGGCTAAGCACATGGACCATCTCTTTGCCACTTCATGAACTGCTTTTGGACGGCCTCTTTCCTGAATCGTCCCTATGAGGTATGATTTAAAAAAAAAAAAAAAAAAAAAAAAAACCTCTGAGTGCTGCTACTGATACCACCCAGCGGAAAGGTGAGGCCTCTGTGCCACTCTGGTCTTCCCCAAAGTCCGAATGACCACGAAAGGTCAACAGTTATCATTGATTCAGGACACGGGGGTGCCGTGACAATGCTACTAAAGACACTGAGGACAGAGGACTTCCAGAGCTGCTCTGGGAAATGGCAGGCGCAGTGGGAGACGTGTGTTTAAAGTGGGGTGACACTTTGAGAAGGGTTCAAGGCAATGGGTCTTTTACTGAAAAAAAAATTCAAAAATGCAAACATTGAGCATATTTTCCAATCACGCACCCTTGGGTCCTAGGGGTTGCACAGTCCTCTGGAGGTGGTACTGCCACACAGGGTGTGCGTCCTCCTGAGAGGCCCACGGGCTGGGGCTGAGAGACGGTGAGCAGGTGATGATGTGAAAGCACCCTTGGCTTTATTCATCGGAGTCCTGAGGACCGCCTCTCCCCGAAAGGCCCGGAGGCAGAATCCCACAGTGTTCCAGTCACCGCTGGCTTTGGGACATCTCAGCGACCCTTTAGGAAACTTTAGATGATTTATGTGGGAGGCCATGCCCTACCCTGGGAGGTTTGTTCATTGAGTTCCTTTAACAGCTTTTGTCTTGTGTCAAATGCATATATTAACAATTAAAAGCTGTTGAAATTAATTGATTCAATTCGCGAAAGCCAACAAATTAATTAGCTGGTGCAAAGTGAATCCAAGCGGAGGCACTGGCTCTTCAGGGAGCAGATCGGAAACAGTGCCATGCATGTCGTGAGTGAGGTGCTCCTGGTGGCTGTGCTCTTGAACTTGGAGCCCATGTGACCAGGGCATTGCTGATAAGGCCAAGGCCATTCAGGCTGTGGACAGAGCACATGCCTCGGCTCCTCCCCTCAACAGGAGGAAGCACTACACCAGCTGAGCCCCTTGGGTGGGTGCCTGGAGGCACTAATGTTCCTTCCTCGACCTGAAAAGCTGTGAAGTCCAACACCAAGGTGACTACAAACATGGTTCCTGGTCTGCAGACCTCTGTTGTGTCCTCACAGGATAGAGAGACAAGAGCTCTGATCTTGGTTCTTCCTTTAAGGACACAAATCCTAACCTCAGTCCCTCTCTTGTGTCCTCATCAGACAACCCCAGTGGCCTCTGGAACACTCCATCCCGGACACCAAACACGCCGTGGCTTCACCATGTGAGCTTGAGGGACACCCAAATGTTCAGGCCCTAATAGTGATGCTCCAGCTGGATCTCAAGATACAAGCTGGGGTCAAAAAACACAATGAGTGCTTAAAATTTTTAAATGTATTAGATTACAAGGCACAGCACCTTGAGTCACCATCAAAATGCCCAGCTTCGAGCACATGTAGCCCACCATGTGTGCCCCTGTCAGGGCACTTCACACATCCTCTCTCATGGCATGTCTTTCATTGTGCTGTTGGACTGGCTTGACATCTTGCACCAACTCAAAATGTTGATCTTTCCTGGTCATTTTGAGTTTGAGAAAGAACCAAAAGTCACATGGTACTAGATTGGGCAAGTGAGGGCACATGTTCATGTCTTTGTTAACCTAGCTTTCCACCGGGTGGCATTCAGCAGGAGCACCCACCACATTTTTGATAAAGATGCTCGTGAAAGAGGATTTCCAGAACTGCCTCAGAAGATGATCCGAGTGATAGGATAAGTGAGTTCAAAGTGACCGGGAGAAGCACTCTCGTTTCTCTTTAGATCACATTAATATTTTGCCTTTTACAAAATGACTGGGAGGATTCTCAAGAGGACTAATGACAATGTATCTTTTGCTCATAAATTTTTAAAAAATTTAAACACTCCTATATTTTTGGTTTGTCCCTTGTGGACACATAACCGCTGACGTCATAGCTGGCAGGTCCTACAGATCACCGTAGTCTGTTGTTCAAAAAATACCTCATCCACCTGTGGCCTGAGGAAGGGGTCTTTTCATGGCTTATTTCTGGCTGGCAAGGATTTGAGTTTGGATTTTGACAATGAGCAGTTATAATCTCAGGTAACAGTTGCCCTTAGGAAGTATACAGCTGGTGAATCAAGTTTTTAAGATCTGGGGGCTCAGACTTTCACGTTCTTTTCTCATCACTCATTTTTACTGTGATTTTAATAAATACCAGACTGCAGTGAATTACAAATTGTGAAAGAACAAAAGCAAACGGTCCTTTCCTAACATCTAGAATCACTGCCTCTCCTCATTCCAGAAACCTTGATTGATGCCAGAGTCCTACAGAAGACCCTCCTAGCGCCAGCATGTCCCAGGGGACATCGTGAGCCGAATGAAGATCCCCAGTTAGGAGGGGGACTCGAGCACCCCTGCGTGTGTCTGGGCCGTGCACTCCTCGGCCTGCAGAGTTCCGTGCTGTCTCAAGGGGTGAGGAGCACAGATCTATCAAGGCCACGGAAGCATAAATGGCATGCCTGTGCTGATACTCACTTTGAACATGGGCCAACCAGGTGGGTCACAAGTTAACTGGCAAAAGCCACATGACAGTGTAATCCCCGGCCACAGATGTATGTTAGAGTATAGCACAGTGAGTTAGTGCCCTAGCTCAGATGGTAAGTGGCAGGGCCTAGGACCCAGGGTCAGGCTGTCAGTGGAGAAGAAACAAAACAATGCTGAGCCACAGCACAGGGGCACTGAGGTGCGGTGAGAACTGAGGTCTTGTCTTGGCCCACTTTTTGATGCTAATAACAATACCACAGACTGGGTAAATGATAAACAGGTTTATTTTGGCCCAGATCTGGCCCAAAGCTGAAGGGCGGTAGCAGAGCTCATGGCCAGGCAAGGCAGCACCTGGTGAGAGGCTGGGTCTGCAAGAGATCCAGGCCTATCTGGCTCCTGCAGTGGGCCCACTCTCCAGATAACCACTTACCCATGATCCCCTTTATCTCGTGAATCGCCTAATTGGTATTCTTGAGATCAGAGCCCTGGTCCCCTCTTACAGGTCTCATTTCTCAGTATCTCATAAGGGGATTTGTTTCAACTTGAGTGTGGGACAGGACAAACTGCCTTGGAGCCGCCGCAGGCAGTTGGCCATTCCCTGTGAGGCACTAGTAAATATGGAGAGGGACGTGGCGGGGGAGGGGAGATCTCGGCCATCAGCGTGGCATAGCGTGCGCAGGGCCCTGGGTTCAGTCCCAGCGCCATCCCCACAGGTGTGGATTGGAGCCACGATGTGGCTGAGAGCAGGCAGACAGGCCTGCTGCCTGGCTCTGGGTGCCCTGGGGTTGTGGGACGGAGAACAACTTCCGAGAGGCCTGACTAAGGCTTCTTTTGTGCTGTGGCAGCTGTTGAACCTTTTACATCCCCTTGGGACTGAAGCTGGGACTGATCTGTAGGTTATCACAGGCGCACATTTGGACCAGAGGGGACAAGTCCCCACAAAGACATCCATCACCTCCCCTCCCTAAATGCCTACTGTGCTCAAGAGCCTTGACTTGGGGAGGAAGAGGGTCCATGGTCTCAAGGTTTGTAAAAGTACAGCTACTGTTCTGAAAATATGAGTTGCTTCATACAAACATCTGCCACAGTGTTGTACCACAGGAGAAAAATGGAAGGAAAGGAAGACGCCACTTACGTCAGGCTGCATGCAAGGTCCAAACCTGGACAAGTCTAGTTAAGAAGTTTCCAAAGATAAAAACATGTTCTTGATTCAGTGAGTGCAGTATTTTTTAAGTCACCCTGATAGCAGTAGTGGAGAAAACCGGGTAGAGCCAGCCTCAAATGCTGACTTCACCAGGTCCCAGCTGTGTAACCAGCTGCCTTTGAAGGCTGACGCTCCGTTTCTAAATCTGCAAAACGGAGAAATGAGATCTATGCTGGAAGGTTTGATAAATGGCTCACTGCTGCAGAGTGGGTCTCAGGTGTTCTTCAAAGGCCTGTGTGTTGAAGGCATGGTCCCAGCCACGGCATTGGGAGGGGAGGGGATATTTAGGAGATGGGGTCTAGCAAGAGGAAGTTAGGTAATCAGGGCTGTTTCTTGATGGGAACCTGGGGATCCCAGCTCCTTTCTGTTTTATCTTTTGCTTCTTGGCTGCCATGAGGTAAGGAGCTTTCTCCATCACAGGCTCCCACCGTGAGGGGCTGCCTCACAGCAGGGTCAAGAGCCACAAGCCTTGGACCCCGTGACTACACGCTGGAACCTCTGAAACAGTGAGTGACCCAAGATAAACCTTCCCTTTTTACAGGTGATTTATCAGAGGTATTTGGTATGGTGTTGGCAATCTAACACTCATATTTATAGAATACTCCTTATCCACTAGACTTTGTTCTGAATACTTACATATGTTTTTGATCTCATAGTCAACCTTTAAAGTTATAGATCATTGTCACCTAATGCCCAAGTGCAGACACTCAACCTCTGCAGCTTAGCGCAGTGCCTGGTACAGAGGAGGCGTGTGAGAAACAGTCATGAGTCCCTTTATGACAAGCCCTTCTGTTGTGCAAGGAGGAGAGGCCACCTAGGAGGTGAAAGTGCAAGCATTTGGCCTTTGCCGTGGCCCGTCCTTTCTGCTGGGGGAATCCGGGCGGCTTTGCCTGAAGGGCACCAGAAGATAACCCTCCTCAGCCCGACCCCAAGCACGTGTCAGTGAAAACCACAGATTTAGCTTCATCTGGTAGCACAGGCCTGTCATCTCAGCACTCTGGGAGGCTGAGGCAGAAGGATTGCAAGTTCTAGCCCAGCCTGGGATACTTAGTGACTTAATAAGATGTTGTTTTAAAAAGGCCTGGGGAAGTAGTTCAGTATGAAAAACGTGAGTTCAATCCTCGAAATTGCAAAAATCCTCAGAAAAGCAAATGAAAAAGATGCACGTGTGTTTACTTTCAGGGCAAGTTTTAGGCAGAGGTTAATTGACTAATTTTAGGGACAACTGAAAGGCTCCACCACTGCCCAGTGCTTCCCCTGAAGGCTGCCTGCCACCTAAAACTCATTCCAGGGAGCTGAGGCTGAGGGCATTCATTCTTCTGGGACACCCACAAAGGGCGGATATGCAAAGGGCCAGGAGCCAACGCACAAAGGCTGAATCCACTGCAGGCAAATGGCACAAAAAGATATCAGATCTTACGCTTGATGACAGAAGAGGCTAAGAGGTCAGCTGGCCAGGCTAGGAAATGCTACCGAAAGACGGAGGAGCTGAAATAGCTGGGGGCCTCAGTCCACACCCGCTGGCACCGCATGGCATCCCCTGTATGCACTCGGGCGCCATCCTGGGGTGAAGCACACAGAAGCAGGCGTGCCTCGGTGCCCCTGATGGGAACAGGGCTGGCCACCCTGCGCGGCCCCACCCTCCGCCTGAGCCAGGGCCGGGTCCATCCGCAGTCTTTCCCTCCATCCAACGCCTCTCCAGCTCTTACTGGTTTCAGAACTAGGCTGCCCGGTTCAAAACCCAGTTCTGTACAGTCCAGCTGCCTGACCATGGGCACAGCCAGGTGCTCAGAGGCTGTGGGGCTGTGTTCCACCTGTGCCTGGCTGGTGGTCCTCCCTCCCAGGCCCTCCCAGTCGCCAAACCATTGGGCAGAGTAACAGGAAGGTAAATGGCATTGGGTAGGATTCACGTCACTCACGCTCCGCTACCCGCACCATCTGCAGGGCTTCAGGCAGAAAGCAAGGTTGCCTGGGGACAGAGGGGCCCTGGGGGACTGAGAAACGTTGAGAAGATGGACCAGGCACAGCCCTGTACTCAGCCTGCAGTAGGTGACGCCATGGACGTGACTCAGAGAAGGCACAATGCCATTTTCCTGTCCCAGCCCTTGTCTCTCCTGCAGCAAGAAGTCCCTTGGAATCAGCAGCCACACAGGGACTGCAAGATACAAGAAGTGATCAGCATTCCTGGGCCTGTGTTCTGAGCTCCGTGCATGGCCCCAGGGCCTTTGGCCGTGCTGCTCTGCCTCTGGGTCTTGCTCAGAGCTTCCCTGGGCTGCCCTTGCCTCCCCAGACTCTGGGCAGCCTTTGCGGGTACCCTGCACACTCTGCCTAAAAGACTCCTCCAAACAGGGTCATGTCCTTTCTGCTCCATACAACTCAAACTGGGAACTTGATTCTTTCATAAATCTGGGCCTTTTAAGGCCATCACAACCTGTCATCCCAGCCGCCTGGGAGGCCGAGGCAGGAGGATTGCCAGTGCAAGCCCAGGCTGGGCCTTTTAAGGCCATCACATACCTGTCATCCCAGCCGCCTGGGAGGCCGAGGCAGGAGGATTGCCAGTGCAAGCCCAGGCTGGGCAACTTAATGACTTAGAACGTGTCTCAAAAAAAAAAAAAAAAGTTAAAACGAGTGGGTGTGAGGCTCAGGGTAAAGGCCCTGGATTCACTCTCCAGTAGAGAGAGAGAGAGAGAGAGAGAGAAAGGGAGGAACGAAGAAAAAACAAAAAGGACAGAAGTCGTGGAGAGTGGAAGGAGGGAGGTTCCCAACATCACACCTGTTCTTTGCTGTGGCCCCAGCATCCAGTTACTCCCCTGTAGCCCCAGAGCCCCGCAGCCCCACCCATGCCTGTCCTGGTCAGGATGGCAGTGCTCACACAGGGGTTCTCCTGAGCCTCCGTGCCTGGCCACAAGCTCCCAGCTGCTGCCCCCTAGTGGGGGTGTGACTTTTCCTCTTTCCAGAGGCCCAGTCATACTCCCTGACACCCCAAGAAAGAGGCCAAAGGGAGCTTTAAGGAGTTCCTTGGCTCACACACATGCTGAAGTCATCTGACCCCAGAATCCATGCTAGGTAACCCAGGGAATACACTTGTAAATGTAGTCAACCAAAAATATCCAGAAGACAAGGGTGGGCATTTGCCTAATGCACAAGGCCCAGGGTTCAAATCCCTAATACCACATAAAGATTAGCTGCAGGGTGCCACATCCTTGATATCCTAACACTTGAGAAGCTGAGGCAGGAGGATTGCTGGGAGTGTGAGGCCCCCTTGGGCTACATAGAGAGACCAGTACTCATCCTGAGCTACCAAGTAAGACCCTGTCACAAAACAAAAAGAGAAAAACAAGAATATGCACAAGAGCCTGTGGCCAATGAATGACTGGGCATCAAACTTGTGCCTGAAACAGATGCTTGGAGAAACTGAGTCCAGAGCCTCACGTAGAAGAATTGCCAGTGCCTTATGGAGGGATGGTATGTGAGTCCAAGTGACTCTGCTTCAAGGATGGAGGGGATAATTTTCAAAAAAAGAGATGCAAATTAGGTCACTTCCAGTCGGGCTGGCCAGTAGTCCCGCACCCTGGGAGCCTGAGGCAGGACACTCCCAAGTCGGAGTCTAGCCAGGGCAATTTAGCAATTTACAGAGACACTATCTCAAAAAGGGGGGATGCAAATCAAGTATTGCAGGCATTTAAAAGAGAGTAAATTGTGTCCCCCAAATAGGGGCACCATTGCCTCCTGAGTCCCTCTTGCAGAGACAGCTCTCTGGAAAAGCAGCCCTGGAAGATGGCTCTGGAGGGAGGCAAGATGTGGGCTCCTGAGGGTGGAGTATGAGCTGGGACATCCAGCTCAGAGAAGCAAGGAGGGGAAGCCCAGGGACAACCACCGCAGTGGGTGTTGTTGCGAGCTTGGGCAGGCGCTGAGCAGTGAGGCCACGGCTGTAAGCCCAGCCCTCTGAATCCCTGGACCCTGGTGTTCCCTTAACTCCTGTCTCCCTTCTGGGGTAGCGGGAGGTTCCCAGCTCCGTAGACTCTCATGTGGATAAGAATAAGGCAGACGCCATCCAAAGATGAAGCAAGTAATAGTTTATTGAATCAAACAAAAGGGAAAAGAAAGCCCTTGGCTGAGAAACAAGGTGACCCAAGGAAGTCTCACTTGGAGAAAGAAAAGGAAAGGAAAGAAAAGCCCTTGGCTGCGAAGCCAGGGGGCTGAGGAGTAGCCACTGTGGTGTGTTACCGCGTGTGGGCTCCCCTACACGCTCAGAACAAAGGGCAGGTGCTGGAGCTATGAAGTGGTTCTCAACGATTGGCTGGGGCCATGAGATGGCTCTTAATGATTGGCTCCTTCGTGTGCATGTAACTGGAAAAGGCTGGGACTTCCTCAAGGTGGAAGAAGTACACCTACTTTGCTAACTTCAGGAAACTGAAGGATACTAGCTACTTGGTCTGAGGAAACTGAAAAACAGCCTCTTGGCGGTGGGATTCACCAAATACCCTGTTCTTCAGTTTTTCTCCCCTATCCTGCCTATCCCCGGGCTCTAGTCCTAAATCACTGGTGAACATGGAAACTCCACAGCGTAGAATGGACCAGAGGCGCAGAGCAGAAGGGAAAGGAGGCGACTGTGTGGCACCACAACTTACGGTGAACACTTACAGTATGTATTACAGTAAAAGACACATCACCGTGAGCCTCCACCCCGTAAACCTCCCCCTGGCTTCGAACATGCTTATCTTAATGTTCTTGACAATTTCCAAAGCAACTCTGGAAGTCCTGTTTCCTGAGTGTCTTTGGTTGTGCTGTTGAGGGTGCCTCAATATGCTGAACCATTCAAAATGTTGACCTTTCGTGGCCGTCTGACTTTGGAGAAGAGCAGAACTTGTACAGTGCCAGATCTGGTAATAAGGAAGATGAGGACACACCGGCATTCTTTGGGAGCTGCCTTTCTGTGAAATGGCACTGGGCAGCAGCATTTTCTATATTTCTGATTTCACCTTACAAAAAACACTCAGAAAAAAGAAGTTCCAGAACTGCTTCAGAAAGTGCAGGGATGATAAGATACGTGTATTCGAAATTAGGAGGAAGGTTCTGAGGGGATTAATGGCAGTGTGCCTTTTGCTGTGTTGTTTTAAGCATTCACCATATTGGCTGATCGCATCTCGTTCATCCCTAATTCCAATCAGAAGGGATGATGGTGACAGGACAAAAAGAAGAGGACAGGTCAGAAATGGGAGGACCAGAGATCTCTGCAGACAGCCCAGAGCTGTCCTGGGTTGTGCTGCTGCTCTTGCCTAACGATGGATTACACTCTCCTCGCACCTCTAGCACGCCAGCATGGCTAGTAAGCTGCAGACGTCTCTTAGTATCCGTGAGAGATTGCATCCAGGACGCCTGCCCACACCAAGACCCAGTTGCTCCAGTTCCGCACGTGAAGTGCCACAGTATTTACATAGAACCTACTTATATTTTCCTGTGCTCTCTAAATCATCTGTGGAATACCCACGATACTTAATACAATGTAAATGATATGCAAATGCTTGCTATACTATGTGTTGTTTACGGAACAATGACAAGGGGGAAAAAGCCTATACATATTTAGTGCAGACAAGAAAAAGTTTCCTCCAATAGTTTCTATCCACGGCTGGTTGAATCTGCAGGAACCCTCAGATAAAGAGAGCGGGCTGTGTATAATCACTCCAGCTAAAGGTGATGCTCAGGTGGAATAGAGAAAAAGAAGCAGGTGTAGGAAGAGCAAACCCCGTGGATGTATTAAATTTAAGGTAGTGTTTGGGCTTTGAAGTGGGAAAAGATAACAGTAACTATAACCAGTAGGCACTGAGTAGTTACTGTGGGCCAATGAGTAGTCCCTGAATTTTCCTATAACACAATGAGTAGGTTCTGTCAATTATTCTCATTTTATACCTAATAAAACTGGGTGAAGAGCATAGTGGGGAGAAACTTCAACATGGAGGTCGGGACTGGTGAATTACCCGCCAAGAAGAGGTTTGAGTGTGTTGCCAAAACAGTCAAGCCAAGGACACGGGTCAAGAATGAAAGTGGACTTGGCAAGAGAAAGAAAAGGGCCAAGAGTTCCCAGGGAGGCAGGAATCAGGGATAAGTGAATGACTTTCACAGGAAGTGTTCATGCTTCCACAGGAAGTGCTTGTGTGTTCACAGGAAGTGCTCAGGTCTCCACAGGAAGTGCTCATGTATGACCAAGAATGGATTGAAATCATAGTGCTCTGTATGCTGTGTGCCATTCGTGTTTTAAGTACTTGGTCTCCTTTCTTATCACATTTTGTAAGTTACTGTGCTAAAATTATTGGTACTTCAAAATGTGCCGTAGGCTAGAATTTATTTTCTGTCTTAGTATCAGTTTGTTTTCTTCCTGCAAATTCCCTACATTTCTTCAAGAGGAATTTGTTTCCTGACGAAGTAATTTTCCTCCTCTGAGAGATGGAGACAGAGAGAAAGAGAGAGAGAGAGAGAGAGATGTTGAGGGTCCTTCAGGTTTGGCACCGTCAACACTCTGGCTGGATAGCTCTGGGCTATGGAGGTATGACTATGTAGCAGGATGTTCAGCACTTCCCCAGCCTCCATCCGCTAGGTGCAAGGAGCACTCTCCCCCTCAAGGTGTGGCAATCAAAAATGTTTCTAAACATTTTTAAGTCCCCTGAAAGCACAAGCTCCTATGTTGAGAATGAGTGTACTAAGTCCATTTATTCTAAGGTTTAAGTGAATGAACAGTGTCATTTCTTCAAGGATCACTTAGTTAACACAAAGCGCAATGCTTACCTCAAAGAGAAAAAGATGGTTTACTCTGGAGCCAAATATGAGCCCCCATGGCCCAAGGATATGGATTCGGGGACCCTCCAAGTTACGTTCCCCAATTTAACTGTGTCACAGAACTGGATAGCCACCGCACAAGGGAAGGCTGTAACTTAAGGCATTCCCTGTGTGAGCCAGTTACAGCATTGGAGGGCGGCATCCAGAGACCTCTCCTACAGCCCCCGGTGCTCGCCGATGACACTCTTGGCTCTCTGGGGTTGCTCTGTACGCTGCGAGGGATTTATCGCAGGATGTTAAGTCAGACGCAGGGGGAGGACACCAGAGGTGGCCCCTGACGACCGGTTGATTGCGCAGCATTCCAGCCTCTCCGCAGCCTTTGGGAATCCAATGAGCTGGCTACCCGAGGACCAGCGCAGTGAGGCTTTTCTGGGAAACTTACGTTCTTCGTTTCTGCTCTACAAGCAGAGCTGAGGACAGCGGCAACAGAGGCCTGCAGAGATGGCAGCCCCCCTGGCAGCCCAGGGCATCGCTGCTTCAAGCTCCCGGTGGCAGGAGTTGAATCCTTGCAGTGCGCTGACTTGGGGGCTGGCAGAGCTGGGCCGAGCCCTTCACTCAGGGCACTGTTCTGGGCTGTGAGTGCAGTGCTGTCTCAGCTGCGAGGGTCTGTCCACGCGTTCCTTTTCTCCGCAGGAGGGCCCGGGCTCTCTTGCTTTGTCTGCACCTTGGTGGTTTGCCTCGTCCCAAGCTTGGAGGAAGGAGGGGGAAGGAGCTTTTGAGTGTAAAAGCCAAGAACGTGCTGCCTTCCTTGTGTGGGCTGCTGGGGCGCCTGGTTCTAGGTCGATGATGAGTCATGCTGGTGATCTGGCTGGAGGAAGCCTTGGGGCCCTTGGGGAGCTGAGTGTATAAAGTCCCCAGCTTAATGTCCTCCTGCAGTGCCCCCTCCCGTGGAGTCCTCCACCTCAGGTCCCAGAGCTGGAGGGGTTGACAGAGCAGCACTTCCCAGGCATGGACCCCAGAACCACAGAAGCAGAGGGGCAAGTTCGTCCAGGTAATTACACCGGGCTCTGGAGGGGGGGCTCTGGGGTGTCCACCTGCAACTTCAAAGTTCCACTTCTCGTCACCGTGCACCCCAAGGATGTGAGCCTGCATTTCACCCAGCAGTGTTCCTCATCAGCGTAGACCTGCAGCTTACAGCTGGCATCCAGGAGGGTGTCAATGTGAGAAAAAATGTGCGTTTTTTAACTGCAGAGAATGAGAAACCCGTTAGGTAAGCGTTGGGGTTCAGGTCTAGAGTTCCCCCAGGGTCTCTCATGGGTGGCCCTGTGTCACCAGGGGCTTCACCCATGGACGGGCTCGTGGCCGAGGCTGGCTGTGCTGTTAGGAAGGGAGAGGCCTGCTGGCAGCTGGGTCACTGGGGTCCCGGCCCGGAAGGGTGTGTTCTTGTCCCAACTCTGCCCTTCTTAGCTTCCCTGCTGCCAAGGATGAGCTTCCCCCGCGCCCTGGGGTCGATTCCTAGGTAATGGGCTCTGCCCCAACTCACTCTGTATGTTCAAATATGGCAGCATGTAGGAAGGCTTTTCATGGCTTGGTCAGGATGCCGCCATGACCCAAACCAGTTTCCTCAGGGTCAAGGCTGAGACAGGTGGGCTCAGGTGCCCAGAGTGTGTGCTCGACCTGCTGTTGTAAGAAACCGACCTTCCCCGCATGCCTGCTCTGTGCATGGCCCGGGCCTGTGCTCCACTCCCACACCACCTTCTGGGAGCCCATCCGTGCAGCCTTGCACTGGCGTGTTCCAGCTCTCTGCTCAGAGGGCCAGGTGGTGTGGGAAAATTCAGAAAGGTGGTGAGTGAGAGGCCCCTGTGTCAAGCACACGGCTCTGTGACTCTAACGCCATCACCGCTAGTTGCAAAGTGGCCTCAGCAAGCCTGCTGCTCCGAGCTCCCAGGAAAAGCAGTGAGGGCTTAGCCTGTCCCCTAGAGTCCCTGAGGGGCACCCACAGGGGAAGGAAGGAAGAGGGCCCAGCAGAGTCGCTTTTTTGATATTTCTCTTCCAACCTCTTCAAACTTAGAAACTGTGTCAGATTGGCTTTGAAATACTCTAGGGAAAAAAAGTGTGTGTGTGTGTGTGTGTGTGTGTGTGTGTGTGTGTGTGTGTTTGCACACATATGTGCATGTGCGTGTGCGTGTGTGCATGCATGCGTGTGTGTGTGTGTGTGTGAACACATGTGCCGGGGGAAGGAAAATCGAAATGGAACAAGATTGACAAACGTTGATGACTTCAAAGCCACAGAGTGCACTATAGCGTTTCACTGCCTAGATCTATCTTTTTAACTTGGGTGTTTTTGTAACCAAGTGAAGAACAGAGCAGAGATTCGTGGACGAGCGCTCCTTCCTTGGTGGTGATAACAGATGGGAAGCGTGTCCTCAGCATCCAGCGCTAAGGGATAATTCCGATGAACGACGCTGCGGCAGCTCCGTGCACCTGCGCTTCTGCCATGATGGAGATGGGACTTGCTGATGTAGAAAAATATCCACATGCTGCTAATGACTAATAAAAAATAACTTCTAGGGCTGGGGCTAGCTCGGTTGTAGAGCATGTGGCACGCACCAGGTCCTGGGTTTCATCTGCAGCACCGGGGAAAACATTCCAGGAAAAGAATTATAGAGATTGAGTGTTTCCCATCCTCCATGCTGGAGGCTGGCAGTGTTTCAGATTTAGAATTCTGGACTACTTGCAGATACATACTGACATGACTCAAGAGGGAGACCCCAGTCTATACGTAATTCTGTGTGTAGGTATGGTACTGGGGGTACAGCTGAGAGCTAAATTCCCCAGACTATTTTTATTTTTGATTTTGAGACAGTCTTACTAAGTCCCTAAGTCGCCCAAGCTGGGCTCTAATTTGTGATCCTCCTTCTTCAGCCTCCCAGAGTGCTGGGATGACAGGCCTTTGCCACTGAGCCTGGCTTGACGTGCTCCTGCTGCTCTGTGCTGGCAGATGCGAAGTCGCCAGAAAGTGGAGAAATGAGTTCGTTATTTCTTGCTGGGAAAGTCCTGACGGAAGCAGATCATCTTTGGGACAAGCATGGCAGCGTGGACAGAGCAGCGGGCCTCTCTGGGGCCTGCCTGTCACGTTGGCAGCTCTGGCTTCCCTAGGTGCCGGGTGGGAGCACCGCTGCCCACGCGCTCCTCCTGGGAGGAGCGCCCGGAGGATAAACCAGTGCGTTAGGATGCCCTGCGCACCCATGGGGACCGTAATCAGAGACATAATTGCAGCAGCAGATTCGTGTTGTCTGGCTAAATGGAAAATCTGTAATTCAGACCATGAGGTGGGCAGCTAAGTTCGTTGCTTTAGACGACATAAATCTAAGGTCGTAAATGTCACCCAGTGTGTGCGACTGCATGAGCTCCCCCCACATGTGTCCTCTGTGCCCTCATGTGCCCAGGTGAGCCCCCCTGGGACTGCAATTCTGAGGGCCTCCCCAGCATCTGTTACTCAAGTGTCTCCAATCAATTAGGGGCTTTAACTGAGTTCCACCCACACAAGTAGCCAGCAGTGCCAATTAGGACCACTTTGTCTTGATGGCTTTATCATGCTACGTTGAGTTCTTGGCTGCTAGAACTGAGAAGAGAGGAAGAGAAGACCCCTTGGCCCTTGAGCTGCGCCAGTATCCAGGAACGCGGACACGTCCCATCCCTGCTGTCCTGTCTGAGATGGTTATTGAGCTTGCGGGAGGGGCAGGCATGCAATGGGACAGACCTGTTCCAACAAATTCTTTTGTGTGGCGAATTCTGTGCAGCCCTGGTTTGTGTTTGTTATCCTGAAAGAATGAGCCATTTGAAAGCCCATCCTCTTTGGATAAGATTTTCAAAGTCAAAGACCATCGGAAATGTCTAAAGGCTTTTAGCTGAACCTAGTGGCTCAGGCCTGTGATCCTGGCTCTCTGGGAGGCTGAGGCAGGAGGATTGCAAGTTCTAGTCCAACCTAGGCAACTTAGTGAGACCTGTCTCAAGATCAAAAACGGACTGAGGATGTAGCTCAGTGCAGAGGCCGTGGGCTCGATTCCCAGGACCACACACACACACATACACAGAAGAATTGTTGATTGGGTTTCAAAATTACAAATACTTATGAATGAATTGAGTTTGTAATGAGGAAACGTGTTCACATGTCTCCTGCTGTCACACTGTTTGTATCTCTCCCCATGTAAATATCTACAGTGGGGCCTTTTCTGTCCCGGGAGCCCCACATCGCATACCCCTGCTACATGAGCTGCCCCCGTGAGCGTGACTGCGAGTAACTCACTCCCAAGCAACTTGGAGCGTGTCAGGTGTTGAAAACTCTGGAAAGTTTCCCCGTGTGTATTACAGCCAGGGTTCCTCTGCTCTTGGGGTCCACCCTGTGCAGCGTCAGGGGGTTCTCAGAATCCCTGCCGCCATGCAAGGACCTCGGGGAAAACAAGTATAAATAACGCTGCCTGTCCGTCCCACCATCCTTCCGTCCATCCCTCTTTCCTTGGCCCGTCATCTATGACGCTTATTTTTTGCCATCTTGTGACAGACACATCACCCTGAGAACTCACAGCTGACATCGTACATCGATGTCAATATTTATTGATGCCCCACTGTGAGCTGTCCCCAATTCAGATGCTGTGTGTGGAAATACTCAGAGCAAAGCTTCCCGAGCACTTGTATTGTACACCCCGTCAGCAATGACTTGTAAGTGCCTGCAACCTATATATACGCAATCTATGCATTTACCTGAGCACCTATTAATATGTATATCAACAAATATACATAGAACACATGTTTTTAAAGAGTGACTTTAGATGTGGTATAAATCTCCAGCATTTTGTCTGGTGGCCCATTGTGGACCCGGTGTACACACTGCATGTTCAAGTTCCCGCATCTGATGCCATTTTTTTCTTTTATCCTTTTCTCTCTCTCTCTCTCTCTCTCTCTCTCTCTCTCTCTCTCTCTCTCTCTCTCTCTCTTTTTTTTGTGTGTGTGTGGTACCAGGGATTATTGAGCTCATAACCTTCACCCTGAGCTCCCTCCCCAAACCTTATTTGTTTTTTGATTTTGAGACAGAGTCTCACCAAGCTGGTGAGCTGCCCATGCTTTACTTCAACTTGTGATTCTCCTGCTTCATCCCCCAGGAGCACTGGGGTTCCAGGCCCGTGCCCCCATGCCCAGCTGAGTGCCAGCTCTTGCTGCCTGCTGGCAGGGCCGGCAAATCCCTTACTCCATCCACATTGAGAAGGGAAAAGAACTTGGACAGCTCCCACTCCTCATAGTCTCGCTTTGGGGCCGGGGGAGGTCTTTCACATGGGGGGAGAAGGCTTCCTGGAGACAGCTGTGTGACCTCCCTTTGTTTCCTGAACAGGCCCTGGAGACATCGTAGCTGACAGGACACTCGCGGAGCTGATGGAGTCAGAGGGTCCTGGGGGAGGTGAGTCCACAGAAAATAATAGGGTTGTGTTGTCTGGGAGCACAGAGAGGGTCTGCAGGCTGTCCACCCTGGGTGTCACGCTGGTGGCTGATGAGACCCAAGGGCACCGCAAGACAGGCAGACAGCAGGCGCATCTGTATAAAGAATCAGCTGACAATGGTCACCATGCAAACATACAGCGAACTTTCAAATGAAAAATTATGGCAAAAGGTACCTGGTCATGCACCCCCCCCCCCCCTGGCTTGGAACGCGCGTACCCCATTGTCTGGCCGTTTCTGAAGCAGTTCTGGAAGCCCTCTTCTGCTTATGTGGCATGACCAAAAACACAGTGACTGCCGCTGCTGCGTTTCATCTGATGGAAAAGCAGGCTCATAAAAACATGACAGCATGGGGGATAGGGCCTAGGTCAGCAGTTAGAGTGCAACTCAAGGCCCTGGGTTCAATTCCCTACCATTGCATAAGCTGGGTGAGACGGGGTGTTTCAGTTACTTATTCGTTGCTATGACAAAATTTCCAGTTTAAGGGAGGAAAGGTTTATTTAGCTCACAGTTTCAGAAGGTCTCTCACACACAGTCCCATCGTGGGGCAGCCGGCAAGGGTGGAAGTCCATGGCAGAGACAGGCTGGAGAGCTGCCCACCCCACCGCAGACAGAAGCCGAGGGAAGCAGGAGCCCACAGAAGTGTGCAGACTCAGGCAAGGCCATAGTCGATGTCTCTTCTTCCGGCCTTAAGTTAGCACAGAGCTGACCATTGCCCCCCACCAGGGTGGGTGCCCCCCCCTCATGACACACACCTGAAACCCTGCGCTGGGCACCGCCACTCTCAACAAGTTGATACAATCCCTGCAGGTTAAACCCCAAACACCTGCCCCTTCCAGCCAAGCTGTGCCTTCCAGTAACACACAGTTTCAAATACACGAGGCTTTGGGGGGGACAGTCAAGATCCCAACTGTAGCGTGGCAGATGCCCATAGTCCCAGCACTTGAGAGGCTGAGGCAAGAAGACTGCTGTGAGTTCTAGGCCAGCCTGGGCCACATGGTGAGTTTAGGACCAGCCTAGACGAAAGAGCAAGACTCTGTCTCGGGAAAAAAAAGCAGACACACAGACATACATACACACACACAAACACATGCTGTGTCTTCACCCATTTTATCCATCAGATCTGGCATTGTGTAACTTCCGGCTGTTCTCCAAAGTCAACATGACCGTGAAAGGTCAACATTCTGAATTGACTCAGTGTTCTGAGGCAGCCATGACAGTGCATGTACAGACGCCCGGGAAGGAGGACTTCCGGAACTACTCCAGACAGCGGCAGGGAAGACGGAATAAGAGTGCTTGAAGCAGCGGGGAAGCTATCGCTGAGATTCGTGGCGGTGCGTCTTTTACTGTAATTTTAGAAATCTAAGCATTCACTGTATTTTCTGGCCACACCTGACAGCAGCACAGGAACATTCTCCTGCCACTCCCTGCCAGTCATGCAAGTAAAACAAGCCCCTGGTGACCTGTGTGCTCACCGCTCCGTGCGTCCACTCGCTCTTTCATTTTAGTCGGGGCTATAATCAACAGCCGCCTTTTCGCCACTGGACAGAGGAAGCTCTATATTAATACCTCAATCAAAAAAATGGAAAGGAAAGGAGAGAAAAGGAGGTTGCCAGTGGCTTGTGACAGAGCAGAGGCCTGCGGGAAGTGGTGCTGTCTTCAGGAGAGAGAAGAGGACTGCGGGCCACTCTCTTTGGCCCCCAGTGGGCACTTCGACCGGTCCCTGACCCAGTTTGTGCAAATGCTGAACAGAGGCACACAGACCCGGAGATCACTAGGATTCAAAGTAGCTTTATTTTGAGAAAATAAAAACAACCTAAGTCTTTTTGTATCCTCTTCATGGGTGCTTCAGTCTAAGCCCAGCCTTTTTGGTTGACTTGATCACTTCATGTGTCCATGGTGTGCCCGTCTGAGCCCTCTTTCAGACTTTCAAGGAGCCCAGCACACTCCTTGGGTTACTGTAACAGACTGCCTGAGTCTGCTTCCGTTTAGAGGGGAAAAAGGTTTGTGAGCTCACAGTTTTGGAGGCTGAGAGTCCGGTAGTGGAAGGGCCTCCCTGGGCTGGGCATCTATGACCATTGGAAAGATTATGTCAAATTGAGGCAATTAAGAACCATCCCTGGATTAGGGTTTAGAAACCATGCCTTTGTGGCTGGAGAAATGGCTCAGCCACTGGTTAAAGCACTTGCCTAGCAAGTGCTAAGTCAAGCACTAAATACCCAAGTTCAATTCTCCAGCATCACAAAAGCCAGGCATGGTCATGCACAACTGTAATCCCAGCACTCAGGAGGCTGAGACAGGATGACTGCCCTGAGTCCAAGGCCAGCCTGGGCCCCATAGTGAATTCAAGATCAGCCTGGGCTGCAGAACAAGACCCTGTCCTTAAAAAGAAAAAAAAAAGGAAACACACCTAGATTAGGCAATTAAAAACTGCCTGGATTAGGGTTTAGGAATCATGCCTAGATGATTAGAGTATGTTGTGGTTAGGATATGGAGTGTCCCCCAAAAGTCTCATGTATTTTAATGTTAATGATTGTCTATGGAGCCATGTAATGTTGGTGGATTGAGGTCTGGCCTGGAGGGGTGGATTGCAGTTGTTGGGATTAGGGGCATGTGAGTTAAGACTAAGGGCGTATGAGTTAAGACTAAAGGCATGTGACTTAAGACTAAAGGCGTGTGAGTTAAGACTAAGGGTGTGTAGTGGCCACACCTTTGATACCCAGATGCAAGAGAGACTAAGACTGGGACTTGGACTAGTCTCGATGAGTCTCACTTGCCTGTCTGTCTGTGATGTCCTGAGAAGCTGCCTCCACGTTTCTGTCTCTGCCATGTACTTCAATTGCTGCTGGCCGCCCCTGAGTGGACTGTGACCATCTGAAACTGTGAGCTAAAAATAAACCTTTCCTTTCCTAAATTTGTGCGTGTCAGGTATTGAGTCACAGCAATGAAAAAGTCACTAAGACAGAGTGTGAGTGATTTGTGGGCCAGCGAAAGACAGAAGAACACCCACCCAGGTGTGGGAGGCCCAAATGGGAGCTCACACTTTATAAAAGGAAGGGAGAAGGAAGATTGTTAAAACTTTTTTCTCTAGGGAGAGACTGGACTTGATGGGACTTGAATTCCTGTCTGTGATGTCGCGAGGAGCTGCCTCCATCTCTGCCTCTGCTGTGGACTACCATTGCTGCCAGCTGCCCCTGAGTGGAATGTGATCTTCTGAAACTGTGAGTGAAAATAAACCTTTTCTCCCTATTGTGGTTTAGATTTAAATTTCCCCCAAAGTCTGATGTATTTGAATGTTATAGATTGTCTATGGAACCATGTGCTGTTGGGAGATTGGGGCCTAGTCTGGAGGGGTGGATTACAGTCATGTAAATTGGATTACAGGCATGTACTAGGGGTTTCTCACACCTTCCACACCTGGATCCAGGAGGGGCTGGTCACTGGGATGAGACCTGGAAACATATACAACCTGCTTCCTGCCTTCCTGGGAGGACTAGTCTTAACTTGTCTTGAATCGGTTTCCTGTTTGTGATGTCGTGAGGAGCTGCCTCCACCTCTGCCCTGTACTTCCATTACTGCCTCCCCTGAATGAACCGTGACCTTCTGAAACTGAGAGCTAAAATGAACCTTTTCTCCCCTAAATTTATGGATGTCAGGTATTGAGTCAAAGCAATGAAAAAGTAGAACATCACCTCATGGCAGGGTGCGTTGGAGCAGCAGAGGCCACATGGTGACACAGGAAGCCAGAGAGAGACTGGGGATCCCAGGAACTATTGCTAATCCCACTGGAGCAACCAACACGGTGACCCCTCTTATAATAAGTTCCCTCGCCTCTTAATTCCACTGTACCGGGGTCTAAGCTTCTACAACAGATTCTTCCGGGGACACATTTGAGGCCCAGCACAACATTCAGGCCTACATGGTGTGGCCAGCCCCTCAAGCCCACACTTGGGAACTATAGAAGCCTGGCATAGCCCGTGGGGAGAGGCGTCCTAGGAGCAAGCAAATGGTGACCTGCACTTGGCTGTTTGGGCCCTGAGATCTGGGACACTGGCTACCCTGGCCACCTTGGCTTTATGGTGTGGTCCCCACCCTTATGGGCCTCGGTCCCTTTTATTTGTCTCCATTTTCCAGGATCGTGTGCCCTCCCCACCCACATGTGATCTTATGAGACAGAGGTTCTGTGGGGTGTTGTTCCACAGAGAATGACCAATCAGTGTGGTGGCCATGTCAGGTGGGACCCTGCTTGGATCACCACCACTCTCAACCTCAGTCTCTTCATCAGGTGGGCTCAGTGACGCAGGCTTGTAATCCAACATTCTGGGAGGCTGAGGCAGGAGGACCACAAGTTAGAGCAGAGCTTGTGAGACCCTATCTCAAAAAAAAAAAAAGTGGGAGCTGGGGATGTATCTAGTGTAAAGGCCCTGACACACACACACACACACACACACACACACACACACACACACACACACGTGTCCCCAGTATCACAAAGAAAGAGGCCGTGAGGGAGCAGAAGGGAAGCTGGGAAGTAAAAAGGGGAAAAAAATAGAAAGAGCAAAGTGGTGTGTGTATACAGCGATTCCCTAAGCGGTATGCAATTAACATGTAAATTAATGTGTATCACCAGCACATGCAAATAAAAATGATTTACTACAAAGGAACAAGAGAGAGGAGATCATTAGCAACCTCACAGAAACACAAGTAGTCCAACGGGATGCTCTGAACAATGATGTGCCCAAAAATTAGGTGCCCTCAGCAGAATTGGAAAACTCCCAGAATGGCACCAACTACTAAAACTGACTCCAGGGGACATAGCTGTGTGACATATGAAGACATGTAATTAGTGACCATGTTTTCCCATAAAGGAAACGTCCAGCCAGTGGCTTTGCTGTTGAATTCTATCAGACATGTAAAGAATGAATACTAACCCTTTCCAATTTTTCCAAATAACCCAGAGAAGTGATACTTCACTACTCACAGTAGGAGACCAGTGCGACCCTGATCCTCAAAACAGGCACTGGCATCTCAGGAAAAAGCACAACAGAGCCATGTACCTTCTAAGTAGAGACACCACGTGGTCTGTGGGTACATGGATCCATACCGCAGACACAAATGGGACATACACACCATCCCACAACTCGCTGTTGTGGAGTATCAATGAATTGGCAGCTGCTTGGCTTGGCTTGGTTTGTGGATGGAAGCGGGGCTTTTGCTCTGAGCTATATCCTCAGCCCCATTTTTTTTTTTTGTTTTGATTTTGAGATAGTGTCTTTACTAACTCACTAAGTGCTCAGGCTGGGCTGACTTGAGATCCTGCTGCCTCAGCCTCCCAGAGTGCTGGGGTGACAGGCCTGCTTAGTCCGTGTTGTCACCCACATATGCTGTCCTGTGCCGTAGAGCTTTAGAAGTCCTTGTGCCCTGTCCAGCGGTATCCCCAACGCTGACCATGCTCGCCCCATCCCTCTTCATCCCCCACGTCCTCCCTGCCCTCTGCTAACCACCAGGCTGCTCTTCATTTCCACCAGGACGACCTAGTTTCCATACTGAAGAAGCAGGGTGTGTCTCTCCATGGCTGGTCTACTTCACATAATTCAGCATCCTCCAGTTCTGTCCATTCTAAGCAAATGACAAGCCTTCATTCTTTTTATGACTGAGTAGTATTTCATGTACCGGTACACACAGAGACACAGATGCACCTGTAAATCTCATGTGTCCTTTATTCATCATCCACTATCATCCACTAACAGACAGCTAGGTGGACACTCTACCTTCTTGGCAGTGCACCAGGTGCTGCATTGACTCAGGAGCTCATGCGCCTCTTCAACACACACTGATTCTGTTTCTTTGGGTACACACCCAGCCATGGGATTGCTGGACTGAATAGAGTTTTGTTACTAATTTCTTTGAGCAGTTTCTGTACTGCTTTTTCCAATTCTTATAATAATTTACACTCCCCAAAACAAAGTATGAGAGTTCCCTTTTTTCTGAATCCCAGCCAGCATGGGCCATTTCTTTTTCTTTTTTTTTTTTTTTGTCTTTTTGATAATAGTCGTTCTAAGGAGAGAGTCTGGTATCTGGGGATTTGAATTGCTTTTCTGTGATGATGAGTAATATTGAGTATTTTTCATGTACTTACTGGTCATTTGCATATCTTTTTTGAGAATATGTATTCAGACAGTTTTTCAGTTTGCAAAATTGGATTATCATGGTTATTATTTTGCTGCCATGTTGTTTTCTACCTTATGTATTCTGGATATTAACCATTGATGGGTGAGCGGTTTGTAAATTCTGATTGTCTCTACTTTTGGTTGTAATCTGTTGACTATCCTGCTGTTGATTGTCACTAATGCTGGAGCTTACTGCCTTCATAGGAGCCTTTTGCTTTGCTGTATCTCATTTATTGGTTCGTGTTTTCGATGCCTGTGCTTTTGAAGTTGTATTCAAAAGAATCTTTGCCGGAGACTTTTCTTCCTCAGTGTGTCTTGTTAGGGTCTTTATTGAAAATCAGCTCACTGTAAATATGCGGGTTCATTTCTGGGCTCTCTCTCCAGTTCTACAGGTCTGTACGTCTGTCTTTGTGCCAGTGCTGTGCTCTCCTGGTCTCTAAGACTTTGTAGCTCTATTTTGAAGTCAGTGCTGTGAGGTCTCTCGTGTCGTCTATTCATTTGGGGGAAAAAAAAAAAACCCTTTCCTGTTAACAGTGACAGTCATTAAGAAACAGAAAACTTACTCAATGTGACATCGTGATTCCAAAGGACTAACGGCTCCTCTTGCCATAAGATTAGGAACAAAATGATTGTTCACGCCCCTCAACATTCCCAGTTGCTTTCTAGCCAGGGTCAGTTAATGAGGAAGAACAGAAACAAAAGTGACCAAGAGGGAAAAGGAGCTGAAACTATCTTTATTCACCAACGATGTGGCCCTTGTATGTAGAAATCTGCAAGTATTCCCAAAAATATGATCAAACTAATGAAATTCATTTAGCAAGGTTTTAATACACAAGAAACAAGTCAATTTCTATAACTAGCAATGTACAATTAAAAATGAAATTAAGATTGTAATTGCCATTACCATTGGAAAAAAATACATTTAACTCAACAAGATTTGTACACTGAAAACTAGGTGACATCATCCAAATGAATTTTGATTTAGCTAAATAAATTCAAAGACATCCCATGTTTATGAACTGGAAGACTTAATTAATATTGATAAGGTGTCACCAGTCCCCAAAATGACTTATATTCCAAATCAAAACTCTGACTTCTTTATTGCAGAAATTGGCACATTGATTCTAAAATATGTTTGGGAATTTGTGAAATCCAGAAGAGCAAAAACAAAAAGAAGAACATTGTTCAGTGATTCATATTTTTCAATTTCAGAGTCATAGTAAGACATCCACATAATTGGAGTAGAATTGAAAAATCTAGAAATAAACCACATATCTTGGTCAACTGATGTTCAACAAGGTTAAAAACAATGCATAAGAAGGAAGTTGTGACATTACATCACATCATATGGAATAATTCAAATTTTATAATAGGCTTAAGTAAAGAAGTGAACGTCACAGACCCTAGAGAAAAAAGCAGGCACAAATCTTTGTGACCTTAGATTAAACAACGATTTTTTGGACTTAATATCAAATGAGTAAGCAACAAAAGAAAATACACATATGAATCAGGCATCATCAAAATGAAAAATCTTTGGCTTCAAATGAAGCTGCCAAGAAAGCAAAAACACAAAACATGGAATGTGACCAAATGCTTGCAAATCAGACCCAAGGGACTCGCACATATAAAACTCAACTCCAGCGTAAAATGACAGCCCAACGAAGAATGCCCAAAGGCTTCGAGTAGACGTTTCTTCAGAGAAGATATAAAGTGGCCAGTAAGCACCTGAAGATGCTCAGCATCGTCAGTCACTGGAGAAAAGTGAGTGCGGACCACAACGGCATGCATTACCTGGCCACCAGGACGGCTGCGGTGAAAACACAGAGGATAACAAGTGTTGACAAGGATGTAGAGAAATGAGCAATTGCACGCTGCAGCTGGGAGCCCGAAGTGGTGCACCTTCTGCAGGAAGGAGCCCTCGGTTCCCACACACCACCAGGCAGGCACCACGGCTCTCTCCTGCAGTCCCTGCCGCTTACAAAGCTGAGCTGGGAAAACTGCTTGGGCCCAGGAGTTTGAGACTACCTTGGGCAGCACGGAGAGATTCCCATCTTTAAATAAATAAATAAAGAGAGTTGCTATACGACTCAGCAACTCCACTCTGAGGTGATTTCAAAACAAGAGAATTGGGCGTACGTCCACAGAAAGCACCAGTGTTCATAGCTGCATTATTCATTGTAATAAAAAAAGTCTAACCCATAAACCAGACATGATGGCCCATACCTGTAATCCCAGCAGCCCAGGAGGCTGAGGCAGGTGGTCCACAGGGTCATACCCAGTCTGGGCAAATTATCAACTTAGTGACATCCTTTCTTAAAATAAAAATCAAAAAGGAGGTGGGGGGTGGGGTATTGCAATGGCAAAGTCCCCTTGGGTTCAGTCCTCAGTATTTCACCAGGCAAAAAAACTAAACGGTTTCATGGCTGATCCGTACAATGGTTTATTAGTCGCTTTCTCATCACTGGGATAAAAATACCCAATACCTTCAACTTACAGGAAAAGAGAGTTCTTTGGCTCACAGATTCTAGGTGATTCGAGTCGTGCTTCTCTGACCCCAAGGCAGACACCGTATGGGGGAAAGGCACAGCGGAAGACGGCTGCTCACCTCTTAGCAGCCAGGAAGCAAAGCCGGGGGATGACGGTGCCGGAAGGGAGGGTGAGGAGTCCGACCCAGACCCAGGGCCGCTTCTCCGCGACCCTCCCGGACACACCGCACGTGCGCTGGTGACTCCTCAGGAGACTCCCAAAGCCATGCAGTGACCCCAAGCACGCAGGAAGTAGAGAGGGGAGAGCTCTGGAGGCTGAGTGGCTGGCTGTGCAGGTGGGGAGCAGGGAGGGTGGGAGCTGCTGTGTGCACATTCCCTCCCCACTCCCGGGGACTCTCGGAGACGCAGGGGTGAGACCCTTCCCCAGGGTCTCCCACACTGACCCAAGGGTGCCCCATTGAACTCCCACACTAACCCTACGAGACAGGTACAAGCTAGGTCCATGAGAGAGAAGACTGGAGCCAGAAGATGGAGCCTCTCAGGCTGAGCGTAGCAGCTGGGCGGGGACGGAGCTGGGCACACCGGCCCAAGGGAGGCTCCAGGCAGGGAGGAGCCTGCTGGGCATCGGCAGCAGGTGTCTCAGCTCAACACCCTGGTGTGAGGAGGGGGTGGAGATGAAGGGGCCGGAGCAGGACGGCTGGGCCTCCAGGTCCTCATCCGTGAGAGGCTGTGCCTTAGTCTCGCACCTGCCAGGTGCAGGCGCTGGGCTTGGGAGGGGCGGACAGGGAGGGAGCACTGACAAATCTTAGTCGTTTCTCGATGACTGAGGGCAGGAATGGCAGTCTCTAAGAAGACTGTCTTAAAAACCCAAAGGCACGGTCCATCCCGCAAGCCTGGGCTCTGGAGGCCAAAGGGACAAGCTGGATTAAATGTGTTTTAGAGCCAAGAAGGAGAAAAGGAATCAGGTTGTAATACAGTAAATGCCAGGCACACGTAGTCTTAGGAAGGTCAAAAACCAGGGCAAGCGCTGGCCCCAGCATCCTGTGTGATTCCTGAGAGGCACACACAGGGGTCTGTGCTTCGAGAGAGGGACAGGGAGGAGTTGGGGGGAGGGAGGGAGGGAGAGGATTCACGGGAAGAAAGAAAAAAGTGGCACAGAGAGAGAGAGGAGGGGAAAGAGAGGAAAAAAGAGGGAGACACAAACAGAAGAGTAAGGAAGACGCAGAGAGACAGACAGACAGTTTGATCAGGACTGCAACCTTAGGTGTCTGGTTGCCCCACTGCTCTCACACCCCTGTGTGTGCGTCCCCAAGTCTGTGCATGTGCACAGGGACCAGGACTGGGGGACATCAGGGTCACCTATGAGATTTCTTCACAGTCCCCCGTAAGTCCACGTCAGCACTTATGAGCATGGAGTCCACCCCATACTGATGTTTACACTGAGCATGTCACACTACGGGACTCCTGCAGGTGGGACACAGACTTCAATGATTATACGACATGAACCTCACAGTGGAGAATGTATTTTCAGGTTCTAATTAGACCCGGATGAACCACGTGTGTTTTGTTAGCTCACACAAATTATCTTATATCTTATTCTATTAATAAAATTCTTTTTCTGTGTCAACTCCAAGGGACCCAGGGAGCCTATGTGGGTAATGGAGGGTCACAGAGGCCCTCACAGGATGCTGGAATGGGACTGAGCTTCGGAGGAGGCTGGGAGGGTGACCTTAAGTTCCCTCAGTGTCCTGTGATCCCAGGACTATTGTTCTTGAAGAGGTCACTGTGTGGTCCTTGTCCCAGGGGATGTCACTGCCCACAGGCGGGGGAGGCAGGTCCTGCAGATTCAGTCAGAGAGCGTGACCTTCTTCCAGGAGAAATGTGTGGTCAGCAGAATTGTTACTTCCTTAGGAAACCTTTGGCAGCCAGTGACAGGGACTTTCTGGCTTGATATTTTTATACTTTTATAAGGATTGATCAAAGTATACAGTGAATGTTTAAAGAACGTAATTTATTGCAGTAAAAACCCCGCAAGGCTATGAATCTCCCTCAAATCCTCCCCCTTGCTGCAAACACTCATCCCATTCCGGCAGAACGTCTTCCTGAGCGTCTTCCCGTGGTGACACTCTGAGTGGCTGCTGCTGAGCAGCAGCCAGCAGAAAGGCGGCTCGTACAAACATGGCGGTGTGGCCTCACCCATCTCAGTCACCGGATCTGGCACCGTGTGAACTCTGGCTCTTCCCCAACGTCAAGATGACCAGGAAAGGTCAACATTTTGAATTTCGTCTAGACATGAAGGTCACCACGACAGCACAGCTCAGTTACTCAGGGACGGGGACTCCCAGAACTGCGTCAGAAAGCAGCACGAATGGTGGGATGCGCGTGTTCTGAAGTCGGGAGAATGTTTCAGGAGGAAGTCACGGCCATGCGACTATTGGCTGTATCTGTGGATCACACCTTGTACTGTCCAGCTGGTGCAGGCATGTCACCGTGTCTAGGGTCCTCGGGGATGGCTCCTTTCAGCTTCCCTGGCTCCCATCCCTGTATGGGGGGAAGTGTGTGGAAATTGGAAAGCCTGGGATATCCCTCTCCCCGCAGCTTGGACTCAGAAACGCAAAGCACGCTTCAGCCAGGAGGAGTGGGAGGTGTGCTGAAATTGGCCGGCCAGTTCCTGCCTGTCCACCCGTCCTCTCATGTGACTCTCCAGGGATCCCAGGAGAGAAGAGTGGCCGTCACATTTGGCAAAGAAAGTCGTGAGCCTGCAGAGGTTGTGCAGTAGGCCTAGGACCACAGGCACGCGAGAGAACTTGATGTTGGCCCTCGAATGGCCTGCAGCAGGGTGTGTGGCCATCTCCCACCTGGCTGAGGAGGCCACACGTCTGCGTCCCCAAGGATAGGAGCCCTACCTTGGGCTGGAAAGAGGATCTGGGCCGAAGCACGGGCAGCAGCGAGGACCCGGAGGCCAGTCCCCCCCACCATCCTCGCCCCACCAGCCCCTCTCCCCTTCCTGGCCCCCGCAGCTGTGTGAAGGAGCAGTAGAGATAGTGTCTGAGACACTTTTCTGTAAATAAGGGATTCATGGCAACGCCCTTCACGGGGGTTAAAACCCCATTTCAGAATAAACTGACTTTCTGAACACACACCAGGAGCAGCAGCTGCCAGAGCCGGTGACGACCCTTTCATTGAACGTGGAGGTGTCCACCTCGATGGGCCCGCACTTTGTCCCTGCAGATCCACAGGGCGAGTCAGAGGAGCCCGGCTCGCGGTGGCTCAAGGTCCCTGCTCCAGCTGCATTTGGGAGCCTACCAGGAAGGAGACCCCAGCAGAGCATCATTCACAGCACAGGTCACACCTCCAGCCACAGGCTCAGGTGAGAAGTACTGGGGGCCAGGGACCAAACTGGACAGGAAGGGATCTAATGGCTACAGAAAGAAATCCCATGTGGACGTGTGTGTGTGTGTGTGTGTGTGTGTGTGTGTGTGTGTGTGTGCGCGCGCAAGGGAGTGTAGACATACTCGTGTACATATGTGTATAGGGCCATGCACATGTGTATGCATAGTGTGTGTGCTGCTGTGAAGGCTAAGGTGCGGAGCAGACTGTGGGGGACGAGCCAAGGGCTGCACTGTAGGGCAGGGAGGGGGACTCTAGGGGCCAGAGACCCTCCTTCTTTGTAGCGCCTCTTTTTGTGGTACTAAGGATGCAGCCTGGGCCTTCACCATGAGCTACACCCCCAGCCCGTGTTTTAGTTTTTGAGTCACTATGTTGCCCAGGCTGGACTTGCACCTGCAATCCTCCTGCTTCAGCCTCCCCAAGTGGTGGGATGATAGATCTGGCTTCTGTACAGCAAAGGACCACACATGGGTCTCTGCGCTGGCCTTCACAGCTCGGCTGACGCCCCAGGGAGCAGGAACTCTTGCTGGCTCCATGGGGTCTCTGGTGAGGTCACAAGGGTGCCTTGCTCTGTCCCCTGCCAAAAACACTCCAAGAGGAGAGCCTCAAAGCACAGAGCACAGCATGCCAGCACCGCCATCCACACCCTACTCATTCCTCGTCCCAGGCCCGCCCTGGGGACAGCCGGCGGTTCTCAGCCAAGCAGGACACACACAACATGGCTGTGGCGTTGGCAAAGCATCTATTTTGATTGGACAGAATTTCTCTTCTCCGCTGCGATTAAACATCTTTAAGTGTCGTGACCACGGTCTGCATTCTCCGGTACAGAGACTAGCACAGGGCCTTGAACGCAACATGGGCTCCTGTGTTACCTGAGTACTTCTGAACTAACAGTCTACAGTCCCAAGAATGGAAAACTTGCTTGGACTTTTCTGAAAAGGAACATTAACTCCAGGAATTTCCCTTGGTAAGGATCCTCCTCGGTGGTGGGAGAGCTTCCTTTGATACCCTCTGAGGACACTGTCATTCTCACCTACTTATTTTAAACTACAGTTAAACTAGTTAGAAATAAGTTCTGGGAGGAAAGTCCATTAATTCTAAGATCTATGTGGTTTTTTCTTTCATGTGTCACACTGAAACTGGAAAGCATTTGCCACCTCCGTTCCTTGCAATCTGTAGCATTTTTTTTTCCTCCTTCGTCTTCTGTGGAACAAAGGTGCGTCCGAGAGGCCACGGTGATTTACAGCTGGGCAGCGCCGCGTGTCTGTGTCCGCCGTTTATCATGCACCCATCGAGCCAGTCGTCTGCTTCTCCAGCATGGCCTTTCCTGGATGAACGAGCGGGCGAGAGGTCCATAACTTACAGCAGCCCTGACAGTCCCTTCCCTGTTCCTTCCCCGGCTGGCGCCCTGCACTCTCCCCAGTGTCCCTTAGGGCACCACAACCCAGTGGTCTCAGAAGGCGTCAAGGAAGAGAACAGCGAGGATGCCTGCAGAAGTGCCCGGCCCAGCTGCAGCCACACGGAACTCGTGCCTGTCACCCCCACTGCCATTCCCCGGTCACCATCTCCCTGTGCTTCCTGTGACGGGCTGAGATGCTGGGGACCACGACAGTCCTCTGCTTCAAAGACACAGGTGCTGACTTAACCTCGTGACTTAACCTTGGCTTCTGCCTCCTACCGGCCAGCAGAAGTTGCCACCCGGAGCTGGGGCAGGCGGCACGAAATGCGAGGTGGGCAAAGGGTCTCGACAAGGCAAAGGAGCACGCGCAGCCCACCTTGCCTGGGGTGGAGGGGGGCGGTGAACCCACCCACGTCTATCCAGCAGCCCTTGCAAAAGCTTCACTATTCCGGTTTCCTGATTGGCTTACGTCAAAGGGCACGTGGTATCCCAGAGAAAGCGTTCTGAGGTAAGCACGTGACCTGGTCTGTGGATGGTGACGTGTGTGCGTGCTGTGCGTGCACATGTATCTCCGCTTCCCTTCTGAGAAAGCTTCGGTCCGTGTGACGACAGAGTACCAGGATGTGGCAGTCTCTTTTAAGCGTGGGATGTAGAGGTTTGTAGACTGACCCAGAAACGTAACCACCATGTCTGTGACTATCAGCATATAAAATTTTCATCTCCACAAAAACCAGTTGACTTCAAAGAAACTTTCGGAACCCAACCTGCTGGTCAATTAGAGAATACTAGTGGCCATTTAGAGTCATCAGAGTCATTCTGTGACCAAAGGAGGGAAGAATCTTTTCTATCATATTTCAAAAAATTTTAGAGTGACATTGTGCCCTGAAGTGATATATTAGAATTGAAGGCAATATGACACTGTGACATAAAAATGCAGGAAAGTGCAGTAATTTATGAAGCCCTCGCAGCCAGTTTCATGGTAACTTACAGTGCGGGCAATAAATTACTTTGGACGTTTGGGGGAGATGCTCCGGAACATTGTGTTAGGAAAGTACCCAGCTCAAGGTCTACCGGTAGAGAGGGCCTCAGGCCCAGCCCCGGGGAAGCGGGTCTGTGCAGCCCCTGCTCTCCTCTGTGGACAGTGGGTCTGGGCAGGCTGAGGCAGGGCCCCAGGGCATTTGAAGGTTGAGATGCCCTTGGATCCAAGATGGATCCGGGAGTCTGCTTTATCTGTGGGTAATCTTCACACTGGCACCACAACAATGACAATAATAGCCAGTGACTACACAGGGCCATACCATGTGCAAAATGCTTCTGTCTAAGAGGTGTGATCAAGCCATATAGTGAACATTTAAATTAAAAATGTATGGCTAGAGATGCTTTGCCTTTGCCTTTCATCTCCACGAAAATGCTCCAGTGCGCTTGTCATAAGTTGCCCCGCTGTTCTTGCTGCTATCTAAGGCACCTCTGGAAGTGAGGCCTCTTTTATGTCTTTAAGAAGTGCGATCGAGAACATGGTGAGTGCTGGTGCTGAGCGCCACCCATCCAATAGCAAGGCAGACTCACGAGAACATCCATGTTATCCACCAGATCAGCCACTGGGTGACTTCTAGCTCTTTCTCAGAGTCAAAATGACCATGAGAGGTCAATGTCTTGAACAGATTCAGGACATCGAGGCAGCCATGACAGCACAGCTAAAGATACTTGGGAAAGAGGTCTTCCAGAACTGAGAAGGTAGCAGGAATGAGGGGGTAACTTTTGATGCAAGAAGGAGCATTTTGAGGGGCATTCATAGCAATATGTGTTTTACTGCAGTGAACTTTTTGAAATGTAAATATTCACCTCCACTGCTTTTCTCATTCACCTTCCTTCATAGGCATGCTCTTGGTGCCTGGCGTAAGCCAGGCCCTGGTTCTAGACCGCAGCAGTAGGCCGCAGACAAGTACTAGGGAAGCTCCAGGGCTCTCAGGAGGGCCAGAGGTCCGTCAGACTTCTGACTCCGAGACACAGCCCTCCGTTGTGTTAACTAACTCGGTTGCTTCCTCTTTACCAGGCCTTAGCTTTACTCAGAAAACCGAGAGCACCGGGTACAAGAACCTTGTTTTTCATCCTCTGTACACCTAGTGCGTTCATCCTCTCCATTTCCTCTGGAGTAACTAATCCCACTGTATCTAGGGCTACCCGTTTGTCTGTGTTAATCCCTTCCCCGTGCATCTCCAGGCCTTTGTAATTCTCATCCCTCACCCTCTTCCCTCTATTAGTCCACAAGCACGTTGGACTCTGAGCTGTTCAGACAGACAGAGCTGTTATCTGCTGTCACTGGCCTGCGCTTTGCTCAGTCTTTCTCCTACTTGTCCTCTTGCTTTTGAGGAAAAGCCGTCACTGCAGATGCCCCAGCCACCTCCTGGTGCCCAGCTCTGCCTTGGGCATGGCCCCGTGTTGGTTTCTTCTTACACTTAAGGAAGCCATCCTCAGGCAAGCCTCAATTACTCCTCTTACCGGATGAATTGTGCCCACCTACAGTTTATTATGTCATTAATCCCTGAGCCTAGACCTTCAGATGTGGCTGTATTTGGAGACAGGTCTGTATTAGCCACTACCCGTTACAGAGTAGCCCCATTCTGCTCGTGGGTCACACACCCACCTTGCCTAGTTGTATAATTATGTGTACCCTAAATATAACTAACTCCTCCACTAGACTCTGTTCACCTGGAGGACAAAGATCAATATTTTATGCTGTGTGTGTGTCTGTGTCATGATCCATGATCCGATAGGAAGAGTGGAGCCACGCAGCAGGAGGTGAGCGGCAGGCCAGCACGCAAAGCTTCATGGGTGTTTACAGCCACTCTCCATCTCTGGCATGCATTACCACCTGAGCTCTGCCTCCTGTCAGATCAGCATCAAGTGGCACTGCCTCCCGTCAACCCTAGATGGAACCATGCAGCTGCTGAGGACAAGAAAAGCTCAGTGCTCCCCTGGCCTCTGTATACGGAAAGTTATGTATTTATTCACTACCTATTGCAATGTCATGATAACAGAAATAAAGTGCCCACGAATGTGATGCACTTGATCCGACTGGAAGCCATCCCTACCTGAGCCTGCTCCTGCTCTTCCATGAAACTGGCCTCCGGGAACACAGAGGTTGAGGACTCCGCGGCTCTACTTGCTGCCAGATGTTTTAAACACAGCGCGGGATCAGGAACAATTGGTAATAAATCAGTAAAATCCAAGGGCAGGTGAAATCAAGTACCTCATTTTTATGATTCCAAGGTTGGAGGTTAAAAGAGAGGCTCCAGGCCACCACCCTACAATGGTCCTGGTTATTTTGGCAAACCTACCATCCTCTTTAAAGTTCCTCTCCCACCGGTGTCTTACCTATGGATTGCTTTGTTTTCATCCAGTTGCTGAGCGGCATTGGTGCGGATCCTGCCCAGATGTGCTGGAGTGTGCCTATAATTCCTGCTGCCTCGCATCGCGGCGTTATTGGAAGTGAGCAGCTCCTGAGCAACGTCAAGGGTGGAGCATATTCGTTTCACAAAGGTAGGGGAAGTGGCTAGCAAACTGCTCTCAGCCTCTGTGTTATGGAGGGAAGCATGTTGTGGTTCGGTTGCTCTCTATTCAGAGAGAACTTTCTTTGCTCTGCTGAGTGATTCCCCTGCTCACCACCCAACCCCCGTAGGGCGAGGCAGTGCCTGCTGGCTGGACCAATAGATCCCTGCAGCTGGGGAAATGTCACAAGCGGCGGGGCCAAGCTTGGCAAAGGGACAGTTAGCTGTCAGTGTGAGGTGTGTCAGACGCTCCTGAGAGGAGGTTCTTAAGCCAGGTGTGAGGACCATTGGAGAGATTATGTCAACTTGAGGCAATCAGGAACCACACCTAGATTGGGAATTGGGAACCAGCCTGGATTAGAGTGTGAGAGACTTGTGGTCCAGTGAATGGGAGAAGAGCCCCCACCCGGATGTGGGAGGGACAACTGGAACTTGAATGGTGTAAAGGAAGGAAGAAGAATGATTGTCACAGCTTCTTCCTCTGGGAAAGCTCTCGCCTTGCAATTGTCTACTGACACCGACGTGACTTGCCACATGCTGCAGATATTTGTTCTAGTCTCAACTCCGGTTGGCTTGTTGCTAATCTTCAGTCACCAGTCTTCGGTCTCCAGTCTTCAGCATTGTTCTTTGAACAGCTGAGATCAGCAGCAGCCCCTCACTGGCTGTCCTGCAGTCCCAGACGGGTATCCTACTTCATAGCTGAGCAGCCAACGCACACTCCAGCTCTCGCACATACAGGCCGCCATCTTGGACTGTCTCTGTCCTCAGATTTGTAAGCCTACCAAATAGATCCTTTTTGTTATAATTTCTACAAGTTCTACCTCTTGAAAGAAACCAAACTAATACACCAGGCATAACAGTGAGGTTTGGCAGTGGCTACTCAATACTCCTTCTTGTGACCAAAGAGGGTCACTTCTAGATGGGGTTTCACCATTTACACCAGGAGAATGGGGTTTGGCTCAGGATTTAGAGTGCTTGCCTAGCATGTGCAAGGCCCTGGGTCCAATTTCCTAAGCATCACATAAAAATTAGCTGTCCATGGTGGCACATGCCAGTAATGCTAGCACTTGGAAGCCAGAGGCTGGAGGATTGCTGTGAGTTTGAGGCCAGCCTGGGCTACATAGTGAGTTCAGGACAAGCCTGGAGTAGAGTGAGACCTTGCCTCAAAAAAAAGCATCTGTGATTCTGTGAGTCTGTGTATATATAGTTGTGCGTTCATGTTACAGTTGAAATCTGGAGTATCCCCGCACAGCACCGTGTGTTTGGGAGGCGACTGGATTGTGGGGTGATACACCCTTCGGTGGGTTAATCTGTTGATGAGCTCATGTGCTGTGAAGAGACAGGGCCTGGTTGGTGGGTGTGAGTCACTGGGGGCAGGGCCGAGAAGGGTGCAGTCTCACCCTCAGCTCCTCCCCAGTCTCACTCTGCTGCCGTTAGCTGTGTCATGACAGCTTCTCTCCACTGGGCCATTCCGCCCTGCCCTTCCACCAACCATTGCCAGCCAACCACGCACAGACTGAGGTTTCTGAATGGTGAGCTGAAACAAACCTCTCCTCTTAAATTATGGGTGTTGGTGATTGTGCCCCAGCAATGACACAATGACTAAGACAATGTGTACGTGTGTGTCTCCATGTATGTGTGTATGAAGCTAGGTATTCATTCTCTGTTATTGTTTCCTGTGTTTTGATGAGGAATTCTGTTGCACAGATCCCGTGCTGGTGGCTTGAGGAAAGAGAAGGATGGGATGGCTTCCTGGTGATGGTGCTCTTCCATCAAGGACTAGCTTGGATAGTTTATAGTCCAATGGAACCCCAAATCTTTAAGTGACGCAGGATAAAATGATTGTTTTCTTCATCCTTTAGACTTTTAGAATTGCTGAAAGTGCTTGATTCTTTTATTTCTACAAAGTTTAACTTTTTGTTGGATGCTAATCATTACAGGGATTACGTTGGTCATGCCAACAGTGCAGGGTAGTGTCTGCGCTGAGTCTGGTCTGGAGGCCCCCACTGGCCCCTGACTCTGGTACCACCACAGGGGGATGTAGGTGTTACAGCTTGGATCTAAAAGGTTCCCCAGAGTCTCCTGCATTTGTTAGGTGATTGGATCATGTGGCTCTGTGCTCACCAGTGAACTGACCCCTGAGTGAGTTCAGGGGCTGAACTTGTTATTAGGAGGTGGAGCCTGGTTGGAGGCAGTTCCCAGGGCGTGGCCTGGAAGGGAGGGTTCTTGTCCCGGTCCCCTCCCTCCCTCCGGCCCCTGCTTCTTGGCTGTGGCAGGGCGCGCAGCTGTCCTCACCACACCCTCCCACCATGGTGTTTCTGCCTTGGAGCTGCTGACATGGGTGCACCCTCCGTGGCTCCTTTGTCCTCCTTCCGGATGTGCATGTTGAGCATTTTGTCTCAGCGATGAGAAAGCCCCAGTACTTTGTGTCTCTCTATGGTGGGCCAGATGGGGCAGGCTACCACGTGCTCTACCAGCCTGACCCATGGGATCCTCTGTGCGGAAACATTGCAGATGCAAATTCCATCACAGTAGAGCTGAGTAATACTGCGAATCCACTGAGCTCCAGCGCCAGATACGCCAGCCAGGTATGTGGACCACCCTGAGGCCCAGGACGGGCTTCCTCAGAATGCCAGGCCACGTGGCCTTGAGGGCCCCATCCAGACTGCCTCGAGGCCAGGGGCCGTGCTGGATGCTTTTCCTAGACTATCCCTATATAGAAAGAATTTGTTCAAGAAATCACAGCAGCAGAGAATTTCTTTAACTATCTGCAATTTATAAAACTGAATTATATTTATGAACTCAGGAGATAATGCGTCTTTAAAACACATAAGAACCTTTTTTTTTAAGGGAAGTTAAGGAAAGAGAGTGAAGAGAATAAGGGGCTGTTCAAAGTCTCAGGGACTAAATTCTTTTCCTGTATTACAAGGGGCCTCTGGGAAGATGGCATTAATGTGGTCATTGCTGTCTACCCCTTCTGAGCACTGGGGTCTCGAGGGAAATGGTGAGCGGCTTTTAAAGAGAAGGGGTGAATATGAAATTTTGCATTTCATGAAAGACTTCAGCCGAGTCTACCACATGAAAAGTGACGGTCAGGTGACATCATCCATCAGGAGGGAGGAGGCCTCTTCCTTGTTTCTGGTTTGCATTGCCTGGCTCACATCAGAAAAAACAGCCGTCACCCCAGTTGTCCCTTTGTGGCAAGGGTACTATAAAGATGTTCTCATTTTTGTCCAGGGAAAAGAGGTTTCAGAATCTCTCAATATTTGTCCACGGCTAAGATTGTTCTTCAAGAAGCAAAGAGAGTATAATCCCTTGAGCTTCTTAAAACTTGCCTAGGTGATAAAGATGGTAAAACAGGACAAGCACCGTGGGTAGAGTGGCTCCTGGAAGGACAGTGCCTCCTTACTGTCCTCCAGTAGCCACAGTGAATGGGTCCCAGGAGCCCCACAGACACCAAAACTGTAGACGTGCAAGTTCCTTCTGTAAAATGGCGTGTTGTTTGCATATAGCCTATCCACGTCCTCCCATGTACTTCACTCGTGTCTGGATGACTTCTAGTACTCATACAGTGAAGACACCAGGTACATACATGTACTCATGGGCTCATGGGTTAGACAGCTTTCTGCCAGTGTAACAAAATATCTGAGAAAACAGTCAAAGGAAGAACAATTGATTTGGGCTCAGGGTTCCAGAAGTTTCAGCTCCGGTTCCCCCCCCCCCCCCCCCCCCCATTGCTTGTGGCCTGTGGCGAGACTGAAACTTCATGAATGCTATTCACATCATGGCAGCAGAACGTGAACAGAAGGGAAACGTGGAGAGGAAGGGACCCGGAGCCACATGTAGCCCAAAGGTCCTGCCCCATGAGCCCCCCCCCTTCAACCAGATCCCGCCTCCTATCTCCAGTGCTTCCTGAGAATGCCAGCAAATTATGAGCTCACCAGCAAATTAACCCACTGATGTGCTGGAGCCCTCAGGGCTTCCTGGGGGAGACCCAGAGTGGCACCTGGCACCTCCCACTTGACAGCTTCGATGGCAGTTCATCACTTCGACAGACTTAATTTACATAGAACATTTCTAGCAAGTGGAGTTTTCAAGTTTCTAGCCTAGGAAACATAAGAAAAAACATGGAGGGAAATATATTACCAACAGGAAGTGCTTGGCGTCACCTCCCTGTTCTATTTCTAGTTTGGGATCCTCCTTCATCAGCCACCTGCCCTCCTGTCTGCAAGGCTCGGTAGTCCACCCTCAGGCACCACCTTGGACCGACGCTGCTAGCTTCTGAGCCCAGCGGAGCCTGGTGTGGTCAGGGGGGTGTGGCTGTTGTAGAGTGCTGTTGTGTGCTTATTCATTGCTGCTGACTGTCCTACGCCTGTCCTAGACAGAAGGCCATGGCTAGGTTGTCTGTAATCCCGGTCCTCTGGGAGGCAGAGGCAGGAGGGCGGCAGCACCAAGCACAGCCTGGGCATTTTAACAACTTGGCAAGAATCAGTCTCAAAATGTAAAAAAGAAAGAAAGGAAAGGGGAGAGGAGCTAAGGATGTAACTCAGTGCAGAAGCCCTAAGCTCAGTGTACCACACACACGCACACGCGCACACACACAGACACACACATTCACTTTCATTTCTCTCCTTTTCCTGAGTTGAAAGTTTCATAAATAAATATACTAACAGGGAATGGAAATGCCGATGCGAGTCACATTAATCAGAGCCAGCAGCAGGGCAGCCGCCGCCGTAATGGCAGTGATTAGGAAGTACAGCTAGACATTCCACACGGGTTACCTTTAGCAGAAGACCCACGGTGACATCTGACGCACCCCTCCCACCCTGGGCTCCGGTGCATGCTGAGGGTAAAGCTGTGCTTGGAAACCAGGAGGGTGTGGTGGAGGGAGGGAGATGTGCAGAGGACAGACAGGCTGGAGGTGTTTGTGTGAATCTTTTCCCAAGAGGCCCTCAGCAGTGCCACAGTACAACTCTTGGGGACGTTTTACACCCGCTGGCAGAAGGAAGAGGAAGTGAGTCAGCGGGATCCATGTCCCCTCCAGGCTGGAGCTGCCTGGCAGGGGGACAGTGCCAGTGGCTCAGTCAGCTACGGTGCCATGGACCATGCACGTCCCTGGGGTACCAGTCTCCCCTAGGTTCAACCAGGAGGCTCCGGAAGGAGACAGGAGGAGGGACTAGCTCTTCCCGCGCCCCACTGTCCTTCCTAGTGCTGCTGGTGACACTTCCTGTGCCTTGCTGTGGTGCAGCTGGATGTGGTACCATTGATGACCTGAGCCGGCATCCTGTGTCACTCAGAAGCAGCACCCATCCGGCAACCCCAGAGCCCTGTCACTGTGTCCCGGCCATTGGCCACAGGAAGGGCCATGTTCCCTGCTGTAACCATCTCTGGGACCTGCTGTGCCCTTTTTGCCTGGTTTCCCAGTTAACAAGCCTATGCAGAGGTTATAATTCTTCTGTTAAATTCTCCGTTTACAAGAGTTACACCTATTTACAGGACAGGGTGTGATTTCCGTTCCCTGCTGGGCCTATAAGTAAAGCAGGAGTTGGGGAATATAGGAGGGTCTGCATAACTATTTGCTAGATAGAAGAGAGAGAGAGAGAGAGAGAGAGAGAGAGAGAGAGAGAGAGAGAGAATGAGAATGAGAATGAGAGAATGAACCCGGGCTGATTGGTGGCCGCTAATGTACTTGGCATGCTCGGCTGGAGGAACAGAGGGAATGCCACCTTAAGGAAGCCAGCAGTGTGACCCAGAAAGTACGGTCTGGTGACCCTGACTTCCCTCCAGCAGCCCCGTCCAGGCCCTTTTGGGCTCCCTCCTCGGAGCATTTTTGTCCCAGGGTGGGGAGAGACATGCCCAGGCCACACATACCCTGTCTGCAAGAGGTGGCTGGCACCCCGCAGGGACACCCAGCTCTGCAGGTGGGTCCAGCATTCCCTGGTAGGCTCCCAGCCCCGACTCAGGCACATCTCAGGCCTCACGCCCTGCTCCAGGGAAGGATGGAGCCAGGAAAAGTCCAGCTGACTACTACCCAATCGAAGTCACGCAGTAGGAAGCAAACGAACCTGATTAAAGAAAATGGAGCACATTTCTAGCTTGGCAGAGAATAATATATATAAATGATTTTCAGATGCACCTGAAATTTTCCCTGTTGCTGCTTTACTCCAGAGCGAGGATGATAAGACCAGACTGCCACCTGCTGTCCACTGTGAGACCTGGCTGTCATGCTCATTCCCAGCACACGCCCAGAGCAATAGTTTTTGGGTCAAACAACCTGTTCACCACGGTGATGTGAAGGCACCACCCTGGCCAGTTATTTCTCCAGACATCTTTGGCCCTGCTCCAGGCTGGCAAGTTTCCAGCACATCAGGAGTGACCCCTGGGAGGCGTGCCTGAGCACCCCGCGCTGCTTGGAAAGGTGCTTCCCTGGAGAGTGAAGTCTGCACACTTTCTGGCAAAACCCTTGGCACTGGAAACCAAAACTGAGCAGTTAATGTGTGGAAATAAGTAACTATGCCTGCAGGTTAGATACAGTGATATCGCAGAAACTCACCCAGTGGAATCTGGGAGCCACAGGAGATTGAGGAGGAGTCACATGATTGTTGTTAAGCCGAGAATCATGGTGGGCCTTATGAGCAGGTAGAGTGGCTGGCAATTTCCGTGTGTCATGTTAGAGTGCTGGGGAGGATGGTGGTGACAGTGAGTGGGGAAGGCGATGGCCGTGCTGGTAACAACGCTAGTGATGGTGGTGGTGATGGGATGGTGGCTTTGATTTTGGTGGTGGTAGTGACGATGGTGATGATGACAGTGATGACAGATACCATTTACTGACCACCCACCCCTTGGAGGGAAGAGGGACACTTTTCCGGATCAGTTTCTGAAATTTCCTGCAAAAGGACAAAACTCTTCTAGGCAAACATGGAAGGCCAGGATTAAAATGCAAATCCCACAAAAAGAAAACACATGCCCACGTGCGTTTCTCTGAAGAGGAAATGTTTTCTAGCCATGCACTGTCCTGAGACAGTCGTTGGAGGGGTGCATGTGCGCACACTGTGCCAGGCATGGGAGGGCGAGCGAGGAAACCCACAAAGAAATTAGCAATAAGTATCAATTTGAGGGGCTCAAGGAACTACAAAAGATGGTGTCTACCACCGGCCACGTGCTCACCGAGGCTGTGGGAGGAAGGGGTGCCTCTTCCTTCTCCTGCCAGCTCAGTCCCTCTGTCCTCCAGCACAGGGAGGTAAGAAGGGAATCACGTTGTAGCCAAGACCGGTTCCATGAAGCCAACAATGTACACTCTTCAGGATGGTGTGACATGAAGGTCTCCACTGGAGCCACAGGGTCTTTTTCTATATTTTCTTTTTCTGGCTTTTTACTGTTTCACTGTCATTTCACGTGGCAGTTACTTCCCAGCTTTGTGATAGGCACGTGATTTCTCTCTGTCATACCACCAGTACAATCCCCATCATGACCCACCTGTCCTCCTGCCATCTCTCTCTACCCTGCAGCCTACTCTATCAGGTGGCACGTGACTCCCTGTACACATCACAGGAGCAGGGTCAAACAGTATTTGGCGCGAAGCCCCACAAGAACCTAAGTGCTTCTGCACCATACAGGATTGGATATGGCCGGCCAATTTTAGTGTCAATGATCATGTGTGCATTTGAACCTCCTGAGGCTGGACATAGCCTTGCTAAAGGTGACACTCAGCGAGTCCCTCCCGGCCGGGACTACAGGACGCCAGAGCTCCTCTTCCAAGCGGGCTCGCACATCTCTTAGGGTATCCACGAATACATTCAGGTTCGTTTCGGTGCTGACGTAGTGGCTCATTTCAGTCACAGTTGAAAGCTTGCTGGCCAAGAGGAAATGGCAGCTTAAGGTAAATCTCGAACATTGTGAAGAATCGTCAAAGCGTGTCAGTGATAATGGCTGTTTCAGGGACATTGATTCCATCGAGTTAGCCAAATGATCTGAGAGTCCACAGAGCCTCAGACCTCAGCGTCAGCATTGTAGGGAACACAGAGCAGCTAAGTTGGGTCAGGCCTTCTCTAAATAATTGACACACATTGTCTCCACCATTAAATAATCAAATGAGTGATTTTTTTAAAATCCCAAGAAGCCAGGCCCGGTGGCCGAGCCCTGCCAACCCCGTGCTCTGAGAGGCTGAGTCAGGAGCATTGCAAATCAGAATCCAGCCAGGGCAACTTAGTAACTTACTGAGATCCTGTCTCAAAATGTTTAAAAAGTGTGTATGTGTGGGGGGTGCAAGGGTGCAGCTTTGTATGAGGGACCTGGGCCAGATCCCCAGAAGCATAGAAAGCAGAACGAAAAAATTGCCTTCTACTGCAACCCTTCCAGCCCATATACTACCTATAGACTACATCATTAACCGGGATTTATTTTCCTGCACAGCGGTTAACACCGTGCGACATAATGTATGATGTTTGTGGGGCCCAATAATGTAAGGAGCCCCGCAAACACAGCCCGCATCCTTGTTGGGTTTCCGTCCCTCCCAGGAGAGCGCCAGGCCCCTGACCACAGAGGCGGCCTCGCTACTGCCAAGTCCTCAGTAGCGGAAGCAGAAGCAAAGTGCCCAACCATTATTTGTCCACCCAGGAGAGCCGACAGGCCAGCCTAGGTCACGCCTGCTCGGGCTGTGTGTGCCGAGTTATTTTTTCATTTTGAGGAAGCAGATGTTTCTCATTTATGTGAAATGATGATTGAGCTTTCAAGGTGCCTTAATTGCTAGGCGCAGAACATTTATAAAGATGAGACATTTCGCAGGCCATGTAGAACTCCCTAATTCATCGGTTTCCTGCCAAAGATGGGCCGCACGTTATTAAACACATCCCTCAGGCAGCTACGCGGGCTTACTTCCGAGTCACGCGGCCCTTTCACATTGAGATACTTAAACTTCAGAAATCATTCGCTGGGGGCAAGTCAGGCTGCGGACACGTCAGGGAAGTCACTGCCGCTTGTGCCCTTGCTGGGCGAAGGCACCGAACCAGGCAAGCGCCAACCTTTTGCAAATATTTAACTACATTAAAATAAAAATAAATATTATCTTCATTTTGCAGTCAGGAAACCTGAGCTGTGGACTAATTTAGTCATAAACCTAAGGTTTACACCGAGTAGATCACACATGGGTGAAGCGTTTCCAACCTCCGGGTCTGGGTTTTCCACGCCGTGCGTGTGTACACTTAACTTTTGCACAAATTAAAACACAAAGTTTTATCTTTTCTCACAAAAGAAGTAGAACACAGCCATCTAGGTTGAGTAGTTCAGCAGTGCCAGTTTACAAGTGAATGTGACCTTTTCTGCCATTCGTTAGATATTTAAACGTGAACTCAGGATTCAGAAGCCCCCAGTAGAGTAGGGTGCAATCAGTTCAGGGCTGCTGGAGCCACAGAAGCAGGAGACCAGAGACAGCAACTCGGGAGGCGAGGAATTTCCAGGAGCTCATGGGTGATGTGAGTTTAGGGGTGCTGTGACCTCAGCATCCCCAGGCGAGGGTGCTGTGAGCACATAAGGGCTCATGGTGGGGCCACACCCTGGTTTCCCTCAGCCTCTTTTATCGCTGTGTCTCTTCATACAGTAGCCACCATGGCAATGGCACCTTTGCCAGTCCTCCTTATCCAATTTAATCAGAAGGGGAGGTGTGAGGCGCGGAGTAGCTTTTCCCCCTCTCCTTTCCTAGTCTGAGGTCATTGAGGATAAGTTACCTCCCTGTAACATAGACTCCCGTAATCTGTCAGGGTGGATCTGTCCAAGGAATCCAGTCAGAACCCACAGGGGCTGTAACTGAAGGAGCAGAAGGGGTGGGGGCCCGGCAGGGTGTCCAGCAGCGGTGACACTGCTGTCACTTAGTGCTTCTGTGGGCTGTACTTAGGCCACATCTACCAGGAAGATGAAGCAAGCACAGAGAAGGGAAGGGCCACTTACGTTTTTCATATAGAAACTCTGATGAGCAGCCCCTTCTGAGAACCATTACTAAGCTGAGTCCTGCCAGAACCCACCCTGTAATGTTACAGAATTTCCTCCCAGGCCCAGGATACCTAGTGCTGCCCTTGATCCAAATACACCCCCTCTCCCATTGTGTGCCTGTTCAACCTCTTAGATTCCAGTGGCAGAGAAAAGACAAATGCCAAAAAATCATTACAAAGTAGCTTACTCTAAAAAGTGGAATTCCTGGATTTTTCCATCAAGACAATGAAAACAAAGCTGTCAACCCATCATGTTGGACCGTGTGCACCTATGCTACGCCCTTGCCTTGTCCACGAGCCTTTGTGCCCGTGTCCCCATCCCCAGGGCAGTAGTCACGGGATTGTGTTGTGTTGAGCGGAGCCTCATCTTTGCCCACAGACTTGGGAGCGCCCGTAGACAGCAGTGGGTTCCACCTGGGTCTCCAGCTGGGGGCCATTGCAGTGTCTCAGGACACAAGGGGCTCAGTAAGCACTGAGGGGTCCGTGCATTCAGCTCAGCCCAGTGCCAGAGCCTTGCCACCCCCATCAATCTCTTCTCTTCTCTGGTGCACAAGTAGGGTAGTGGGTGTGGCATTCTGAAGGCCGGAAGAGGGCCCAGAATTCCTCACAGTGCCATAGCTGGTCACCAGAGACCTCAGAAGGTGGGTGATTTGGGGACGTTCCACCAGCAGCCCTGCCAAAGCCAGCCATCCTACTCATAACGGATGCTTCTCTCTGAGGCCCCCGGAAATACGCCGACAACATTCCAGCTTGCCTTTTATTTTCTGTCCTGTGCTAAAATAAAAAGTAAGTCAGGAAGCAGTAGGAAATTAGCTCTCTCCTTGCAAGTCGATTCCTATGACACTACTAAAAACCTGCAAAGCCAGCTCCATGCAAATGGCCCTCGGTTCCCTGCGCCTAACGATGCCCCAGCTCCTACACATCATCACCCACCCACCCCTCCCCCTTACTGTAGGACTCCTCTTTCTTTGCTTTTCTTTCTTAATTAGCGATGTTTTGGGATTCAGCATGCAACTTGACAGATAGCTTAACAGGAACACGCGTCGCACATCCTGTTTCTCTGTAAGGTCACAGTCATTCTCACTGCTGCTCAGAGCAGCGTTTGTGTTCCTGTGGACCTTAGTTTGTTCCCTCAAACTATGAGAAAGAGTTGTATTTTGTTGTTCCTGGATTAACCATAATGATAGCAAGGATACAAGGGCATGATTTGCCTGTTAAATCCAGGAATATTAGATCAAGTATGTAGTCTAGAGCACCGAAAATGATTTGGGGGATAAGAAGACCCACAGGGAACTGGGAACTGGAGGCATAGCTCAGTGGTCAGAACCCTGGCCTACCATGTGCAAAGCCTGGGATTCAATTCCTCTGCAACACATAAGAACTAGCGAGGCGTGATGGCACACGTCTGTAATCCCAGCACTGGGCGGTTGAGGCAGAAGGATAGCTGTGAGTTTGAGACCAACCTGGGGTACATGGTGAGTTCAGAACCAGCCTAGATTGCAGAGTAGGACCCTATCCCCCCACCAAAAAAGTTAGGGAGCCCTGGGACACTCATGTGGTGCATACTGAGGGCAAACTCAGTATTTGGTATCTTCTGTTGAGATCAGCAGCAGCTCGAATGTTTTTCTATTTTGTTGGTTTCATTTTTAGGTCGTATTCTGAGCTCATGTTCTATCTTGGGCTATTTGTAATGGAATCTCAGCAATCACATCCAAGCAGAAGACTCCCCCAGGCCGGTGCATGTGACTGCAGGCCAACCCGTCCAGCCTGAGGCCTCCCTCGACCTGGAAATACTGTCAAAACCTGAATGTGCTTCCAGTGACCGAACCAGAGGTTCTTTTAATCCTGCCTGTCTCAATGCTTGGGATCAAAATGCACATTCAGCAGGTGCTTCCAGGCACATGACATGGACTTCAGGACGCAGTAGACCACGCCAAGTGAAGAAAGCGTTTGCCGTCGCCTCTCTACAAATAGCGGCACCTTCCCTCTCTTCCCACATTCTGGGGCTCGCTTGACTGCGTCCTGAAACCCAGGTGCGCCGCGCTCAAGTCGCTTATCTTTGGTGACTGCAGAAAGGCAGCCTATAGGCCAAAGCTGGAAGATGGAGGCCCATTGTGGCTGTTAACCACGGATCAAGCCAACAAGCCAAGTAATTACTGCCGTTTTCTTTCTAATACGCAGCGGGGTTATGTATTTAGCAGTATTATTCCTTGAGCAGATGGTCTTTTCAGTCCCCTTTTCCTTCGGAATGTAAGATTTTTTTTTCTTGTGTGCACAGAAGCTGCAACTGCTTCAAAAGGTCGCTCTGAGCACACACCACCGTCCCTTCATGCTGAGGACGGACTGACATGAAACCACAGTCTCATCAGGAATAGGGGGCAGCCAGCCCCCCACATCAAGGGCTCAATTAGCCTGTATTCTTTGGCTAAATACACTCCGCAGCCCATGCCGGCATCCAGGGTTCCTTGATTCTGGAAGCTTTAGAATACCCGGAGATAATGTGGATGTGGCAGCGTTAGGGGTGAAAGATAGGCACGTGGCCCTCCAGAGACGGCCGGCGAACCATGGAGGTTGACAGCACAGGCACAGACGGTCCTGCCCAGCTCCGCGCCGCAAGCACCCCGAGTCTGCGCAGTGCTCTGTCTACTGAAAAGAACATACCGGTGCACAGACTCCATCCCTGAGCCTGCAGGCGACCACTGCTGTGTGCCTTCCAGGGTGCTCAGCACTCACAAAGGAGACCTTGCTGCCGTGCTTCTGAAAAGTACCCCCGGAAGCTGGCAGCCAAATTAATATCATGGGGGCTTTTTTCTCATAAGAGTATAATAAGTTCTTGGGTGACCTTCAAATAGGGCCACTGTCTTTCTCCGGAGTAGAGGGACCAAGGGATCAAGAGGGAGAGGAGAGGAAAGCAGGCACACGCTCAGCGGGAGGCGGGAGGAATGTGGCTCTGCTGTCCGCCTCTGCCTGGAGCAAGGTCACGATCACCACAGGCAGCTTAAGCCCCAGGGGCTGTGCAGCTGCCTATGCCAGCAGGCGTGATCCTGGCCCTCACACAGGACAGCTGCGCGTGCCGCTGCCAAGGCCTCCGTAAGTAGCCCTCTCGGGTCTGCAGAGGCAGGCTGGCCCCTCACCTTCCGGCTAAGTCAGAAGGTGGGGTGAGAATTCCATAGGGCTCAGGGAGCAGGGCCTAAAAGTCCTGGCTCCCCCAGGTCCAGTGGGTGAGGAGTTGGCGGGGGGGGGGGGGGGGGGGGGGGGGGGGGGGGGGGGGGGGGGGGGGGGGGGGGGGGGGGGGGGGGGGGGGGGGGGGGGGGGGGGGGGGGGGGGGGGGGGGGGGGGGGGGGGGGGGGGGGGGGAGGGTTGCCTCGGGGCCTGGCGGGGATATGCGGACCCGTGGGGAGTTTAGATGGGACTTCTTTAGTGGCCCTCAGTGAACGCTGGTGAAGTCCCTTAGCTGTGGCTCAGCAGAGGAGCCCGCGCAGAGATGTGTGAACGGAACAATGGGACCTGATGAGAACAGCAGGACCCGGCTTCCTTCTTTTCTGGATGGCAAAATTGACTTCCAAGTGATTCGCTCTTACGAATAAGCTATTTGGAACAGCTCTCAGAAAAATAAGAAGGTGGACCGGGGCGCAGCTGGAAGCCCAGCACTCTGGGAGGCTGAAGCGGGAGAACGCAAGTATGAGCCCAGCCTGGGCAGTCGCGTGTACACACACACACACACACACACACACACAGACACACGCATGCACGCACGCACGCACGCGCGCTGCCCAGAACTGTTGCTGAGCTCAGAACCTGAGGGTAAGGTGCTCCTGCCTCAGGAGCTGTGGCTTTCTCCGGATCAGGCAGGAGGGAGAGGAGGGGCTCCGGTGTCACGGTGAGTAGGTGCGAGTCCTGCTCTGTGCTTCCTGAGCCACTGGCGCACGGGCCGGTCATCCTCAGTGTGCAGTGTGCAGTTCTTGCCTGGGCCCTTGCTTTTACCTCTCGTAGCAGCAATCACAGTTTTGGTTGCGTCTACTACACCCCAGCTCCTTGGTACAAGGGACATCGCTGATCGGTGTCCCTTTAATTGGGTTAAACGACGAGTGTGAGGATGAAGTCTCCCAAGCCCTGGCGGCAGCTCCCAGCCCTGAGTCCTGCTTTTTACCATTTGTTAATGCTCTGAGGACTAACGTGCCTGCAAGTCAGACCTCTTGGCTCTCCGTGGGCCTGAAGGTTCTGGGCCGGCTGCACTGGCACCTTCCAGCCTGGTTCTTTATCCCTGAGTAAATATCAACGTCCCCAGCTCTTAGCTGCTGTGACAGCCGGACGCTCAGAGACTGTGAGGCCGGAGCACTGTCACGGCTGGCCTGACGTCTGTGTCTAACAGCTGTGCACTCTCAAAACCAAAAACAAAGCGGCTCATGTTTGCCCACAGAACTTTTTGTCCAAGGAGCTTTTAAATGTCACTAAATATTTTCAATTATCCCCCATAGGAGAGCCACATGGGCAGCTTCCTACATTTTAAAAGGGCCGTTAATTGTCACATGTGGCTCACCCATGCCCCCACCCTGGCTCCCACCCAGGAAGCGGCTCTGGTCCCAGAGGCAGATCCAGGAAGGATGAGGGTGGACTTGGGATGGGGATGACTGTCCGTGGGCCGCTACTTCCCGCAAAGACCCACAGAGACATGACAGTGTGGATAGGGGACAGGCAAGAAGGTCAAAGCCACATACGGACGTCACCTGGTTTTATTTCTGAGACAGCCATCGCGCCATGCCTGCTGCCCACCCGCCCCCCGCACCTGGGCCTTGAACGGGAGCAGCCAGGCAATGCGTTCCTGCCAGCATTGTAAGGAACGTCCCGTCGTGCCCTCCCAGGATGCAGAGGGCATGGGGCGACCCTTGCCCACTTGGGTGGCCAGCGGCTCCAGGCTGGTTCCAGCTGGCTTTCCCCGGGTCCCCAGGACTGCTCCTTTGATGGAGGCTGACATGGGCATCTGTGTGGCTGGCACCCCTGGCGACTGAAGGGCCAAACCGCGCCTCGCGCCGGACCTGGCAGGCAGCACACACTTAGTGCATACTTAGCTTCTGGATCCCACTGAGTGGAGACCGCAGGCTGCATGTCACCTGGACGCTGGCTCCCGCTTCAGTTTCCATTTAGGATGACGGGACGGACTGTGCAGGGAGTGGTCCGAGGCACAACACAGGAGCAGGGCCGCAGCCCGCGGTAAGAGCCCCGTGCCCCGCCGGCGCCTGGCCGCCTCAGCCGTGCCCCTTGTCCTTCAGGTAGCTGAAGAGCACGTCCAGGCCGCCCTCCACCAGCTCGGGCAGCGGCTTGGCCAGCGGGTTCCGGGCGATGTGCAGCCCCTTGTCCATCGGGTTCCAGGCGATGCGCCGCAGCCCGCGCAGCAGGTGCAGCTCGTCCGGGAGCGTCCGGATGTCGTTGTCGTCCAGGTTGAGGAGCTCCAGGCCGGAGAGCAGGCAGAGGGCGCGCGGGACGGCGCGGATGCGGTTGCCCTCGGCGATGAAGATCTGCAGCGCGCCGAGCGCCCCGATGCCCTCGGCCACGCTGTCCAGGCGGTTGGCGCCCACGTGCAGGAAGCGCAGCCCGCGCAGCGCGAACACGCAGGCCGGGATGTGCGCGAAGGCGTTGTGGCTCAGGTTCAGCCGCCGCAGGCGCGGCAGCTCGGCCAGGGTGGCCGGCAGCTGCGCCAGGCGGTTGTGCGACAGGCTCAGCACCTCGAGGCGGCGGCACAGGCCCAGCTCGGCGGGCAGCTCGGCCAGGCGGTTCATGTGCGCCACCAGCACCCGCAGGCCCGGCAGCAGGCCGAGCTCGCGCGGCAGGCTGCTCAGCCGGTTCCCGCTCAGGTTGAGCACGGCCAGCAGGGACAGCCGGCCCACCTCCGGCGGCAGGGCCCGCAGCTGGTTGCGCGACAGGCTGAGCCTCTGCACCTCCGACAGGCCCCACAGCGCGTCGGGCAGCTCGGTCAGGCCCCGGGTCACCAGGCTGACGCTGACGTGGCTCGGGCCCCGCTCCAGCAGCGACCGCGGGTCCTTCCCCAGGAGGAGGGCGTCGTCCCAGGGGGAGAACTTCCGCCTCCTCGACAGCAGCAGGACCCTCCTGGGGTCCCTGTCCTTGGAGCTGGCCCGTGACCGCCCGGCCCCCATGGCGTCCCCCCTGGGCTCCCTCTCCGCTTCCTTCGAGCCTGGGAGTTTCCTGCCTCGGCTGCCAAATCCAGGCCAGCGCCAGCCAGGCCAGCGCCAGCCAGGCCAGCGGAGGTGATCGCGAACTCAGCCGAGCAGGTAGGGACTGACGGGCGGCCTCGGCCGGGCCAGGGCGCGTCCCGGACCCGCGGCTCCGAGCACAGCGCCTGGTCTCTGTCTCCGGAGCCCGGCTGTAACGATACACTCTGCCAGCAGCTTCAAGCAGGACTGCTCGATCCCCTCTGAGCGCCACCCGGCAGCTGTCACCGTCATTCTGCCCGGTTTATTGACCCGGCCTGCGTATAACTTTACCCTCCCAGCTTTTCTTGGGTGTCACAGCTGAGCAGGGCGGATCGCGAGCCCGTCTGTAAAGTGAAGCAACGCGGGAAACCAGCAGTCTGTGCGCACGGCGGGTGCCCCAGCCCCACCCCTGGGAGTGGGCTCGGGTGGGTGGGCGGCAGGAGACCCTGGCAAACGCTGACCAGCTGGGCATTTGCCGAAAAGCAGACTGCACAGCTGGCAGCCTCCAAGAGGGGCTCCAGGCTGCACCTGCTAGGTGAGTCAGTGGCCGGTGAGGGACCGGGGCTGGACTCCGCCCATGTCAGCCAGAGGAGCCCTGGTCCCGCGTCTCCGGGTAGCTGCGGAGCTCCAGTGGGAGGGTTTCCACCGGTTCCCACCGGCCCACGGCCCGCCTTTAGTTGTTGCTGTTTGTTCTTTCTCTTTCGAGTAAAGAGCAGCTACCTTGGGCCATGTGTGAAGTGTATAATGTAGTTAGTGGGTGTGTATCAAAGCTTCCTTTTTACATTTTTTATTTATAGCATTTTTAAAACCATGAGCTGAAAAAGATGGTTCTCCTCAAATTGCACACAACTTTTTTTTAAAAAAATCTGTTTGCTTGTTTTCCACTATCGAGGGCCCACCCCAGGCCTTCACCCTGAGCTACACCCTCAGCCCACTTTTTAGTTTTTATTTTGAGGCAGGGTCTCACCAAATTTCTAAGTTTCCCAGGCTGGGCTACAGCTTGCCATCCTCCTGCCTCAGCCTCCCCAGAGCACTGGGATGACAGGCCTGAGCCATCGGGCCCGCGACACACCTGGTTTGAGGACTTGAGCAGCCATGGGAGCAGTGTCCTTAAGGATGCACGCAAGGGACACCTGCGGTCTGAATGGGGCTCTACCCTCTCTGGTCACACACCGTTATCGCTCCACTTACACCCTCAGCACACAAGGCTCACCACTGTCACCATGGGAGAAATTGCATCCATGCTACTTTCATACATGAATCCTAACTCCTGGGGCCTCCAGTGGTGTTTGGAAACTGGGCTGCATGGCCACTCTGTGACAAGACAGCCTCAGGTAAGCGAGGAGAAGGGCCTCAGAAGCAGCGCCAGGTCTCGGCCTTCAAGCCGCTAGAAGGGGACGGGTCTGCAGTTGAGCCGCCCAGACTGGTACCACGTGATGGTAGCCACAGCAAGCAAATTCGGCTGGGAGGGGACAGGCACGTTAGTGTAGGTGACAAACCCTAAAAATAGGCAGTGATTAAGGGGAGAAGGGACAACAGTTGGCAGCGGGGCTGACTTGGCCCTGGAGCTGTGGGTTTGGCTGGCAGAAGCCCTACTGGGCTGCAGAGGGACGACACCAGTGATCGTGACCCTCTGGGGCTGACAGCCTGCCCAGGAGCGCCGCCGGGCCCTGCCTAAAAGCTGCCCTGCATGTTTGTGGAACAGACTTTGCCTTATTATCTTCAAGGGCTGATCAAAAATTAGAGCCTGTGTTTAAACAAAAAATATTTATGATGGTAAAAGCCACATTACCATGAACCGCATCCCTCCCATCCCCAAGACACCACCATCTTTGTGGCTGTCACTCTTGCCACTTTCTGAAGCAGGTCGGGACAGCCCTCCTTCACGAGTGACTTTCCCAGGTGTGATCCCCAACACCTGAGTGCCGCTGCCAAGCGTCATCCTACAGAAAGGCAGGCTCGCAGAAACGTGGCAGCCCGTCTCATCTACCTTATTCACCGTATCTGGCACCACATGACTTCTGGCTTTTCCCCAAAGTCAACATGACCATGAAAGATCAACATTTTAAATCAGTTTAGGACATCGTGGCAGCCATGACAGCACAACTGAGGTCGCTCAGGAGTGAGGACCCCCTGAGCTGCTCCAGAAAGTGGCAAGGGTGACGGGACGAGGGGCTCGCAGCAAGGGCAGTGATTTGCAAGGGATTGATGGTGCGTGCCTTTGACTGCAATGACTTGGAAAATGTCCACATTTGCTGTATTTTATGACCATGCCTGGCACATAGATTTCATAGGTCAATACGGAACTGCTGCATAAAAGGAGAAAGTTAGCTGTGCCCTTGCCCCTCCTCCTGAGCACGAAAGGCATCCTGGATACCAGAAATGTGAGGCTAAGCCGGAAGCAGGGTGTTTGGGAAGAAGTAGATAGCTTTCTTCTTTGTCGAAATTACATCTCTTTTCTCTTAATAATGTTCCTGGGCCCTTATGGCACGTCAACAGTGACACTGTGCTTACCATGTAAACGTCACTGTCCCAGGCACTTCCCGTGTAGCCTGGCTGTGACCCCCATGTCCATTCCACAGGCAAGGAATGCAAGACAGAGACGTCAAACTCCCTTGGTCAAGGTCAATGGCTGATCAATGGCAGAATCAGGATTCAAACCCAGTTAATCTGATTCCATAGCCCAGGCTGGAAACCATGAGGAAACTCTAGTTCTGGCTGTGCAGACAGAAAATACCACTGAAAAGAGTGTGGTTCATTTGTTCACAAGTGCTACCTGGTAGAGCTCCTTTATTGTTCACGGGGAGCCAGGCTTATAAGCAGTTGAAGGGAGGAGGGTCCGCCAGGGTAACTGGGCGGGGGTCATTCTCTTATTGGAGGAAGTTTGGGGTCTGAAAATCGCCTAATTTGCGTGGTGGGTCTCTGGAAACCTGATCATGTGATTTCTGGTAAGGGCCTTGAGGTAGGGGAAAATTGGGGATTTGAGTAGAGTGAAACCTAAGCTATGAGCCATCCTGGGCCTGGGATAAGAGGAAGGGGCTCCACCCCTGCGGGTCTCTGGAGGAGATTATCAGGGTCTGAGCCACCTTCTACCTTCCATTATCCTGGGTCTAGTCAGGGTCCCACAGCATGTCAGTCTTTTTTGGGAATTGGAAATAGAATATGTGTATCAGCCACCCGGAGTCAGAGGTCTGTATGCGATTGTCACTGCCATCACCCACACCCTGAAGGCTATTTGAGCGTGAGGTGATTGTGCGTGAGCTGAAGAAAGCGAATTATGCTGGCTCTCAACTTACAGACATCCACAGAAACAATTACAGTTATCCACGAATTATCTGTGCACATGAGCAGGGACTGAGAGGAAACAGGGAACAATGGGAACTGATTTGTTTGGGTGTGCAGCTCATGAATGGAGTCTTCAACTTCTCTTTGATTTGTACCAGTGTTATTCCTTTGCATAATAGTGATACTTCAATTTTTAAAAATGGGATCAAAAGTCTAATGAGTTCCCAACCACCTGTCAGCAACCTTCAATGAATAATCATTATTTTCAACCACGAGGAAAAACTCAAGTCAGCACAGATGCCAATCACAGCGCCATGCCTGAATGGAACAATAAAATTGACCTGGAAGATGCAGGTGAGAAGGAATACGGGACAGGAAGTGAAAACGTTAAGTCTCAACTGGAAACTTCTGGACAAGCACGTCTGTAGCTCTTCCTGTGCCGGAGTAGGGGAGGCAGCAGAGGGTGGGTGGTGTGCAGGACCGAATGGCAGAAAAGATGGACACACAGGGGAGGGGTACCTGCTCTCTGGGTAGACACCCTGCAGGGCTTCGGGGCTTCAGCTAACAACTTGCCTTGTGGAGCCGTGAGTCCGACTCCTGGTCCAAGCAGATCCGTTGTTGCGGCTTCATGCTTTCAGAAAATGTGTAACTTTGGCTGCAGGTGCCCAGGGGGCTAATAATTAAGATTTAGTATTTGCAACATCTAATGATTTAATACTATAATGGATTTTAGGTATCAGGCTTAACATAAGCAAAAAGGAGTAGAAAGAAATCATGAGTAAAGGGCTGGGGAGTAGTTCAGTGATTGGAGCACTTGCCTAGGGAGCGCTTGATCCCCTGGCACCACATATCGCTGGGCGTGGTGGTACGTGCCTGTAATCCCAGCACTCAGGAGGCCGAGGCAGGAGGATTGCTGTTAGTTCAAGGCCAGCCCGCTCTTCCTGGCGGGTTCAGGCTCAGCCTGGTCTGTACAGTGAGACCCTGCCTCAAAACAAAAAAGTCACTAGTAAATGCTGAAAATGCTTTGAGATGTTTGCAGCTGCAGAGTATGTGTAATTAAGTCACCTTCATTTCCACATGACTGTTCTCTCTGCTCACACATTCTCACCTTCTGTGCTCGCCCCTTGCCAGCCCTCCTCAGGCACGCCGACCCCTTCTCCAGCACATGGCGCCGTGGCCTGCTGAGGCACGGGCAGAGATGGGACGAGGAGCCCACCGGGGAAAACTGAGGACCCAGACACGGCAGGAACATGTCCAAACAAATCAGAAAGCTGGCAGATAAACCACCGCCTACTGTGGACTCTGGGTACCATGCCTCTTTCTCCAAACCTTTTGTGGGTGGGCTGAGTCAGTCTCCTTATTAGGCCAAGAGTCTGACTGGTCCCAACCTCACGTCCTCCCGTAATCCAGAACCATTCATGATCCAGGGCCTGTTGCTGCAGGCACCCTGAGCCTTCCTCACTGGACTGTCCCCAGTCTGTAGAATGGACCTTCCCACTATCAAATCTCTGCCTTTCGTCCTATTTCGGTGTGTCCTGCTCTGTTCTTTACTCTGGATGCCAGGAACTTAGACTGCTGGCTGGCAACACCTCTGCTTGGAGCACGTGCCCTTGAATATCCCAGAGAAAGGACCCTGCCTGATGACCCAGCTAAGTTCCTGAGTGAGGGCTGGCAGGCCACGGGGATGGAAGGACGTGTGACCAGAAGCTGGAAGTACAGAAGTGTTCTGTCCAATTTCTTGCCCGCTTGCCCTCGAGGTGAGTGAGTCCAACAGAATCCAGAAAGGGGTAGAGCAGGGAGCAATTTTGGACATAAATTGAGTTTAACCCCCACATCACTACAAAATTACTGAATTTAGCTGCACTTTAATGGATGTTCTTGTGGAAATTTTTAGTTATCAGGTAGCTATGGGAGCTTGACACAGATTCAAATTTTGTAAGAAAACAAGACACTTTTCTGCACCGCTCAGTATGGCTAAAAATCACACATTTCTACATCTACAGAGCTTTTTAATTTTTAAAAACAAAACTAATAAAAACATTATGAGAAAGAAAACAAAGCATGCTTTTAGAGAAGGAAGGAAAGGCCACCTTTGCTGTGGTTCATGGCTGTACAATATTTGTATGTTTTGACTCAATTTGTTCTGAAAATTGGAACAGTTTGTGTCGGCCTTGGCTCATCTCGCATCCTTGTAATCATATTTTACTTTCAGGGAGAAAATATGCCCCCTAAAAGGAAACAACAAAGGTAACTTCTGCTCTCAAAATCTTTCCCATCAGTTTGTAACCATGTGAAATAGTCAGGCATAGAATCAAATTTTCTTTCAGAGATGTGTTAGCGTTCCATCATTGTGATGAAATACCCAAGAAAATCAACTTAAAAAGAAAAGGAAAAGTTTGTGGCTCATTGTTTCATAGGCTGCAGTCCGTGGGCTCCTGGTCCTACTGCTCTGAGCTGTGACAACACAGCACGTCATGGGTGAAACTCATGGTGGAGGGGGCCTGTTTACCTCATGGCAGCCATCAGGCAAAGAAAAACAGAGGAAGGGAGTGGAGTCTCAACCTATCTCCAGTTAAGACCTAACCTCTTGCCACTAAGCCCCATCTCCTAAAATTCCATCACCTCCCAATCGTGCCACGGGCTAGACCAAGACTTCAACACTTGGGTCTCTGGGCAACATAAAGATCCAAACTATTACAAGAGGCTGTTTCTATGTGTATAGAGTTTCATTCAGAGAAAAGTCACCTTCTGTTCCCATCTGGAAGCATTCTCCTGCATTTCCTTCCAGGGCAGAGGAGGATTTACTATGGCACTAACACACCTTAAACATCAGTGCCCCTCGTTTATCCAGGGTGTTTCCAAGGCACTCAGTGAGACACTGGCGGCTTGTTCACATTGGGAATTTATTTTTGAGACAGGGTCTCACTCTGTAGCCCTGGCTGTTCTTGAGCTCACTGCGTAGCCCAGGCTGGCCTTGGGCTCTTGGCAGTCCTCCTGCTCCAGCTTCCCAAGTGCTGGGATCACAAGCGTGTGCCACCACACTCAGCTAATGTGCTGGGGAATCGAACTCAGAGCCATGTGCTTGCTAGGCAAGAGCTTTAACCCCTGTGCCGTTCCTCCAGCCCCTGTGTTGGGAATTTTTTAAATAAAATTTTTAAATGAAGACATTTAGGTACAGTCCACCTGCGCTTCCTCTCTGGATTCAGCCAGTGTCCATTGCTATGTCAGTGGCGTCTAAAGGAAGGAAGTTCATTTAGCTCACAGTGTTGGAGGTAGAAGGTATCCGCCACATGGCTTCCGGTGCGGGCTTCGCTGGCACCATCGCCACACGGCCAAAGTGTCACACGGTGAGAGGACATTGGAGAGTGGTCAGCGGTGAGTCAGGACGCCAAAGGAAGGGAGGCTCAGCCTTGCTCTTCATGGCAACAAATTCTGGAGAAGACGCCGTGGGTCCCCAGTGACCTAAGCACCTCCCACCAGGTGCCACTGTCTCCCACTGCCACACTGGGGTCCAAGCAGCATCCAGTGCATGATACTTGTCACTCCTAATTCTAAAACACCCCTTTTCTGCAACACAACGGGAGAGCAGCGGGCTCCCCGCGTGTCTGGAACCTTGGTTTTCACCCCAAATATTGGAGAATTGTCCCGAGGGCTGAGCGTCCCGTCAGTGCGGCATCTGGCCCATGGACATGCTGGGTAATGGCAGCCACAGTCGTTTGCGTTCTTCTCCTCCCTCCCCTGTAACCACAGCCGGTGGCTTCCTACCTTTTATGTACCTAATTAAATCAGGCCGGGGCTAGTGGGCACTGCAAAAATCCGGAAGAACGTTAGGCGAGCCGTGTCCGTCCGAGGGACCGAACCTGCCGCCCCTGCTCGCCACCGCCCCCCCCCCCACATCTGTTTGTGTTCGTCACACTCCTGCCCGGTGCCTCCTGTTGTGTATAGAATCTGGCACCTCTGTTGGCACCTCCCTAGCCCCGGGAGATCCTGAAGCCGCTGCCAGGGAGGGCAGGTGGGAAATGACGCTGCCGTGTGGACTGGGGAGACCTGAACAGACTTTCTGCAGCGTAGTGATTTTTAGTAACTAATGGTGCAGCTTCGCGTAATCCCAAGAACGACATATTGCAGGTTGAATAGATTCAGCAGTTCCATCAACCTGCTAGATTAGCCCCAGTGACACAATAAAGCTCTTATGTTTACTGAAAGTCTACAGCCGTTGAGCCCTGGGCACCTGTCCAAGGAGAACAGTGCGAGTGAGCAGAGTAGGAGGCAGATGCAGGGTCTCTGGGCTGGATCCTCCCTGTCCCCCGGCACCTCGGGCCGCAGGCTGCTCCCCACTTGGTGGCATTGCTGGAAGGTGGTGGCATATTCAGGAAGACGGGCCCTGCAGGAAGAATTAGGTTCTGAGGGACACGCCTTTGGAAGGAAGCTGGGGACCTGCCCCGTCCTCACCCCCCCAACTGCCACTTCCTCCGTCACACACTAACCCCCAACCTGTACTGCCTGGTCCCAGGCCCAAAGGCCAAGTGGGCCAAGGGAGCAGGCGGAAGCCTCTGGCACTGCGGCTGAGAGAAGCCTTCCTTCCTTGACGTTGCTAACTCGGGCATTTCGCCGCAGCAGCAGAAAACTGACTTAACAGGAAGGAAGGGCACAGAGACAGAGATGGGGAAGGAATTAGGGAGGGCAGGACGGAAGGAGAAGAAGGAAGAGAGAGGAAGAGGAGGAAGGAGGCGGAACGGAGGGAGGCGAAAGGAGAAAACCGCGTAGGGCCTGCAGGTCCCGAGGAGGAGCCGAGACCTCAGGGAAGGCTGCTGCCCACGGAAGCCAGATCGAAATCAACACTGTGTCAGCTTCTGATTTTTTAAAAAGACTATTCGTGAGAAGTTTTGCTTCTCAGCAACTCCACAAATACCCTCTGGGTGGCCTGGCCATGCGCATGGCGCCGCGTCCCATGCTGAAGCGTTCCTCTACCTCCGAAATAGCTGCGGTGTCCGAGCATCAAGGAGGCGCACTAGCGGCTGAGGAAGGCCAGCACAGGCGGCCGGGGCGCCTCAGGGCCCCACTTGGCTCTCTGTCCCTGGGGGTCAGCACCACTGTGCCGTGAGCCCACTGCTACCAAGTGAAGATTTGGAGACGTACCGCCTTGTGTCGCCAGGGTCCGCCTGTGGCCCCAACCCCTGGCTCTGCATCGGTCCCCTCTGCAGCCCTTCCTGACGCTGCTACGGAGACAGGGACATCATGTCAGCAGCAGCATCCAATCCTCAAAATGAAAGGGACGAGGCCCTGATTGGCTGCTTTTATAGGCTTCAGAGGACTGTTTCAATGGCCAGTGTGACCTCCCTTGTCCCTGAGATCAGCTGACGGCCAGGGACCACAGCCTGCTTTTCCTGCCAAGAATAGTTGTAGGGAAAGGCAGGGGGACTCAGAGGGGGGCGGAGGGTGGGGAGGGGCCCTGTGCCAGGCTGGGTGTCCACCCCAGTGGCAGGTTGTAACTGTCCTTCTCTTCACAGGAGTAGAGGAAGCCTTGGAAATCCGTGTCAACACAGCCCTGGGCACTCTATGGAGACCATCTGGAGGACTTCCTGGGCCCAGGGAAGGGCAGGCCCGAGCCCACCCAAAGACCGCTGAGCAGCCACCTTTGCCTCAGGCCCTCTGAGCCTGGGGTTCCCCATTAGGAAAACAGAGCAGCTGGCATGAGTTGGGGGCGCAAGGCTGTAATCCCAGCAGTCTGGGATGCTGAGGCAGGAGGATCAGAAGTTAGAGTCCAGCTCAGGCACCTCAAGCGCTTGGCAAGTACCGCAAGAACCGACAAACACAAGTGACAGAGGAGCCACACCAGGATGCTGTGGACGGTGCTGTGGGCTGACAGACTCGATGTGGCCGCTCGCTGGAAGCCACAGCTCCCTCTGCAGGCTGAAGTTGTGGACTGGTGCAGACCTGTCCGGCTCTGGCCACTCTGACCAGGTCAGCAGCCACCTCAGTGAAAGCATTCAGTGTGACCCGGCCATGATATGCTCAGAGTTAAGAGGAAGGGCTTTGGCATTTGACACACGTGGGCCTTAACAGCCCCATGACCTGCTCCTGTCACCCACTGGCCGCGTGACGGTTTGCTCCTCCTGCAAGCCCTGGTGTCTCCGTGTGGGGAGTGGATTCAACAAAATCAGTGTGCAGGGCTGGGGTCTCGGGGTCTGCGCGCACTTAACCCGAAGCCTGGCACACACCAGCAGTGATTAACAATAAGGTGAATATTTAAAGGGGTTTTTGTTGTTGTTTTTACATGTATTGTGGTAAAAACATACTGCCACTAACCCCCCAGGGACTCTACGCCATCCTTTCCAACCCGCTGATCCCGTCCTTCCCGACGCTTCCGAAGCAGCTCCGGAGGCCTCCTTCACGAGTGCCTTGGGTCACGGGGCCGTTGGCCGCCTCAGTGTCCTGCCCTGAGTCAGATGCTGACCTCTCACGGTCCTCTGACTTTGGGGAAGAGCTAGAAGGTGCCTGGCGCCAGGTCCAGAGAACAAGGGGGGTGAGGGCTAAGCCTTTTGGGACCCCCACTGTCCCACTGGGTGGCACTCAGCAGCAGCGTTCGGCCCCTTGTTGGTCACACCTCATCAAGACATGTCCACTCGCTGCCTTCAAAGTGCCAGCTAATTTTATTAGTAGAGAATATTGAGATTGTTATTTTTTCTTTCCATAGACATAAAGCGCAGCAGTGGATCCTGAAGGCTGGAATTAAGGCAGGGAAGGGAGGCTTGCCCAGCTGGTTAGAAGGCCACGCCCACCTGGCTAGACCAGAGCTGCCCACCTGCCCTGCCCTGGCTGCTTCCCAGGCCTTTCCCTGGGGTGGCGGGTGAGGGTGGCTGCTGCTGGACGTGCTGTGGACACCGCAAGATGGGAAGCCAAGCTCCATCGGAGAGTCCCCCCGTGCAGTGTCGCCCTCGGCACCAGGCGGGGTGAGTGCCCCACACAGGGTAACGGGGCACTTCACAAACGCAATCAGGAGGAGGAATCACGCCGTATTCATATGGTTTAATTGGGTATATTCTTCAGCTTGAAGATTTACTACCCAGTGATTTTAATCCAAATGCAGAGACATCCTAGCTTTCAAATTGGCTCTTGTTGCAGCAATTTAAGATGAAGCCTCACTCGGTGACTTCCTGTAATTGAGTGCAACAGCCAAGGGGCGCAACGGAGGGGACCCGACAGGGCAGCAGCGGGGAAGCTGCGTGGGGGGCTCGGTGCTCCTGGAGGGTCTGACGAGTCTGCGCCACCAGATTTTTGAGGAACGTGGACAGGTCGGCACCATGTAAGTTCCTAGTGTGTAGTGTGTGTGTCTGGGTGTGTGCGCGCGTGCGTGTTCGCATGCACACTATCTTAGTTACTACTTCTTTGCTGGGATGGAATACCTGACACTCACAACTTAAGGGTGGAAAGGCTTACTTTAGTTCAGAGTTTCGGAAGGTCTCAGTCAATTCACGGGTGGCTGGCAGTGGTGAAGGCCTAGACAGAGAGACGCTGTTCACAGCGTGGTGGGACAGGAAGCTGAGTGGTTGGATACCCTTCCGGGTATTGTGCTAATGACCCTCCCCTTCCGGGTCAAGCCCTGCTGACAGGCCTTTTCCCACAGGCCCCACCTCTCACAGCACAGGACATCAGTGGACAAACCCCCATGGGTAATCAGGTGGTGACGCAGTCGCCAGGGCCACACCATGCAAAACCAAAAAGCACTGACTGCTGTGCCACAACAAGGCAGACCTTGGCAGTCTCAGCCTAAGCCTGGCCACCGGCCCAAGAAAGCACGTGCCCATGATCCGGTGCGGCCAGGAGTCGTGATGGTTCAGATGAATGGCAGTGACAGCAGGCAGGTCACTGGGTCTCTCGGGCTGGTTTCCCAGGGTCTTAAGGAAACGCTTTTGGGGATTTGGGATATGTTGGCTGCACAACCACCCTGCCACGCGCGCACACACATCAAATCGTACCAAATTGTATTAAGCTCTTATGGTATAGTTTGTTGTATGCTGATTATGTTTAAGTAATAGTTTTTAAAGTACATTTATCTCCTAAATTGCCCAGATAGAATATTATATGTGTACTGGGCCTGGAGATGCAGTCCTATCATCCCAGCACTCTGGGAGACTGAAGCAGAAAGATCACAAGTTCAAGCCCCAACCGGGGAACTCAGTGACTTAATAGAACTCTTTCTCAAAATCAAAAATTTTTTTTAAAAAATGTGGGCTGGGGGTGTAGCTCAGTGTGAAGGCCCTGGGTCAGATCCCCAGTACCAGAAAAAAATATATATTTTTAAATATATATATATATTTTTTTCCTAATGAAAACTCAAATGCTTGTACTCCCATCACAGAGCTTACATGTTAGAGTCCTACCTGGACAACTTAGTGAGCTCCTGTTTCCGAATAAAAATATGAATATAAATAATTTCATTTAAAATAAACCTAAGTTTTTGAACAAATATGACTACCATTTTTCTGACTTCTTCCATGGACTCCTGAGGCTAAGCTGTGCTGTCCCCATAATTAGGTGACAATAGTCATTTCAGAGGACACCTGGTTCAAGATTTCAGAGTTTCTTGACCGCAGAAGGAATCACAGTGGCTGCCACGCTTGGCTATAAGCTCAGAACCACCGGAATGGGCCCTCTGGAGATTCTGCTCCAGAACCCTCAGCCTACATTCAGCCAGCACACCCTCAAGATCACAGTTCTGGGATAGGCCGCTCGACCCAGACACAGAATCAAAGATACGTGCCACCTGACCCAGCTGGATGTTTTTTTTTTTTTTTAAGTCTGAAGCAGGATAGACATCTCCCAGTACCAACTAGAATCCAAATTCAGATTCCATCCCAGCACTTACATACCATAAGATGTATTTAGTGGGCCTGTCAGATCCCGTTAATGAAAACTAGCTGCTGCGAATCTCCTCTGTCCAGGTGGGTATATGAGGAGCCCGGAGCTCGCCCCGCCTATCAGATTTGTGCTTCTGCCTGCTTGCAGGTTCACACAATTCGGAAAGCTTTGCTTTCTGGTTCAAAGCTGAATTTTCTCTTTGATTGCTTTGTGGAATGAAAAAAAAAAAGGTAGGGCTGATACTAAACGTTACTAATTCTCTATGGCTTTTACATTTTTAATTCCACTTTGGGGGTAGCCTTCCTCGGAACGTGCTAAGTGAATGCAATTAGACCGTGAATGAACACTCTTAACGCGGGCGCAGGCTCAACCACGTAGGGTCTGAAAGCGCCGAGCTTTGTCTGCTGAGCTGTTTCTACTCATTATTAAATCTTTATTAATTTGATTTCTCTGTGCAATTTGCTGCTCCGTGTAAGTTTGGCCTTTGGATATCTCTCGGTTTAATTTTCAGTCTTCTGGGATTCTGGTTTTCTCTCATCTTCTCTTAATTCAGCAGTGGCAGAATAATTTCTCACTTGGATGAACAAAGCAACCAGCAAAGCTCGGAAGGAGAGCTGTGGTCTCTTCTAAGCACGGATCTCGCTTGGGGAAACTGTCAATAGAAACACCGGACCCGTGTTCTCTCTCTCAGGCATTCTGTCTGTGTCTCTCAGTACTGGGGGCGGAGCACAGACCCTTGACCCAGGGCTACATTCTCAGCCCTTTTTGACTTTTGACTTCAAGACAGGGTCTTGCCAAGTTGCTAAGCTACCTGGGCTGGGCAACAACTTGCAACCCTCCTGCCTCAGCCTTTCAGAGTGCTGGGATGACAGGCCTATGCCCCAGGCCTGGCTTCATTTCCTCTCCACATAATGAGTTAAATGTATTAATTTCTCACGGCAATACAGTCAAAATATTTTCATCTTAGCAGTTCATCAATATCAGCCATTTTCAACAAACGCCAGTGATTATATTTTGATCACTGAAGATGTGAGATCATGTTGAGATAATCTCACTTTAACGTGGGGTATCTTTTTCAAGATGTAAGACTGTTTTAAGCACATGGATGATGTTAGAAAGTCTTTCAGTTTCAAAAAGAACAAGGGATGCATAATTTGAGTCCCTTCTAATTGGCAATGAGAACTTTCACTTACAACTTTCAACGCTATATGTAAAAATCAGCAGTAAAATGATCTTGAAAACCTCAATTTGTGCAGAATTAACGGCGTTGCTGCAGGCCGGATGTGCACTTAATATCCGTGCTTTGCCACCAGAGGGCGCTGCAGGACCTTCGTTCCTAGGGAAGCCGCCATGGCCTCCGCCCGGACTGCAAAGCCCCTTTCCAGGCGGCAGTGGCTTCTTGTCACTTTCTGCTTGGCACAGTTGTGAAAGAAGTCTCTGATCAGAGAGGAGCAGCAGCACGCCAGACACCTTGGGACTCCTGAAGAATACACTGCCGCGTGGAAGGCCATCTACTCTAACCACCGCAGGAAGAAGGTGGCCACCTCCAAGCCGTGAGGAGACACAGGCCTGGACAAGCCCTGCTGCTGCTGCTGCTGCTGGATCCGCAGATCCACAGCCTCCGGCACTGGGGCTTCAGCCACATGCCATGGCCCTTTGCTGTGGTTGCTCGGCCCTTGGTGCAAGCCTGACTTCTCTGTCCTGCTGGGAGCTGGAGGAAAGTGACCAGGTGGGTCAGCAGAGGCGACCGAGGGGCAGAGAGCCCAACTCTGCTTCCTGTGGGGTTCTGGGAAGGAGGTAACCAAACACCAGGGTCCCGGTGCTGTGCACAGTGGGCTGCCCTTCTCCAGATCCAAGTGGCTTGAGGGGCCCTGACCTGGCTATTCTTCCTCATTTGGGGCTTTAAGAGTGAGTCACCATCACACACACACACACACACACACACACACACACACACCCATCCATCAATTGTACTAAGAGTGAACTGACACCTATGGCACCATCTTGGGATTCCCCCCCCCCCCCCCCCCCAATCCCCCACGCCAGTGGTGTAGACTTCTAAGGCTCTTTCCTGGTCCTTAACCGAAGCATCAAAGAAGAGGATGCCTGGTAACTTCCAGTCACGCTAGCTACCAGCTTCCAAGGCTCTGAAAGGCCCACAGCCTTCCCAACGTTACCAGATCCCAACAAAGTTCAGGAAGAAGGAAATTAGAAGTGAAAGATAGGGTGCTCTTGGTCTACTGAAGTTTTAATTTTTTCAAATTTGATTTAAACAATCGAGACCATATGAAGATATTTCTGAGGTCCCCTCTACTCCTAACTAGAGACCAAAGTCAGTCAGCAGCCTGGAGTCTGGTGTTTCCGAGTATGTCGCCCCTGCTGGAAGGAACTGAAATCGAACAGGAAGCTGGGGAATGACTTAGCTTTCCCCATTGTCCCTCTGCTTGGTCCTATTTATTCATTCATTCATTCATTCATTTATTCATTCATTCGTTTATTTTGAGACAGGGTCTCACTCCATGGCCCAGGCTGGTCCTGAACTCACTATGGAGCCCAGGCTGGACTTGAACTCCAGACAATCCTCCTGTCTCAGCCTCCCAAGTGTCAGGATTACAGGTATGTGCCACCACTCCCTACTTATCTGGTGCTGGGAAATCGAATTCAGGTACTTAGCACTTGGCTAGCAAGCGCTTTAACTGCTAAGCTGGTCCTCCAGCCCCTATCCTACTTATTAAACCCAAGATGCCACCTCTGTTTGGAGAGGATCAACCACCGACAAACGAAAGGTAGCTGATGAAAAAAAAAAAAAAAAGACGTTGGCCACCTCGGAATGAATTAGATCATGTTTACGAACAGCCTTATCATCAAAAATCAGATCCACGGCCGATTAAACCTGCCCAACTTATCCTGGACCATTCCCTTGAAGGGACGTGTGGAACGTGAGTGCTCGTCCCCGGACCGGGCCTTCCGCGCTGACTGGAGCTGCTGCCTGCTTCCGTAGGCACGCGGACCTCCCGTAGCCGGGCAGTTTATGGTTACTGCTTTTACGCTTTGTGATATATTCCTTTAAACTCTTAACGACTCTGGAGTGGCAGATAGAGAGTGACTCATAATGGCCTGTGAGCACAACCTTTGGCAAAATAAAGTCACAGCAGGTTAATTAAAAAATGTAGAAAAATTCTTTCATAGGCAACTCCGTGCCCTTTGAGGGAAGGCTGTAATTAAGATAGATCCCGTGTCGTTAAGGTTGCTCGAAATGCCAGCTTTTCCCAAGTGGAGATAATGAAGTCAGCAGAGAGGAAGCGCGCCATCCCGTCTGCCGGGAGGAACTCGCCTCTTTAGGGACAAGGGGCTTGCTTTTCCGCCCAGGGCTGGGCTGGGTTCCAGGCTGCACCTTGTCCCCCCTCCACTTCCACAGTCCCGGGGCCCCTGAGTTTTCCCTGCGACTTTCAAGCATCAGAGTGGTTAGGTCGAGGAAGGACCCACAGGACGCCAACATGCTGTAAATGAAAGTCTGTCAGCCCCGTGACCCTTTGCTTGGGTCACCAGACCAGGTCTAAGGCCCCGAGTACAGCGGGAACCAATTTTCATTTAGTGTGGATAGAAGAGCCAGCTGGAGGGTAGGGAACTGATTGGGCTGTTCAGCTGACGCGTGGTTTGCAGATGGGCAGAAGAGGACAGGGCGGCAGCCTGGTAGGTCGGGAGGGCAGGCAGGAGGCTGCGGGCGGATGGGAGGTCGGTCGGTCCTCGCTGGAAGTCAGGATGGCCATTGTCAGTTGGCCCACTGCCAGGGCCAGGAAGGTTGCTGTGCCAGAGCTGGGCAGTGGCCACAGTGCCACCTGGGAGAGAAAGCGGGGTTCCTGGGCCAAGGTCATGGACAGAAAGCCAAGTTCCTTGTCGGGGAATAGCCAAGAAGCTCAGTGTAGGGAAAACAACAAAACCCCCAGGAAGTGATTGTTGGTGTGGCCACACTCAGCCCTGACCCCCACTGGGCTCCCTCCTCCTCTCCTGGCTTCCGGGGGCTGCCGGTGGCTTCTGATGGCTTCTGGTGGCTGCTGATGACCTCAGCATTCCAGGGCTGGCAGCTGCGTCGCTCTGAACCCCTGTTCTCTTTTCTCCTCTTTCAGAGACATGAGTCACAGTGATCCCACCTGCTCCACTGTGACTTCATCCTGCCTGAAATGACCCTTTTCCTCCAGTGGTCACAGTCGAGGAGTTAGGATGTTCAGGGGAGGAACCCCCATGGCAAAACTGGAAAGCCTGTGCTGGCTCCTCGCTGCCCAGTACACACCTCAGGGGACACCTGATCCCTCTGGCCGGTCCTCTGCCTCCTGTCTTGCCTCTGGCCAGCCAGTGTCCTGCTACCACCCACCCAAGCCTTGCGGCGTTGATCCAGGTTTGCCAGCACCCGGGCTCTTCAAGGACCCCACCTTCTCTCCCTCATGCCTCTTCTGCCCCGGCAGAGCCAGCCCCCTGTCACCTCCCAGGCTGTACCACCCCGAAGACTGAGCGTCCACCTTGCTGCCGTGTGAAATGCTGTAAGTAGGTGGTGACCCCTTCCCAACTCTGCGCTTTAGGTTACTTAGGCCCTTCTGGACAGAGCCTGTGTTCTCAGCCTGCGCCCCTGAACCCATGGAATCCCCAGTCTAGCTAGAATAAGATGCAGCCTGTAACTCTGGCATTCTGGGAAGCTGAGGCAAGAGAATTACGAGTTTCAGCGCAGCCTGGGCAATTTAGTGAGATCCAGATTCAAGATCAAACTAAAAACACTAAAAATGGGCTGGGGTTGGGGCTCAGCGCACACACGCGCACACACACACACGGGCGCGTGCGCGCGCGCCACGTTTGGGCTTACCGACGACGTCACACTCAGGAGACCGTGGGGGTTGCATGGGGCAGTGCCAGATCACCACCAAAGACCGGGAAATACAGCAGCACTACCCACAGAGCCCCTGCAGGAACTGGCAGCGCACTCTCAAACCCAGCCAGCCAGTGCTGCCTCCTCCAGAAGTGTCGGCAAACAGCGCCATCTCGTGGGCCCAGCGCAAACCGTCCTGGTCCTTCATCCCAAAGACCACAAGGGCGATCCGTGATGCAAACTGGAGTGGACTTTAATGAGAAAAGACTTTGCCAAGGGCTGACAGCCTTTTGCTTAAAACTGTTGGGGACAGGGGAAGTAAGAATTCTTTAGCCACACGAACACTTCATCCTCAACAAACATGGAGGGCCCAGGCACCCAGGGCCTCTCTTGGAAGGTGGCAAGGAAGCCCCCAACCGCCTCGAACGCTTCTGTGCTTTAGGCAGTCTGCTTTCCCCAAAGTCCGGGAAGGAACCCAGAGTGAGCATCTTGGCTTCGGGCCTGCGTTTGATCTGGGGGCTGAGCCACGTTCCCGGCCCACTGCTAGTTTTGATTTTGAGACAGATCTATGTCTGCAAATTGTTTATGCTGGGCTAAATCTTGGGATTACTCTGCCTCGGCTTCCCAGAGTGCTGGGTTGATAAGTCTGCACCACAAGACCCAGCACGTTCTTGCAATTTTCCAAAAAACTCAGTTTATCTTTTTGTTTGTATCTTAAGGAAACAGTAAATATTTCTGCCGTCCCAGTGGCAGGTCCACTTTGCCCCTCCACCTCCCCCGGGCTGTAGTGTTCCCTGAAGGCTGGAGGATGGATTGGGGGAGCTGTTCCCAGCTCCTTTCTGGGCCCAGTGCTCACGATTCTGGAGCTGACCTCTGACCTCAGTGAATTCCACTGTCCCCATAGGACCTGGAGGGGAAAGGTAACACATACTCAGGGATGTGCCAAAACCAGCTCATACTGGGACTTTGCCAGCCGGTTGTTGAAACACAGCCATTATTAAAAATCAAATTATAGGGCATTCCAAATGTTTGCTCACTTTTCCTATGTACAGTGACTTCTGAATCTCTTGCTTGCATAATTCTGTCTTATATCATTAATTCTTCCTTTTAATATGATGACAAGTTAATCCTGAGCAAAGAAAATTTTATAATATATTTATATTTTAATGTTTTTATATGTGTGGCAACCTTCAGGACCCTTGTATATAAACTTGTAATGAGATAAATTATATTACCAACAAAAACAGCAAGTGCCCAAAATTGATGGTGCCCTAATTTTTGTAAAGTCAGCACTCCAGAGGCTAAGGCAGGAACACTGCCATTAGTTCAAAGCCAGCCTGGGCTCCATAGTGAGTTTATAACCAGCCTGGACTACAGAGTGAGACCTTGTTTCAAAAAAAAAAAAAAGGAAAGTCTTGCTCAAGAATAAAAAATATTTTCCCCCTGCAATTATATTCATTTGATTCTACCAGTTTTCAAAGATTATGTGTTAAAGATTTTCAATTGAGCTGAAACAAAATATAAATTGACTTCTGTAGATCATTAGACTATAGAAACAATGGAATTTCTTTTTCCCTATTTTATTGATATATATAGATGCAATACATAATGTTTACATTGATCTTAGAGTATTTTGTGAATATACATATCATGACAAAATTACAAATCCTTCCCCTCTCCCTTTTTGGCCCTCCACACCCTCCCCTTCCCTCCAATTCCCGTTATTCCCCTCAGTTAGTTCTATGAAATAACTGTAATCTTGGCTTCTCGTATTAGAGAAACCCTCTTAACCTTCTTCTGACTCACTTCACTGAGCATGATGGTCTCAAGTTGTATCCATTGAACTACTTTGGGCCTATAGAACTCCAACAACTGCAGCCAGAACAGCACACCCCCGTGACACATCAGAATTAAAATCCTAGAGACCCAACACAAGACGAGAATTTTAAAAGCTGTGAGAGAAAAACTGCAGGTGACTTATAAAGACAAGTTCATCGGGATACCTGCAGACTTCTCAACCAAACCCTGAAAGCCAGGAGATGATGGAGCAAGGTCATCCAAGCGCTCAGAGAACAAAAATGCCAACCCAGACTGCCTTATCCAGCAAAATTATCTTTGAAATTAGAGCGACGTTTTCTTCCACGATTTCGCTGAACACTTCCTTTAAGCCTTTGGCCCTGCCTTCAGTTTTCTCCTGCACTGCTATAATTCCGAAGTTGTTTCTCTTTGAATCACCCATCAGCTGTTGTAACCATTCTCTTTCTTGTTTTTCTTTCTGTTTTCTTTTCTTTCTTCACTGCCCGTATGTTCCAGCTTGCCCACTTTATCTTATAGGGCTGATAATCTGTTCTCAAAATGTTCAAATTGGTTGGTTTTTTTCCTGTGAGTTTTTTACCTCTTGGAGTTTTTCACTTTATTTATATCTTGACTGAATTGATACCTGAGTTCTTGAACTGCCTTCGTTATCTGTATATTTGTTTCTTCTTTAAATTCCTTGAACTTCTTGTCAGTGGTTTTTCATACTCCTTGTCTGTGTGCTTTGCTCTGAGCTCTGTGCACATCTCCTTTACGTCTTGTGTGAGCTTCTAGGCCCAGAAATTATCATCTTTATTGGATTTAGTATTTGTTGGATCTGCTTTCAATATCCCTGGTATCAATGTCTGGAGTATTTGGCCTTTCTGTCAGTGACTTGGTGTCTCATTGCCTCGTGATTCTGTTGTAGTGAGTTGAAGCTCAGGTATTGTTGATGCCCTCTCTCTATTCTAGAGATACATTTGTTGGGTTTGCCTTAAGTGTTATGTGGATTTCATTCCAGGTTTAGAATTTAGAGCTGTTTCTCAATTTGTTTAGCTACTAAACTTTAAGGTATTCTCAATGTCCAGACTTTTGCTGAGACCTTAATCTTCTGCACTCTTTGTTGGGAAAAAAAAAAAAACAGAATACAGAGCTATAAATGCTCTACAGCCAAAACAGTTGTTAGCGTATCGTGGGTGTGGAGGTCTTTAGCAATCTTAACACCCAAACCTTGCACAAAGGTTTACATTTACAATACTATCCGATATTAACAATTCACTAACAGGTCCTAGTAGCTAAATTAACAGTATAACTACTCTACCCACAAGATTAATAGGTGCAATACACCGTTACTATATATCTAACGTAACCTATTATTGACTTATTAAAGTGTGCTAGTGATAGCTGTTATATAACCCAGGCAGTAAGGGAGCTTTAGATGTACAATGGGAAACAGAAGAATATTCCTGTGATAGTGAGTGATCTGTCAGTGTTCCTTTCCCTGTCAGAGAGCAACAGGTAGGGAAGAGCTCTCAAAGCTGGATTCGGATGAGTCAGGCAGAACTCCTGAGTGTAGAGGAGAGAGTGTCTGTGGAAACATTTATGGTACTCTGCTTAGAGAGTTAATCAAGAGGGCCAGAGACTCAGAAACTATCAGATAAGGAGACAAAAGGAGGGGGGAAGAAAGGGGAGGAAGGGGACATGCACAGGAAAGGAAGAAAAATGTAACAAAGAAAGAGTGTAAGAAGTAGAGAAAAAATTGAGGAAACTGTCAATTTTAGGAAAAGGAGGAAGCTAAACCAAAGATAAAGGCACACAAGAACAGGGCAGCAACAACCACAGCAACATCACCAGAACCCAATGGAACCCAAATCAAAACACAGAATATCAAACAGAACAAGACAAATGTTTAAAAAGTAGTTATCCCCCTGTAGCATTGCAGTGTAAACATCCCTGGATGCTGCTGGTCTCGAAGTCTGGTGAGTTCTACTCAGCTACCGATCTTGGGGGTTTCCTTTGTTCTGTCATTATTTCTAACTGGACCTGGCAGCCATTAGATAAACAGGTGAACCCAGTAGGATTTCGGGCTGCAATCCTGCACGGCACTCAATGCACGTTGGCGTGGTGCAGCCTCTGGGTGGGTCTGGCGCCGTGCTGGATAGACCTAGGCCTGGCATGGATTCCAGGTGGCTCCGTGGAGGCACTGAAGCTGCTGGGGCCTTGAAAGGAAGCAGGGAGAGTCCAGCGGCACAGCACAGAAAGCACCCAGGCCTAGGACGGCTTCTTGGCGGGTCCCCTGGAGCCTGGGAGCTCGAAATAGTGGAATGTCATATAGACTCTCCCAATACTTGAAACATACATGCCAGTTTGAGTTACGAAACAAGAAAAAGTAATCCCTGCTCCTGAGATTATTAAAAGGAACCAGCCTTCCATTACTGTGGTGGACTGGGTGTGCAGTGTCTCCCAAAAGCCTCACATTAGAAGCTGGTTCAGTTATGGGGGTCAGTCTACTGGTTTCCTGAGCTGTGAGAGGTGGGGGCTGGCCACAGGCACTGCTCAGTGGGGCTTGACTTGGCAGGGTCAGGGGGATGGGGAGTCTACCCCTGAGAAACAAGAAAGAGATTTTTTTTTAAAAAAAAAAAAGGGAAAAGAAAGGAGGGAAGGAAGAGAGGAATAGAGAGAAGGAAGAAGGGAAGGAGTTCTATGCAGGAGGGATGTTGCCCAGCCATCCACGCTCCATGCCAACCCTCAGTTGCGCTGCAGGAGGACGTTTCTGAGCAGATCGCGCAGGGCCATTGTGCCTTGGAACTGTCGGCCAGAAGGACTGAGAGACCGAAATGACCAGCTCCTCCTCTCCTTGGCCCAGGTCCACCCGAGGGCTGCTGGTGTTCTTGTCCCGGAAGGCAGAGAGGATACAGAGCTGGACCTTCACTCCAAGTGCATTGCCTGAGCCCAGAAGGGACAGGAGGACCTCCGAGCATCCAGCCGGCCTTCTCCATGGGCTGTGGGACAGGGCAACTTCTGCTGCCTCAGGGGCCGCCACAGAACAGGCCATCCGTGCCCTAGAGGCCGCGGGGACACGGAGGAAGGAAGCGCCTCTCTCTCGGTCCTCATCAGCACTGAGTGCCATCAGTTGTGCGTTTGCTCGGACTCAATTTTCTAGGAAACCTTCTGAAACAGGAGGCTGGAGCAGGAGGATTGTCAAATGCTAGGCAAGCCTGGGCTACGTAGTGAGTTCAGGACCTGCCTGGACTACGTAGTGAGTTCAGGACCAGCCTGGACTCCACAGCAAGATCCTGTCTCAAGGAAAAAAAAAAAAAAAAAAACACCACAGGAGCTCAGTTTCCTCCTCTGTGAAGCAGAGCTGCCAGTGCAGCCTGGGGTGACCTAACAGGGGAGACGGCTCAGCGGACAGGCAGAAGAACACGGTGAAGTATCTTGCTGACGTGACAGACATGCCAGCCCACTGGGCCTGCTGGCAGAGTCGTCATGTTCCTGTATTCATAGTGGAGCAGGGAGGCAGGGACAGAGGAGGACACTGGCCAGCTCAGAAGTCTTCACGGTCTGACCTGAGACTCCACGGACAAGACCAACCCACCCGTGTCCACAATCTTCTCTCCCTTTTCCAGCAGCAAGCAGCCCTCCCGGGGGGCTATGACGGGAGCTCGGGGCCACGTGAGCACCACTGGAAAGGGCAGATTTTCCAAGTGCTTTGTCCCACCGACCTCCAATGCAGGAAGGCGGCACAGCTGTCCCATCACAGCCACCCTCTCCTGGCCGCCTACATCCTTGTGTCCTGTTGACGTGATGGCTGAGAGGCCCCTTTCTGCCACCCGCAATCCTCGCGTGTCCCCACCCACACCTTCCCAGCTGGCACAGCTGTGTGCATAACCCTCTCTCCGTGTCTGCAGACATGGGGAAAATGGTTCCGCTGAACCCGTGAACCTGGAGAATTCCTGTCACACTTTCCACCCATCAAGTAGCCCATCCACGGGCAGGTTTCGACCAGCCCCACATTGTGGGACAAGAAGGACCATTGTTAGGTTTGATTCTTGGGACAAGCCAAGACCAGCACTTGCTTCAAGCAGATTTTTGTTTTATTCCCAAAAAAGGGATCCAGGTTTTCTGAAAATTATTTATATTCTGGTCCATAACCAGATTTAGTTAAAAAAAAAAAGGCTAACAGTTAAGCAATGACTTCTAAAATACTTTTTACAATTCTTGCTTCCAAATAAGAGAAGGATCTCTTTAAATTTTTCCTATAATAGAAACAAACAACAGGCAGACAGTGGCCACAGAAAGGCATATTTCTGAGGCTGGCTATATCTACGTATGTACATAGCTCTAGCTGTATCTTCCTTTATGTGTATAGATGTTTAATTTGATATTTATGCCAGCGAGTGCACCGAACATGCATTGTTATTTAGATTAAACTTGTTGCTTGGTAAGATTATTTTATTTTGTTCCATTTAACTTAAATATGTACCCATGGAAATGAACGTTCCCGATAGACGGGGGGACATCCCAGGTATCGGCTCCGTTACCCAAATTCCCCCCATAGTCCTGAGCCCTGCAGATGTTGCTGAAGAGGCCGCTGTGCTGTTCAATCGTGGGCTCATCCCTCTCTCTCCTCTCCACCCTTCATTATGTGAAGGTGCTCTGTTGCTCCTTCAGGGCCCCTCTGGCCACCTCCCACCCATTTGCCCTAAGGCAGGAGCCACCAGGTTGCACCCTACATCTCAATTCAACTTGCAAAAAATTTCAATGATCAAAACAACCTTGCCGCCAGATCCAGCGTAAGGCCCACTGGGTTTTGGTTTGGTTTGGTTTGTTCATGCCTTTACTTTTTCTTTAATGTTATAATAAAAAATGTAAGTTTTATTACTTGTATATACATTGATGTATATTTTATATGTGACCCAAGAGAATTCCCCTTCACTCAAAAAAAAAAAAAATCCAGCCGGCTGTAGCTTGTACATGCCTGGCCTGAAGTAGCAGGCGTCCTGGACGGAGCTGCCCCTCACCCTGCCCCGGGGGTGCGCACCGCAGCTTACGTACGTCGCCCAGATTGTAGCTTCTCACCTTGTGTGTTTCCCATCTTAGGTGTGTCAGGAGCCTCCCAGCCAGTGGTGGTCACGGAAATATTACCCCATTCCGGCATCATCTTCTGACAACAATATCGAAAAGCTGGAACCGAGGGGCCCCTTGCTTGTGTCCCTGTTCTGAGACTATGAATGAAAACAGAAGAAGTCGTCTGACTAATGGGGATATGAGCCCTCCACTAAAGGCCATTCTGGAAGGGCCATTAGAAATCTTGAAAGCACATTTTGATAGGGTCACACTGACCCCTTGCAACCTGAATGTGCACTGCAGTAAAGCCAAAGCATTCCTTGAAGAAATACAACAAAATCTAGTGTAAAAGAAAGGATAATGCACACCAAATCCATTCAACAATGATCAGCGTTATCAGGCACAGCCAGACATGGTAACTCCGGCACTGGAGGAGCCTGAGACAGGGAAGCTTAAGTGCAAGTCCTGCAATTAAGTGAGAATCAGTCTCAAAATAAAAAGTAAAAAAGGACTGTGGATACAGCTTAGTGGCAAAGCACCTTTTGGCTCAACATCCCATATTGTAAATAAATATTAAACTTTTTTACAGATTTAAAAATGGGCAGACATGAAAAAAAAAGACATAACCTATAACAAAAAGTAACACCAGTCAACAGAAACAGACCCAGAAATGCCAAGGCAGGTGGATGGTCAAAAGGCCCCATGTGCTCAAAGAGATGGCAGAGAAATGTAAGGCATAAGGCGCACGAGTCGAGTCTCCAGAGACAAAAAATTTATGATCTGAAATGAGGACACCAGAGGGGGTTTCCAGAAGACGAGACAGCGAAGAAGAAAGCCTGGTGTCTTACTTTCTCGTTGTTGGGACACAATTCACCAATGCACAGCTGAATGAAGGAAAGGTTTATTTTAGCTCACAGTTTCAGGAGGTCTCAGCCCATTCATGGGCAGCTGGCAGTGGTGGAAGGGCTTGTGGAGGGCCGAGAAGGAGAAATGAAGTTCACAGCATGGTGGGACAGGAAGCAGAGTGCATGAGGAAGGGTGGAGCTAGTGTATGTCCTTCCAGGTCATGTCCCATTTGCTCCACCCCTTCTGGGTCAAATTTCACGGATCCACCCCCTTCTACCCAGGTCCAACCTCTTCACAGCACAGGAAATCAATGTGTTAACACCCGGGATTGAATCACCTTCCAAATAAATGAGGCTTTTGGGGAACATTCCAGATCCAAACCATAGTGCTCAGTAAACTTAGGAAGAAAAAAAACAGAATCTGTACAAAACTCAGGAAAGAGAGCAAAGAGGATAAAATCACAAGCTGAGTGTCCACAGGGCAATATCAAAGTGCTTAACATACACGTCTTGCGAGTCCTAGAAGAAAAACACAGGGAGAATATTAAAATATTTGAAAGAAAATTGGCCCGAATTTTCCCTATTTGATGAAACGATGCACAAACAAATTTAAGAATCTCAATGAATTCCTAAGGAGTTTAAATATACAAAACAGAAAAAGCCACCGCGATACATCATAGTCAAATTGCTGAAAACCAGACGAAATTGTGAAATCAGGCAGAAAACCAGGATATGTTACGTACTGTGGAAGGAAGACCAGAGTCACATCAGGTTCTCGAGCCAGAGACGGCCAAGCAGCATCCCGCAGCACTGACACAGAGCAGCTGCCAACCTGGGACTCATTCCCCAGGAAATCAGCTCTAAACAAGGAAAACAAAGACAAACACAAGCCGAGAAAATTCATCCCCAGAAGATTTTGAATACAAGTCAGAAAAAACTCTCCACGCAAAAGTAAAATGAAACAGTGAAAATTCAGATTTGCACAGCAGAAAATACAACACCTGGTAACGGCAACGGTGTGAGTAAAACAGTAGATTTTTTTCCTCAGTTTTAAATTTCATCTGAAGATGCCTATTTATTCAAAGCAAAAAAAGAGATAACTATGTATATAAAGCTTATAATATAGAGAGGAAGAAGATGAGGATGGCAACAGCACAAAAGAGGAAAGTTCCATGCTATAAAACTTAGAGCAATTACGTAAAAACAAGCAATTTAAAAAGAAATGTCTTAGTTACTTATTCATGTCCGGGACAAAATACCCAACATCTATAACTTAAAGGAGGAAAGGTTTATCTAGCTCACAGTGTCAGATGTCTCCCACAGTCCTCTTCTAGGCAGCTGGAAATAGTGGAAGCCCATGTCAGAACCTGGAGAGCCGCTCACGGCATCACAGTCAGACCACGAGCAGAGGCAGAGCCGGGCCGAGGTGCCAGACTCAGGCAAGACCAGAACTTCTCCAAGAAGAAGCTGTAGCAATATTTCTTCTTCCTTCCTTTAATTACTTTAAGCTGCTAGTTGGGTCCCCTCCAGGCATGGTGGGTGCCCCTCCCTCACCTCCTGGCCCACAGTAAACAACACATACCTGAGAGCTCTGCCCCGGGCAATGCCCAGCTCAACAGGGTGACAGTCTTTCCAGATCAACCCTCAAGCCTGCACCCCTTCCAGCCAGCTCCTACCTCCCAACAACACTCAATTCCACCCTTACCGCACTACATCCAGAGGCATGAGGCTTTTGGGGGAAACATTCCAGATCCAAGCCACTGCAAGAAAGGTGCTGATAAGTGCCAAGTATTAAAATGGAATAATACAATAAAAAGCAACTGGAATAAGAAGAAGTAAAAGAGGAAAATGGAACGAGGAAAAGCAAAAGAAAAAGAAGAAATTTGGCAAGTAGAAAGCAAAAGGCGGTAAACGTAAGCCGCCTGCACTGACCGTTGCTGTGACCTGGGAGCTGTGTACGTGCCCCAGCCCAAAGGTGCAGGGTGTTGGACTGAATTACTGAGCTAGGTCCCACCACTGCTGACAGCAAGAAACTTACTTTAGAATGAGGTGCACTGTCATCACAGGCCTCTGGGAGGCGGAGGCAGGAGGGTGGCACATAATTTGAGCATTACCTGGGCTACGCAGCAATTTTAGGACCACCCTGGACTGTAAAGCAAGACCCTGTCTCAAAATTACAACAAACAAGAGTCAAAGTGACACAAAATACGTTCTCTGAACAATTGAATTAAACCAGAAGTCAATAGCACAAAGATAGCTGGGAACTACTCAAATATTTGGAAATTAAACAATGTGCTTCTAAATAGCTCAAGGACAAAGAAACAACATTAAAAGGTCAAGCTTTGTGGGCTGCCTCCACTGCAGCCCTTAGACGGGGAAGCTTGTATCAGAGAAGAATAAATCTCCTGAATGAGCAACCTGACCCTCCGCCTAGCTAAAGAAGAAAAGCAAATGAAAGGACAGGGACCCAAGGAGCAGGCTGCAGAAACTGGCGAACAGGTTTCAGTTGTCTCAGAAGAGAAAATCAGTCCCTTGGAAAAGTGAACAAGCTTGAAAAAGTTCTAGGTTGGCTGATCACAAAGAAGTGAGAGGAAATACATTATTAATCTTGTGAATGAGAAAGCTAGTCCGAGAAAACGTATCCACGTGAAAATGGAAAGAGGAGAATTCATGTGAGTAATTTTATCCCAGAAACTCACAGCTTAAGTAAAACGGACTAATTTCTTAAAAGACATGAATCACTCAAGGAGAAACAATTCACCTTAACACCTTTCTGGAAGTTCAGAACCTTCTCACAAAGGAAGCCGGGCTCCTGGACCTCAGGGGGAACAATATACCTAAAGCTTAAATGAAAATATCACTTTTTTTTAAATGCCAAATCTTCCAAATAGTAGAAGAAAAAGAACAATTAAACTTTATGTTATGAGGCCCAATCTGCTCCGATCCCACAACCATGAAAATGTACCACAATAGCAAATTCCTGTAAACTGACACTCCTTCATGAACACAGACTCACAGCCCCTTAGCAGAATGTCACAGATCAAACCCAGTAATGCAATAGAGGAACAATATATTTTGACAAAGTGGAGTTTCTCCAAGAAAATCAAGGTTATGTTAACAGGTTGAAGACTTGAAAATCCATCAGTCACTTCAATGGCCCCATGAAAATACAGCTATCCCTAGAATTACAGGGGTGAGTCCAGGGCCCACAGGAGCCCACATCCCTCAACCCTATGTAAAACGCCCAGGATGTCCCTGTACCTCACACTCATCCTCCCATGCAATCGTTCAGGCGCCCACGGCCCTCTGTTTTTAACCCTTATTTTTCTGAGTGAAGAAGAAACTATCCTGGGCCACATATAACATACTTCATGTACTGTGTGGAGTACTAAAACTTTCCTTGTAAAATTTTTCATTGTGACAATAAAAAAGGGGCCAAAAAAAAAAAAACAGTGTGACCCGCAGATGGACACACCTGAGTTGACACAAACTCTGTGCCACGTCTGCCTTCTGTAGACAGACCCAGGGATGATGGATGTGGACCCTTGTAATACTCACTACAGTGAAAACGCTTTGTGAATAGCTGTGACGCTGCGTCATTTAGGAAGTCCTACTGGGGAGAAAGTCTGCGTGTGTCACCTTCAGCATAGACACAATTTTTGTCTGAATATTTTCAAGCCACAGTGGGTTGAGTCCTTGGTTGAAAGACCCAGTAATAGAGGATCGACTGGTGTTAGTGACCTTAAACAGGACAGTGGTTTCCGGAAGGGACAGGAGCGAAACTGGCTTAAAAAAATAAGCAACAGAAAATATGCCTGGAACGAGGGAAATGTTTTGTGTTATGAACGTGGTGGTGGGAAACTCAACACACGTCAATCACACTGGGTCTTTTTACACAAGGGGAAATTGAAAAATACTATCAACATTTAAAATGTTTAAAAAATGTGTACAGTAGAAGATACTGTGTGATGAAACCCCTCAAAACCTTCCTTCCCTCCGGCACACTGGACCCTGCTGCCCTTGACACCTTCTTCCTGGGGCAGTTCTGGAGTCCACTTTCCTGGGTGTCCGTAGCTGCACCATCCTGGCTGCCTCAGTGTCCCGAATCAAATCTAAATGTTCTTCTCTCGTGATCATTCTGACTTTGGGGAAGAGCCGGAAGTCACATGAAACCAGAGGCAGGTGAGGACACTCCATCTGTTTTTACTATTCTGCCTTTCTGTTGGGGTGGCCCTTGGTAGCTGTTTTCACTGTGTTCTTGATCGCAACTTGTAAAAACACTCAGGAAGTGGGACTTTCTAGAAGGGCTTCTGAAAATGGCAGGAACTGTAGCGTAAGTGTGTCTGAAGTGAGAAGATTTTGAAGAGGATTCACGGCCATGTGTCTTTTACTGTAATAATTTTCCCACATTTTATTGATATGTATACGTGCAAAATTCAAGGTTTACAATGGAGTTGAGCATTTTGCGCACATACCTATCTTGTCAAGGTGACAAGGGCTTTCCCACTCTCCTGTTGTCCCTCCCTCTACCCACTCTCCCCTCCCTCCTCCCCCACCCTACTCCCCTCTTTCACTTTGTCTTTCGTCTTAATTTTTTAACTTACTCCCTGTCTTTTTCTTGACCGTCCTGGCCGTCGGGACAGACCTCAGACCTCAAGGGCACCATTCGGGAAGGCAGTGACCCAGAAGCTTGTGTTAGACCAAAGCTCTGCCCAGAGAATGGAATGACCCATCTCCACTCTTAGAGTCTCTGCTGGGTGGGAGAGGCCCCCACCCTCCCTGGATTCAAGGGGGGGTGGGCTGTCACCAGGAAGGAAGGGGGCTGACAGGCACCCTGTGGGCCTTCTGCCCTGGGTCACCCTGCGCAGGCTCTGAGGAACAAAGATGCCCTTATTAAAATCAACCCCAGATAAAGCATCTTCATTAAAATGCAACTGTTGGCGGACAACAATGGCCCCCAGGGGCTGCTGATAAGAAGCCCCTGCGGGAGTGGTCCCAGAAGTCACATGCCCAGCCCTTCCTCCAGGGCCGCCAGTGGCCACCCGGGGCCAGACGGCGCTGTGACCCTGTGACCTGCCCATGTGGTCTGTGACCTGCCTGACCTCCCTCATCTGGGCTCCCTAGCTCCGGCCCTGAAGGGGACATGCTTGGCCCGCGCTCTGGGAGGAAGCACAGGCTCTTTGCTCTTGAAATGTTTATTTTTCTGCAGTCCGAGTGTTCTGTTTCCTTCTCCGTCCGTGCTGAGACTTCAGGCGCTGGCTGTGCACAGGCGGCCCTCCTCCCAGGGCCGGGGCTGGGGTCGCCCGGCCTGGGGTGGCCCGGCGGGGTCCCCGGTACGCGCACCGCGCGTCGGCCTGGCCTGGGCGGCAGTAATCAGCGCCTTCTCCGACATTCCGCCCTAAATGCCTCAGGAATGCGGCGGATCACAGCACAGACAAGCCGGCCTGCTTATCTGAGACGGGTCTTTGGAATCCCTCCCTGGGTTACTCAACCCCCAGCGCCCAGGAGGGTCCGGCGCCGGGATCTGAGGCAAAGTCGCAGGTTGTCCCCAGCGCTGGTAATCTAATCCACAGATAGTAAGTTCATTTTCGAATTTACTGATCTCCTGAATTCACTGTGGAGCCCAGGCTGGCTTGGACTCATGGCAGTTCTCCTGCCTCAGCTTCCCGGAGTGCTGGGATTACAGGCCAGTGCCACCACGCCCAGTTTATGTGGTGCTGGGGAATCGAACTCGGGTACTTAGCGCTGGACTCAGGCAAGTGCTTTAACGGCCGAGCCATTCCTCCAGCCGTGTTTTCTTACTCTTGATTTTTAAAAAATGTGATAAAGTTGTATTACTTATAGGTATGTGTTGACATTATATATTTTATATGTGGCATAAGATAGTTTCTCCTTTTTTACCATTTTATTAATATATATGTAGGCAATACATGTTTACAATGGACTTGAGTATTTTGTGCACATAGATGTCACATCAATGTTACGATCCCTTCCTCTCCCCACATTTGGCCCTCCCACTCCCTCTTCCAGACTCATTCAGTTCCTTCTCCTTTAGAAAACTGGTGGGCTGCAGGTGGGACCCTACTGCTCCAAGCTCCCCTGGGACTCCCAGGCCTGGACTCTTACTCTGCCATCTCTCCCAACCCGTCACAGAATAATCTTGTATGGTCCGCAAGTGATGGCATAAACATCCAGGCGGCCCTTGGCCAACACAACGTCCCCACCCTCAGCCCATAGGGCCAGGGCAGCGCTCCATTCTGGGGCCTTTTTAATGACCAGAGGGCCCGCTGTGACCAACGCTGCACAAAGGGTGACCCCCGGGGCCGTATGTGGTGTGTGCCGTCCCTCGGCCCACTCCGACTCCTGAGTGTCAATGGTTAACAGAGCCCGCTGTGAACCCTCAAGGACCGGGACGGACATCTGTGTTGTTCTAGGGCTCCGAGGTTCAGGGACTGTTTGCATCTGTAACAGGACCTAGCAGGCTTTCCCAGTGTACGTACTCTCGCCGGGTCTGGCTTTAATTTTCCTGATTTACAGAATTGTATAATCTTTTTTTTTAACATCCTGTATTTTCCCGGGTTTTTGAGACTTGGTCTACATTCCTGGGGTTTTTTTTCTTTGTGTGTGTGTTGTGTGGGGAGGGGTACTAGGGATTGAGCCTAAGCCTAAGGCCTTTGCACTGAGCTACATCCCCAGCCCATTTTTATTCATTTATTTATTGGTTTTGATTTTGATACAGAGTCTAAACCCCCAAGATGCCTAGGCTGGGTTCAAGTCTACAATAACCCTCCTGACTCAGCCGCCCAGAGTGTTGGGGTGACAGGCCTGACCCAACGGGACCCACATCACTGTTCTTATAGGCCTGAACCCCTATGTTTACGACCTTCAGTGTGCTGGACCTGGACTTTCTGCCTTCCTTAGCTGTAAGAGTTTCCTCTTTGTATTCATAAAATCCCTGTTTCCAGTGTCGTGCCAAGCCGCGCCCGCCTCACCTGCTTTCGCCTCGGCTGCGCTACTGGGGGTTTCCTGCCCATTCCCCTGCTGAACTCACCGCTTTCCACCCCACCCAGGGCTCCACACTCCATTCCTGTTATCTGGAATGCTTTATTCCGATTTGGACGTTCCAGTTTCTTCTCTATCCGTGGGTTTCCTTTGTCTGTGGGGATCCCTGGTGTTTCAGGTCCACACATCCCAGATGTGACGTCCCAGATGTCACATGGTTGCTGAGCCTGGAGTTGACCTCTGACCCATGTGCGGGTCCCGAAGGGGCGGGAAAAGCGCCCCTGCTGAGCCCACTAAGTTCCCATCAGGGGACCGCCAATGGCGGTGCCTGGTGCCAGCGGGCTGGGACGCGGCTGTAAGCCACTGTGACGTGCAGAGCTCACTGCCATGGTGTGGAATGGTGGGTCTGTTCGCTGGCGATGGTGAGGGTCAGGTCCTGGAAGGTGGTGAAGAGGGTGGAGGCCCCTCCCGCAGCAGCTACAGGAGCAGGTCATCACGAGGCCGGGCCACGCGAGTTTGTCTGTTCAGCGCGAGTCCCCCTGCTTTGTACCGTGTGGTGAACGCCTTGCGTGTGTAAGCCACAGTGGCCGCACACAGAGCAGCACGGGCCACGGGGGCCCAGCCCTGCAGGTGGACATGGCGCCCGTCGGCAGGCCAGCGGCGAGGAACGATGTCAGTGTGAGATGAGGAAGGGGGCAGAAAGATGTCACGGGCTCTCCCTCGGCGCTGGCCTGGTGACCGCCTGTGGACACGGCCCTGCGCCCGCCTCCCTCACGCCGGCGCTCCAGGGGCAGCAGGAGGAAGGCCGCGCCCGCCTGGCCCCGGCCGCCCGGCAGTCCCCAGCGGGGGCTGTTGTACCCCACATCTGAGCAGCGCTGGACCCGCCAGCTCTCGCCCGGGCCGGCCGCCATTTGGACCGTCTCTGTCCTCAGACTGGTAAGCTCTCCAAATCCATCAGCTTTCTTTAGAAGTTCTGTTAGTCCTGCCTCTCCCAGAACCCTGACGAATACAAACGGGGAACCGAACTGGCGCGGCTACACAACGGAGTACTACTCATCCAGGACAAAGGCTGCGCCTGAGCCACGTCTAGGAGAGGGGGCCCTGGAGGCCGCAGAGCTGGGGAAGGGACAGGAGGGTCGGGTTAGGTATGGCTTCTCTTGTCTGCGAAATTCAATTTGCAGATAATTGAGACAGCAACATAAAGGAAAGTCGACTGGGAACAGGGAGGTGGAGTGCGTGACCACAGGAAAGAGACCTGGGCGGGGGGGAGTGGGGAAAACACACGCGTGTGTGCCAACCGCCCTTCACGATCCGGGCTACTCCGTATTGCAAAATAAACTCGTATGAACAATGACCGCAGCTCAGACACAGCAGCCGAAAACGCATCGTGTTCTACCGGAAGACAAGGGACCGCGACCTTGGTCCACGCCCCGTGTGGCTGCGTCGTTACTCGGGTTAGTGGCCGCAGCCCCGCCCGGGCTCTTGTTTTACCTGTGAAGTGGGCACGCCACCTCTGGGCGTGGGAGGATGAAGCTGGGACTTCCTGCTGTGCCCCCACACTCGCCCCTTGTGCCCTTTCTCAGGGCTCCAGCGTCATGCCCAGAGCGCCCCACCCGGCCCAGGCGGCCCACCGGAGCCCCAGCCGTCCCATCGAGGCCGGCCCTCCCACCAGGTGCAGCACCATCTGCCTTGAATTTCAGGGTCTCTGCCCCGTGGCCGTCTGAGTCCCTGGTGACTTTCCGGCCACCACGCTGGGCTCTCCACTTCACCCCCCCCCCCCCACCTTCCTATCAAGCTGCTTTTCGTGATCAGAAACAAACTTCAAATCCCCAGCCTCCTTTGTCATCTGCAGCCAATCTGGGAGGAAGGCGCCGCTCTTCCCGGGACCCCAGGACTGTCCCCTCCTGTGCGCTGCCCTTTGCCTCGGGGCAAACCCTGGGGACGCCCACCTCGGGTTATTTATTTGCTGGTCTGTTTTTCAGCACCGCGGACTGACCTCGGGTCTTCACACTGAGAGCTGTCCCCAGCTCTGTTTTCAATTTTGGTTTTGAGACATGATCTCACTAAGTCACTAAATTGTCCAGGCTGGGCTTAAATTTGTGATCTTCCTGCCTCAGCCTCCCAGACTGCTAGAGTTATAGGCCCATATCACCAGGCCTTTTGGCTTGGTTTTGGTTTGGTTTCATTTGGCTCGGTGTGGCTTATTATTATTATTATTTTTGAGACACAGTCTCACCAAGTTCCCAGGCTGGGTTACGAACTTGCAGTTCTCCTGCCTCCCAGAGTCCTGAGATTATAGGCTGCGCCACTGAGCACAGAGACATGTCTGGTTTCTACTGATACTACTCTGTTCAGCGCTGGTACATAGATTCTTCTAAGAAAGAAAGAAAGAGAAAGAAAGACAGAAGGACAGGCAGAGTCTGGAGAAAAAGCTCAGGGGTGAGAGCACTCTTGAAAGCACAAGGCAGGGTGGCTCACACCTGTAGTCTCAGCACTTGGGAGGCTGAGGCAAGAAGATTGCTGTGTGTTGAAGGCCAGCCTGGGCTGCATAGTAACTTTAGGACCAGCCTGGACTATAGAATGAGATCTCCTCTTTAAAAAAAAAAAAAAGCCACACAGAACTTGGTAGGGGATGAGAATTCCTGTCTCCTTGAGGCTTTCGTGGCACTGGTGGGCAGTTTACATCCATGTTTGGCACACTGGGACCTAGCGGTCACACACCTGTCCCCACCCAGCGTGGTGCTCAGAGTCTACAGAAGCTCGTCAAGTCCCACGTGTGCGGGGACATGTGGCAGCAGATGTCCTTCGCTCCGTGAGGAGATCTGTGGAAAACCTGGCAGGACCCCTGAGACAGAGCTCCTGTTACAAAGTACATGGCTGACCCAGAGCAGCAAGTGGTCCCCGAGGGAGTCTTGGGTGGATCAGAGAGTGCTGAGCGAGAGGCTGTTGAATTTGGGTCTCCGAGGGTGTCTATGAGCTCAGAGGCGGGGGCAGGACATCAAGGGCATCGAGGCGGGAGCCGGGGGGCCTTGCTCCACAGGAAAGCGGTAGTCCAGAGCAGAGCGGCAGGCCCAGAGCGACCATGGTTGGGCGGATGCTGGAACACGCTGGCGTGGCTTCCCAGCCACACTGTGCCAGCAGGACGCCGTCCTGGGGCAGGTAGTATTAGAGACGTCAGAGAGAGGCACCAGGGGAGGTCCTACCGCGAGACCCAACATGGGACAGCTGCGGTGTCTGCCCTTCCTGAGACGCGGTAGCCCCTTCTAGGACGAGGGTATGACTCGGACCCCAGAGAAGGCAGCGGCCTGTCCCCAGTGTAACGTCATCCTTCCAGCACGCGGAGGTCATCTTTGCCGCTCAGCCAGTGCCAGGTGTGTAAGTGACCGGGCTCCAGATTGGCTCCTCGACACGTGGTCTGGACCAACTGTAGAGAAGGGAAGCTGTCAGAGGACAGGAAGTGCGGAATATTCTAGAACACTGGCTCCCACCAGGAGCACGTGGGCGCATTAATAAAAAGTCAAATGGGGTCCCCAGACAATAGAAGGCGGCGGGCAGCTTGGAAGTGTCCTGTCCAAAACTGGGGCAGGTAAAACAACCCACTGTAGTGACGAGGGACCAGAAGTAGCTTGCTGGGGGTGCACTCGTGCGGTGCCCCGCTCTAAGTGCCTCCCGTGCTGCCGCGGGGCAACCTCCGGTGCCCTCACCCTCCCGTGGCCGGGGCTTACTGTTCCGGACATCCAGCAGGCAGGGATGTCCTGTGGAGCCCAGGGGACAAGTCTTCTTCACGTGTCCCCTTGGACAGCTGTTTTCCCCTCTTCCAATCTGGTCTCTCCGTCCTCTATAAAAGAACAACATGCCGCCCCACCCCCCAAGGACTAATTCCCTGACAAGATTTTCTTTATCTGAAAAAAAAAAAAAACCCCTCTAGTTCTCAATGTAGCTGCTCTTTCGCAGTGAGCTGCTTGGTTTCCGGGGGAGGTTCTTGCCCACCTTGCCCTCTTCTGGGAGTCTTTGGCTTCTTCCTTCACAGACAAGATGGCAGGTGGCAGTCTGGCTCTCTGGGCGTGTCCAGCTGCCAAACCAGCTCCTGGGCTTGAAAGCCCCATGTTACAGCCATGTTACAGCAGGAGCAGCCTCCCAAGCCAAGGGAGACCTGGCCTACCACCGTGCAGCCTGTGGGAAGCCGAGGCAGGAGGATTTTTGCATGTTGGAACCCAGCCTGGGCTAATTAATGACTTCGTGAGACCCTGTCTCAAAAAAAGGGCTCAGGCTATAGCTCAGTGTGAAGACGCTGCTTTCAGTCCCCATGACCAGAAAGAGAGCACAAGATGGACGTTTACTCGGTGCCCAGCCCAGGGCCAAGCACCTTGTGCTCACTGTCACGGGTACGCCTGGCCTTCTGATATGGGTCTGAGTTTTATGCCTGTATTATAGGCGAGGGACTGAGGTAAAAAATGGCCAACAATGGTCCAAAGATCTACCAGACCCATCCGTGTGGAAGCCTTTGTTTGCCCCAGGCGGTGTGATTCCTCTTTTTCATTCTTATCATTTCGTTTCTTGTGTGAAATCCTTCTTACACCCTATTTAAATATATTATTTACTCAATGTTCTGGAACCTGAGCTATGTCAGTGTGTAAAACACTGTAAGCCCCCAAAGAAATGACTGAGCGTCAGTAAGCAGATGTTCCCTGTCTGGTCCGCAACTGTGAAGGGGAGGTAGAATAATATGAAAACAGATGCATTAGGTTCCAGGCCTGGGGGCACAGGCCTGTCATCCCAGCACTCGGGGGGGCTGAGGCAGGAGACCGTCATGAGTTTGAGGCCAGCCTGGACTATGGAAAGAGACCCTATCTCAAAAAAAAAAAAAAAAAAGGACTGGAATATGACTCAGGTGTAACCTTGTGTTCCATCCCCAGTGCCACACATACAGAAAGGGGAGACACTGGGACTGGATTTGGAGCATCTTAAACCCCACCCAAAGCACTTAAAGACACAGGACTGCTTTGCAGCTCGCAGTCATAGGAAACCCAAGATGGCGACGGGGCTTGGCGACCCCCTCCTCCGACAAAGGCTCCCATAGTCGCAGAGGGTGGGGCGTGGTGGGATAAGGCCGTTCTGAGCAAACGCGGTATTCCTCTGGTGACCACAGAGCAGGGAAGGTCACTGTCAGAGGTATGTGGGGGTGTGGTAAGGGCAGGCGAAGCGCTGGTTAAGAGATCCCTTTAGAACACCCTCTCCAGGAAAGGCTGTGGCATGGTGAAAAGTATTTCCTTAGATAAGGCAATCTGGGGACAGATCAGGCCTGCGGGCTCCCGGCTTTAGTCACACTTTTACTCTGGCTCACTCGCTTTCTTTCCCTCTTTATTTTGTCGTTCTTTTGTATCCCGTCCAGGGGTTAAAGCTGGGGACTCAATCCAGGGCCTTAGCACTGAGCCATACTCCCCAGCCCAGTCTTGATTTTGAGAATAAATCACTGAATTGCCCAGGCTAGGATCCAACTTGCATGCTTCTGCCCCAGCCTCCCAGAGTGCTGAGATGCCAGGCCTGCACTACCAGGCTCAGGTTCTACAGTAGCTGTGGGACTTCCAGAGGGCAAACCTTGCCTTTCTAGTTTTCATTTTAAAATACATCACTCACGGGAAGGCTGCGATGGCTGACTTCCGGGAGCTGCGTGGAGAACAGCCTGCTCACTGAGGTCAGAGGACACAGCGCAGCAAGCCTAGGTGGCCTTGGTGAAGGCCTCTAAGGGACGGTGACTTCAGTGAAGTAGAATATACCACAGTCCAAGTTCTTTGTCACAGAGTTAGTCACTTTCTTTCTCATCCACCAGGAGGGGACCGGGCGGGTAGACAGGAGATGCCACCATCCAGGCCGTCAAGTCCTTGGCCAGTTTGAGCTGACTTCCCACTTTCTCATAAAACCAAAACATTCCTCTTTGCCCATATATATATATATATATATATATATATATATATATATATATATATATATATATATTTTGGTTCAGCTTGAACCAGCTGCCCAGCTTTCTCGCTCCTGTGGGGAATTTAGATATTTTCCACGACAGCTAAAGAATGAAAACATTCGCACCACAAGGTTTCTAAGACGTAGCCGGATAGCGTTTCTTTCCCACCGCTTAGTCCCAGGGCCTCCGAGCTGGCTGAAAGGTTTCTGTTTGGCTCTGAGTGGTGATAAACTGTACCACAACTTGGGACGTTTCTTAGTCGCGTCCCAGATGTGACGGCTGGGCTCCTTCATGTCACAGGCGCAGGCCCCTGCCCGCAGTTCAAAGACAGGCCTGATCTCACAGATCAGGCTGTGGGAGGGGCGTCCACCCCAGGCTACTGCTTCCCAGCTCTGATCTCCGGCTGCATGAACCCAGGGGGCTGTGCATACAGAGGCCCTTGGGCCCCGAAACCGGATCTGAGCCAGAGCTGTGCACGTGGCTGTTGCTGGGAGTTTAATCCCCCTAAGTCTCCTCCTCATCTCTCACTGTGGGCTTGATTCATATAATTGGAAGGAAGCATATGAGAAAATCCTGCCTGGCTTGGTGGTGCAAATCTATAATCCCAGAACTCTGGGAGGCTGAGGCAGGACAATTCCAAATTCCAGTCCAGCCAGAGAAATGTAGCATCTTACAGAGATCCTGCCTCAGAAAAACAATAAAAAGGGGCAGGCAATGTTGGGGCCCTCCGGGCCGGGGGCCTCAGCATTGCTGACCTCGGCCAAGTTCCTTTACCGGTCCACCGTTTGGAATTCCAGGGGCTGCTTGTTTACTCAATCTGAGTCACGTGTTGTTTTGCGAGTGCTGTTTTGACCGTTTGTGGTCTGGACCAGGTGCCGAAACTCGGACTGTTAATTAGTGGGGAAGCAAGGAGGATATAAAAGCAAGGAGGTAAACAATAAAGCGTCTTTTGCGAGCCTTTTGCAGACCCTTGCAAGAGTCCAGTTTTCTTCAATCCGCGCTCCCCCTCTCGAGTTCTCGTTGACTGACCGAGCGGGCTCGGTCAAGGCAATGTTGCTCAGAACGCAGGCCTGATTCAATCCCAGTCCATTCCCTCAGAGAGAAAATCTGTATGAATATATCTTAAAATACTCCAAAATCTAGACAGTTACCTAATCCTTAGATTCCAACATGTAAATGAGTGGGCAACATAGCTATTTCAGGGCATTAATACTTCAAATTTTCTATTTTGTAAATAATGATTTACAAGCTTCTTATTAAACAATCTAGAAACAAAAATTCAACCATTTAAGCATATCTTTTAAAAATCACCGAGTATTTAATATTGTAACAGTAGCCATTTACTGTGGGTATGTTAACAGCGGAGCATGTCTGCAGTCAGCGCCGGGCCGGCCGACTTCCGTCCTCGCAGAGGCACCTTCCTCGGCCTCCCCACGGCCGTGATGTCCAGGCGCCCCTGCCCAGGGCTCGCGGGGGACACAGGGGCCTGTGAGATGTCAGGCCAGGCCACTCAGGTGACACAGAACCGCATGCACAAGGGGGGCCCGGGACGGTGAGAGGGCTCGCGGTGACACCGGGACGGATTATCTCGCGGAAAAGTGACATCTGCACTGTTGTGAATATTTTCAGTCGAAAAAATAAAATCACAGGGAACTGTAAAAATACTTTCATCGGGGACCAGAGTGTCATTAAAGAAAAAAGAAAGACGACGCTCCCGGCCTCTTTCTGGGAGGGGTGGGGGACGGCAGCCCGGAGTCCGGCGACCCCGCCTGAGGTCCCCGGCCCAGCGGGGGACCCGGCGGGCGCGTCTGGGCGCCCGCCAGGGCACGGTCCCCGCGGCGGCCGGCGCTCGGGGGCCCCTGGAGGCCCGCCTTTGTGTCCCGTGGCCCCGCGGCCTTCGCCCCCCACCCCAGCGCACTGCTCATCTTTCTTTATGAGACTCATTAAGTCCCGCGTTGCCGGGCTGGTCTCGACCTTGCAGTCCTCCTGCCTCAGCCTCCCAGAGCGCAGGCATCGTCCTGGCGGGCCGGAGCCCGCGTTTCTGCCTGTGCTCGGCCTGCGCGCGGCGCCCGGCGCGGGTCGCGAGACCCGGGTCGCGGGCTGCCGGCGGCGGGCGGCGGGCGGCGGGGCCTGGGGCGGGGCCTGGGGCGGGGCGGGGCCTGGGGCGGGGCGAGGCGGGGCGAGGCGGGGGCGTGTCCAGCCCCGGCCGCGCGGCGGCGCTCCGAGGGAGGCGCGGACCGGCGAGCGCGCCAGCTCCTCTCCCGGGCCGGAGCGGCGACGACATGCGCGGCGGCGGCGCGCTCCTGCTGTCGCTGCTCTGGGCGGCCGCGCCGTGCCAGCCGAGAGGTGAGCGCGGGTCCCGGGCCCCGTCGCGGCGGGACGGCGCGGGACCAGGCGGGCCCCGGCTGCCGGCTCGCCGCGGCCCCTGGGTGCGGGCACGCGAGTCCCCACGAGGCCGGCCGGGCCGCCACCCCCGGGGACGCTGCCGCTGTTTGGCGCCTCGGGGCGGGCGGACCTCCGGTTCGAGCGCCTTCGCGACCTCACAAACCGTGTCCCGGAATCAAGAATAAGGGGCCAGGGGTGTGGCGAAGCCCCCAGGCCCGCGGGGTCGCCCCATTGTCCGGGAGCGGAGCGGGTCACGGCGGCCAGCCTGCGACGGGCGGGCGCCCGGGGCCGAGGCGAGGCGGGCACGGGCGGGTGCAGCGCGCGCCCCTCGCCAGCCCGCGGGTCGCCGTGACCCCGTGCGCAGCGTGCAGCGTGTGTGCAGCCGGGAGCCCGCCGCTCCCGCTCTTTCCCACGCGGGTTTGTGGGCCCGGAGCAGGGAGCCCGCGGAAAAGGCGGCCCGGCCGCCACGCCCCTGGCCGTCCCGGCGCTCCCGGACATTTGCTCAGGACAACTGCCCATCGGCAGCAGCACCTGACAGTGGGCACAGCCCCACGCGTGCTGCCCGTCACAGGCCCGCGGTCCCAACACTCGGGGCACCAGTGCAAGCCGAGCGCGGGCGACTTGGCCACTCAGTGAGACCTTGACCAAAGAAAAAAGAAAGCAGGGGCTGTCCTGCGTGGGAAGGACCTGGGTCCGCGCGCGCCCTTCCAGGGCCGGGGATGGCGGTGGGTGGAGCTGGGAAGGCCGGTGGGAAAGGGCGCGCCGCGGGGACCTGTGCACTCGGGCGTCACCGCGGCGCCCTGGACGCACTGGCCCGCGCGGGAAAGGCTCGGAAGAGCTGCGCCTCCGCGGCCGGCGGGAGCGATCTGCGCAGTTATCAGGGAGAGAGGGGCCCCGCACCCCGGCCCCAGCCCGCCCGGAGGTCCGGCCGGGGCCACGGTTTCCCGCAGGGGCGGGGAAGGGCCAGCGTGGCTCGCCCTATTGTTCCCAGAAATTGAAAGTCCCGGGCCCGGAGGTGCCGGCGTGTTTCCCGCGCCCCGGGGCTCCAAACTCGGCCTGGGCAGCCATGAATGGTGTTTGGAGAAAGTGGAGCCGCAAGGGGCTTTCCTGCCGGAGGCGCTGCGGAAACCCAGGCCGGCCCGCCTCCCCGTCCAGCTTGGGGCCGGTCCACACCCGCTGCACTCCCGGGGCCATCGCTGCCTGAGCGGCTTTGGGTTTTTAGGAGTTTTTGTTCCTTGCGTGTAACGTGGGCAATTAGTTAAGTGGTATAATCTGGGCATAATAAAATAATCCTAATTGATGTAATTTGGACGTAATAAAATAATCCTAACCTTAAAATCTTCTGCTGAGTCAGGTTGCCTGGTGGACATATGTGCATGCATGTTTGTATATATATTTGTGCATATTTATACGTTGATCAAAAACGTGGTGAATTTTTAAAAGGGTAAAAGACATTGCAGGTAACCTCCTCAGAATCCTGTCCCTCACTTTGAGCTCACTTATCCCATCGTTCTGCTGCTTTTTGAAGCAACTCTAGAAGTTCTCCCGAGTGAAGTGTGATCACAGTTCAATTAGCACCGCCGCCAGACGCTGTTCAGCAGAAAGGTGGGCTCGGGAAAACATGGTTGGGGGTCGTCGTCCACCTTGTTCACAGGATGTGGCTCGGCGGGACCTCAGTCTCTTTCCCCAAGGTCAAAAATGACCTTGAAACGTCAACTGCGTGGATCCATGCAGGACATCGAGGTTGCCACAGTAGTGCAGCTTAAGTTGCTCAGGAAAGAAGAATTCCACAAGTGTCTCGGAAAGCAGGGAGAACAACGGGATCGGTGTGTTCAAAGTAAGGGGAGGATGGTGAGGGGACCTGTGGCCAAGTGGCTTTCACTGGCATCATTTTAAGAAATTTGAATATCCATTGTATGCTATGATGGGGGTGTGTGTGGGTGTGCGGCTGTGCGCGCGCCCCTGCCCGGTCCGGCTGTTTGGCCCGTGCTGAGGAGAGCTCCTGGCCCGGGGGGTCCTCCCTTCTCCTTCCAGCAGCAGGGGTCGGCCATGCTGCTGCCTGGGATCAGTCGTCATCTAACAGCACTGGGCACAGGAGAGGCTCTGGGTCGCGTCCTCTGCCCCGCTGGGCTACGTCACAGCTCACGGTGTGTGAGCTGGCGGTGGAAATGGAGCTCTTCCAAGTGAGCTGCCCCTGAGTATTGGACCCTGAAGACTTGTATTGGACTCTGAGCTGGCAGCTGTGGCATAGAACTGTTTTTTCTTCATAGGACTCTTCTGTTTCAAGCCATCTTTTTTTTTTCGCAGATAAAAAGTAGACAAGCCAGATCTGGTTGTTGCAGACCTGTAGTCCCAGCACTTTGGGCGGCTGAGGCAGGAGGCTCTTGAGATGAACCTAGACTGAACAACTTAGCAAGAGCCTGTCTCGAGCAGGTGATAGAAACGGGCTGGGGATGCAGCCCAAAGTGAAGGCCCTGTGTTCAATCCTCCACACTGGAAGTGAATAGAAAAATGTGATTCCAGGTGTCCTTCAGTTCTGCAAGGAAGGGTCAGAAGTGGGTGTGGGTGGTGGTGGCTGGAAGCTGGGGCGTGTTTAATAAAAGCCTCAGTGCCAGCCCCATGGGTAGCCCTGACTTCTTCCCCTTCCTCTTGTCCAGATGTCCCGTAGGAAGTCTATGCCTGAATTCAGGTGCAGCTAGGATCTTAAATAAACACATATAGTTCTTCCCGGGGCCTGGGCCACTCGTAGAATGGCATTACTTGGTCCGCTGCTGTCGTTCAGCATTTCTGTGACCGCTTTTCTAGATTAACACTCCCTGATGGACACTTGTTACCTGTGACACGTTTCTGTGGGGAAGCTATATAAGCCATCACCTCACCCTCCAGCTGTTTTAATTCCCTGGCTTTACTGGCTGTGGTAGGTTAGGTAAGTTAGTGACTCTGTGCTTCAGTTCAACAGTCTATAAAATGGGAATCGGTGGTGACCCGGAAGGGGTGGCAGCGATTTAGCGAATGTGTGCTTAGTTCAGGCTGCCTTCGGCGGAGGACACCCACTGCTGTTACTGTTCTGTCCAGCACCGTGGGCTTTTCCCTAAACTGTGTTCTAGAGTGCTGAATCATTTGGAAATCTGGAGGGGTATGGATTCAGAATGAGATGGCTCACATGCCCAGGGCTGCCACTTTTGTTAGTTAAGTTTCTTGACCTCCGGCTGTGTTCTCTTTCCTTACCTCTTCTCCATCCTCAGCACGGCCTCTGCTGTATTTTGTTTTGTTTTGTTTTATTTTATTTTGAGACAGGTTCTTGCTCTGTAGTCCAGGCTGGCCTTGAACTCAGCAATCCTGCCTCAGCCTCCTGAGTGCTGAGATTACAGGTGTGTCTCACCACGGCCACTTTTCACGTGGTACTGGGGAATCGAACCCAGGGCTTTGTGTGTGTGAGGAAGTGCTCTAAGCCCTCTCGATAGCACCTCCTGCCCTGGGCTCCCGTTCTGCCCTTCTCAAGTTTCTTACCAAGCTCCCTGAGTCCCTCGGTAGGGCTGACCATCTCCCTCCTTCATGTGTAGGTCTGCAAGCCATCCTCTAGCCGGCACACCCTGTCACTCCACGTCCCTGCCTGGGCCACCTACGCTGTGGGCTTAGACCACGTTCCAAATCCCGCCATTATAAAATGCATATGCACACTGCATCACAGTGGGGTACACCAAGGTGCCTGAGACCCTAAAGCCTGGGAGCTGTCCTGTGTCCCCACGGCCCACGTTGGTTAAGCCCCCTCCCCAGGCTGAACTGCTGCCCGTCTGCTCTGTGCTGTGGCTTTCATGTGCTCCCTGCCTTGGGGTGAGGCGTGCTGTCCCTGCCCGCCGGTGACTGTCCATCCTCCCCGCACACTTCTTCAAAGAGAGGCCTCATGACTTTCAGAGCAAATGTGGCTACAGGTCCGTGTCTGTCCCGCCCTGCCCCATGCTCACTTCCCGGAGACTCCTGTGCTGGCCTGAATCCACCTGCAGGGATGCTTGCCACCTTCCAGTTGGTCCCTGACAAGTTGGTGCTGGACAGCAATGTTTCCTGCGTCTTTAAATTTATATGTTTATTTACCCCACCGTCCAGCTCCCATCTTTAAAATTTAAAACTATATCACTGATTAGTTTCAGGGCCCTAAACTGCTTCTATAAGTATTGTTGGTCTAATTGTGTTAATAAGCTAGTTTTCAGCCCATCAGGAATTTTTAAAGAAGAGCTGGGTGTGGTGGTACACACTCATAGTCCCAGGACTCTGGGAGGCAGGAGGATCAAAAGTTTAAGTTCAGCCTCGGCAACTTAGTGACTTGGTGACCCTATCTCAGAATAATGAATGAATACATGAAAAGGGTCGGGGAGGGAGCTCATGCAAAGGCCCGCAGTTCTATACCCCGTGCTGTGGTTTGGATCTGGAGTGTCCCCCAATATCCTCATGGATTTGGGGGTAATGGGATAACTGGAACCTTGTGCTGTTTGAAGGTAGGACTTGGCTGGAAGGGCCCAGCCTGGCGGTTGCCCAGGGCAGTGCTTTCAGGTGTGTGTTGTTGACTTGTGGACCAGGAAGTGAGGGAGGGGCACCCACCTGGGGGTTCAGCCCACTGCCAGCTTGAGCTAAGTAAAAGGAAGGAAGAAGAAACATTGTTATAGCTTCTTCCTGGAAATGCTCTGGCTGTGCCGAGTCTCCTGACTGCAGTGTACTTCCACTGTTGCTGGTTGCCACGAGCAAGTATGTGGGAGATCTTCCGAAACTGTGAGCTAAATCAATCTTTCCACTCTTCTGCTGTGGATGTTAGGTATTCTGTTACAGCAAGGAAAAAGCAAGACACCCACCTACCACTATAGGACACATATATGTGCATATATATTCATGCCAAGGCCGAAAATATATGGCTGTTTCTGACTTACAGAAATCAAGCTTGAAATTAAAAGTAACAGGTTAATAGGTTTAGCAGTAAATAGGATTTGTTGCTGGAACACTATGGCCAACATAACGAACTTAATGTCTGAGATGCAGTTCGTAGTAGAGGAAGTTCAGCATTGAGCACACAGGGAACCATGAGTGACAGGGAGGGGTCCCCGCTCGGCCTTCACTGGAGTGTTTAGTTACATTCCTCAGAAGTGTTTGGATGAGCAAGATAAATTGTCATCTCTTGAGAAAGATGTGTGTCTGTTCTTCACAGGAAGTGCCATTTTCCCTGTTTTTGTTTCTATCCTGTATCAGTGGGCCTTGGAGAAGTAGGTTGGTGCATTACAGAGTTAGAGAGGACTGAAAAGTCCCGTGTAGAGGGCATGGAGCTGAGGTCCTGAACTTGGGCTGTGCTGGAGCTCGCCCTCAGGCCCAGTTTCAGCCGCCAACCCCCTCCCTCCCTGGCTCAGTGCAGCACCGAGCCCTTAGAGTCACGGTAGCAAGGGGCACAGCACCTTTCCACTCGGGCCTGCGCCCTGTTTGCTCAGGGCTAGCCAGGGAGCGCTGCTCTCTTGCTGTCTCTGGGCTCACCTGTCTCGGGTCTTGCTTAGCGGGTGGGGGCAGACCCTGCAGCCTGTGTCGGGCTAGGTAGCCTTCTTGTCTAGGTCTTTGAGTGCTAATTCAGAGATAGTGGTGGCTGGGAATTGCCACACATGATTGCAGCGCATGTGTGCATGTGCATGCCTGTGCACACATATATGTACGTGTGTGTGTGTGCGTTTTTTTTAACCGGCCATGTGAAGTCTGCATCTGCTCTTGGTGACAGCTCTGGTGCCAGGGAGCCCCTTTACGTGTTTAAGGAAAGTGCCATCTTCTCTCATTCCTGAAGGTATTTCCTGCATTTTGTTCCACTCTCCGCCAGCTCCTGCCAGCACCTCTGGAAATTCTCTATGGAACAATGTTAAAGATCACTGCGTTTGGCGGGTCACTTTTAGCTGAAGGAGAACACTGTGAAATTGTGCCCTGTGTCCAGCACTCACGTGTCTCCCAGGATTTGGGTAATGATGGGATCTCCCCCATGAAACGGGCCTACCTTTTCTCATGCCCTGGAGGGGGCATTCCTTCCTCCCAGGCGGCCCCTCCAGCATTGCTGTGCGGAGCCCTGGTGTTTTCATTACCTGGCTTCAGGGACCTTCCCTGGTTTTCTTTTTGTTACCTCTTATCCAACCTACCTAAATCAATCTTTCTTTCTTATCTTTTGGGGGACAGGGTCTTGTTCTGTAGCCCAGGCTGGTCCAGTTTTTCTTTATTTAGAAAAATTCCTGACTTTCTGTTTCCGTCCCTGTCCCCCACGCACGTGGCCGCGGCTGTCCGAATCCCAGCCATCCATCATAGCCACACTTAACAGCGTGCTGGTGGTAGCTGGTGTCTTTACCACTTCCGCTCCCTAGCTACAGCCGGATTCATTCTTGTGAGACCCCTCCCACCCCAGGCTCCCCTCTGCCTCACGGGGTCCCGGCCCCCACCATCTGTCTGTGTCTCCTGTCATCCCTCCAGGTGCAGACTGGGTAGGAATGCCAGTCTGTCACAGATTTCAGTGCAGAGCCAAGGGGGAGATGGAAACCTTAGACACAGCCGTCATACTGGGGCCCCAGCCCTGTCCATGTTCTCCTCTGTCCCGGGATGTCTGCGTCTCTGGCACAGTCCCTCCGTGTCTCGGCAGGAAGTGGGGTGACTATGGCTGTAGGCTCCCCTTGTGTGACCCCTTCGCCTGAGTGTGCCCCTGCTTCCACCGGAGCTGAACCTCACCTCAGCACAGCCTGAGGCTAGCCACAGAGGGCCCGTCGCCCACCCGCCAGTGGTGTCTTTCTGTTTCTGATGTGTTTTCTCTGAAAACTCTTTTCTCATTTTTAAATTTTTATCTTTTTTGATAGATTGGGGTTCCTCGTGTTGCACCTGTTTGTGGGTGGCTTGCCCAGAATGCCACCAACTAGGGTCGTAAAGAAGGGATTTGTCAAAGATCAAACCTCAATTTCCAGAATTAGAGAAGTTTTCCCCCATTTTATTGATATGTATAAGTGCAAAACTTAAAGTTTACGTTAATCTTAAGGGAAGTGAGTGAGTGTGTGTGTGTGTTTTCCTGGATATCCAGCCTGGGGCTTTCACACTGAGCTGTCTCTCCCGCCCATTTTTGATTTTGAGACAAGGTCTTGCCCAGCGCCCTACCTGGCCTACCTAGCCCAGGTATTTTTGTAAACTAGCTTAGAGTGACGGCAGCTGCATGGCCCCCCCGAGCCCAAATTTGCAGCCCTCCGATCCTCTTGTCTCAGGCTCCCAGTGTGCTGGGCCTACACAGGTCTAAGATGATTCCAAAGTGTTCCAGTTTGCTGCCCTGCTGCCAGGCCCAGCTTGTCAGTTTGTGCATTTGTTTCTCACCCAGGCTCACTGCACTTTCCAGGTTGGTCTTGAATTCCGGGCCTAGTGTCTTCCTTTCTTGGCCCGATCTGCTCTTCCATTTAGTCTCGCGCACGCGTGTGTGGAGGGCAGGCTCAGGCCCTGCCAGGCTGGGGTGGACAGAGGTGCGCTGGGATCCCTGCCTTGGCTCCCTCCTGGAGGCAAGGGACCTTCCTTGACACTCTGAACACAGGGCTTTGAAGTCTCAGGAAGTAAAAAGTATGTACATTGAATGAAGGAGATCTCCTCAAGCCGAAAGCACCCCAAGGGAGGCCTGTAGTTCCCGTGGCAGAAGCTGGTGTCTGAGTTGATAACTGACATTCCTGTTTGAGCCCCAGTGAAACGAATAGGGATGAGGATTTGGACTGAGTATCCCTCGAAGCTGAGAGTATTTGGATGGTGACTGGATCACGAGAGGTAATTGGATCAAATGGATTAATCCATTGACTTCATGTGCTCTGAGGAGGTGTGGCCTGGTCTTAGGGGCCGGATCACTGGGGGAGGGTTTCCAGCCAGGGTGTGATGAAGAGCTTTCCTACACCCAGCCCTTTGACAAGCCTGTCCACCATGGCCAGCCAACCATGAGTGGACTGAGACTTGTGAACTGCAAGCTGCCATAGGCCCCTCCTCCCTCAAGATTTGGGTGTCCAGTGCTGTGTCCCAGCCACGAGGAAGTCTTGGGTCCCGCGAGAGGCCTCGAGGTGGTCAGCGTGACAGAGGCCGTGACGTTAGACCGGTAGGAATGGTCGCTACACTGGCCACTCCCGTTAGGTGAAGACTTCGTCCTATGTCCTTTCGGTCTTTCTTCTGGGGAGGAGCTGAGCTCACCTGCGTGGCTGGCTAGCTCTGCGTGCCCAGAGAGCACTTCTGAACGGTGACACAGCAGATCTTTTTCTGGGCTCACAGATGGCTTTAAATACTGTCAATACCAGGTTCTGCCCCTGGTGTGGTCATTCACGTGCATTTGGGAGGTGCAGCCACCGTCAGTGCAGGGCAGGGGCAGGCGAGCAGGACCCACAGCGATCACCTGCTTGTCCTTGGGTGAAGCTGAGGTGCTGACCTCATTGTTCCTGTCGCAGCCGGGGGTGTAGACCTTGGCACACTGCAGGTCAGCAGTCCCCAGACCTTGGCCTGCTGCTTGTTCACGGCACATCTTTGCACACCATCTGCACTGCTCTGTGAGGTGGGGGTGACGCTTGCATCATACAGCAGGGGCTAGGACGTGGCGTCAGTTTGGCTTTGGGGTCCCCTGGCCTTTTCATTGCCATGTCCTCTGCCTGTGTTTCCGTATTGCACTTGGTTCAGGTGAGCAGTTCTGGTCTCACTTTGCTGGCTTGCTGGCTCACTAAGGCCCTTCTTCTACTTCAAAAAAAAAAAAAAAAATGCTCCTGAGCAAATACTGCTCTAGAGTCCTTCATGGTTGGGAATGGGACCTGGGGTGCAGGTTGGATGGTTGGTTCACCCAGAATCCTCAGCTGTCTCCTTTATCCAGGTGTCCCTCCTGTCTGAGGCCTCCCGATGGACCCTAGAAGCCACTAGAGCCCCTGTCCTGGGACAGTCTGAACCACCCTTCCCATCGATGGGTGACTCCAGGGTCCAGCCTTTGTAAGTCACCGCCTGCTGCTGGCCGCCTTGGCTCCGGCCTCTGTGGAGGGTCCATCCCGTGTCCACTTTCCAGGCCTGTGAAGAGGACTTCGGTCCTTACTCAGCTCACTGTGTTCCTTCTGACCACATGCCACACAGCAGGAGCCGTGCTTCCCCGACATCACTGTACACGGCCCTCAGGGCGGCCTCATCACTTCCCTGCCGCTGGGACAGAATACCTGACAGCCCGCGAGTGCAGGAGGTGTGGGGTTTTGGGCTGTGGCTTCAGCCTGTGTCAGGCCCACCCCAGGGCCCGGTGGCAGGGCATGGTGGAGGATGGCCTCACCCCACAGTGGCTAGGGAGCAGGAAGAGAAGGGAAGAACCAGGTGACCGGCGTGTAGCCAGACTCTGTCTCCCGACAGCACGCAGCCTGCCGAGCTTGTCCCTGGAAGAGCCCACTAGTGAGTGCAGCAACCCTACGATCCTGTCACTTTCCAAACACAAAACGCAGGCCATTTGGTATCTAAACCAAAACACAAGCATACACACCTCCTGGATCAACCTGGCTCTACCTGGCCTACCTGACCCAGGTGTTTTTGTAAACTAGCGTAGACTGATGGCAGCTGGGTCTGGAGCTGGACCCATCTTCAGGATGTGGCAGATGCTGGGGAAAGGGCTGGACCAACAGTGGATGCCAGCTGAGCCTGCGTGTGGCGCATTAGTGTCCCACAGCCCGGGAGGCTGTTGGCATCCGAAGTTGCCTGAGTGAATCAGCCATGACCTGCTCCACTCTGTCTCCCCCGTCTCACGGCCTCCCCCTCCCTGAGCAGGAAGGAGAGGCCCTCTAGGGTCCAGCCTGGCTCACACCTCCTGCCTCGGTGCCCCCTGCCGTGCTTCTCCTCTGGGAGCAGACATGGCCCCGCGTCTGTCAGCCCACAGCACCGTCACGGCCTCGCCCATGGAACCCCCTCATTACACCTGGGCGCTCCAACTTGCTCCTGCCCACCCAGTCACTCATCCCTTTCTCTCTCCTTACTTTCTTACTTATTTACTTCCTGCCTTCCTTCCCTGGGAGGCTGAGGCAGGAGGATTGAAAGTTCAAGCCCAGGGTCTAGGGGAATGGCGTAGCAGTTAAGGTGCTTGCCTTGCCCAAGCACAAGACCCTTAGTTCCATGCCCCAGCACCACATAAAGCCAGGCGTGGCGGCGCACGCCTGTAATCCCAGCACTTGGGAGGCTGAGGTAGGAGGATTGCTGTGAGTCCAAGTCTTGCCTGGGCTCTATAGTGAGGTCAGGGCCGACTCAGGCTATAGAGCGAGACGCTGTCTCAAAAAACAACAAAAAAAGAGAAAGTTTCAAGCCCACCCTGGGTCACTTAACAACTTAGTGAGACCCTGTCTCAAAATCAGAAGTAAAAAATGGGCTGGGACGGGGCTCAGGGTGTAGGGCCGGGCTCTGCCTCTGGTACCCTTCTCTCCCCCAGAAGTAGAGGTTTTCAAGGGAGATCTACCTGCCCAACTTTAAAGGACTTCGTTGAAGTGGGGAACAGCTGCGCCCCTCCTGCAGTCCAGGCTAAGCCATCCTCCCCTTCTCCGCAGCAGAACAAAGGCTACAGAATTTATGACACAGATGGATTTGTGTTGATAAAAATCATTTTTCACTGCATGAAAGAATGGCCTATTCTCTTGAGAAATCCGAGCATAATATCTCCAGTGTCTTTAGTGGTTTCTGACTCGTTGGTTTAGTTTTAATTCCTATAAATGAACTGAATTAAAGTGGGCTTTATTTGGAGGGGTGCCCCTTTCCCTGAATATTTGTGCAGAAGGTTTTCTGTCAATGAAGTCATTTTGGACTCACCGTTGCTGTCATGTGGGAAGGAGTCAGACAGAAAAGAAAAGAAAATTGACTACTGTCGGTGACTGACCTACGCCAGTTTAGTTGCGCTATATGTGATGTTTAGGGTCTTTTTTCTGGTTGTGTATATATACCACATTCTCTTTATCCACTGAGCTGTCGGTGGACCTATTACAGTTTCCATGAGTAATCTGTTAGGAGTGGTGCTGCTGTAAACGTGGGTGTGCATGTCCCCCGTTACATGATGACTTTGACTTTTTTGGAAAGATACCCAGAAGAAGCATAGTTGGGTCAAATGGAATTTCTTTTCTTTTTTTCTTTCTTTTCTTTTTTTGAGGACTGTCCCTACTGCTTTCTGTAATACTTGTACCAGTTTACAGTCCTACCAACAATGTAGTGAGGTTCCTTTTTCTCCACGTCCTTGTCAGCACCTGTAATCTATATTTTTTTGTTTTGTTTTGTTTTGGGTTCTTCATAATAGCCATTCTTACCGGGGTAAGATGGAACCTCAGTGTTGTTCTGATTTGCATTTCCTTGATAGCTAAAGCCAGCACGTGAAGTTTTGTCTGTACTTATGGCCGCTTCTCATCACTCATGTGACCTCTTGAGCTCCACCTCCTGTCAGACAGAGGCAGCATGAGATTCCCATGGGAACGTGAACCCTCCAGAGAGTGTCCTTGTGTTCTTTTGTCCTCAGCCCCTGCTACCCCGTCCCCAGCCACTGTCTGCTCTCTGTGCTGTTAAATTCGCCTTTTCTGAAGTTTCATGTGCACACAGTCCTAGAGGTGACATTCCTTTTTGATTATAATGCTGTGTTGTGGGACGTACGGATCAGTAGTTGCGGGATCTCACGCTGTAGTTCAGGCTGATCCTGAACTCCTATGCAGCCCAGGATGGCCATGCACTCACAGTAGTCCTCTTGCATTAGCCTCCAAAGGGCTGGAATTACAGGTGTGAGCCACCGTGCCCAGGTCATGTGGTGCTGAGGAATCGAACTCAGGGTCTTGCACTTGCTAGGCGAGTACTCCAACAGCTGTGCTATTCCTCCAGAATAGTTTACTGTTATGCACAGACACCGCTTGGTTGTTTATGCAGTCATGGATTGAGGGATTTTGATTGCTCCAGTTTGGAGCTTTTGGGGTCATGCTGCAAAGATGCGTGTCCACGTCATCGCGTAGGGCTTAAGGTTCATTTCTCTTGAGTAAAATTCTTAGGGGTAGAATATGGGTCCACAGGTAAGCTTATGTTTAATTAAAAAAAAAAAAAAAAAAAAACCTCCTAACCTGGACGTACTGTTTCACACTGACCTGGCAGTGCCTGAGCGTCCCAGAGACCACACCTCTTCCTGTAGCTCTGTCTGTTTGCCTGGAATAGACAGTTGGCTGGGTTTGAAGTGATACCTTGTCTTGTTAGTTTGCCTCTCCTTAATGACTGATGACACTGAGCATTTGCCATTCACGCATCTCATGAGAGGACCAATCCCAAGCACGTTGGCCAGTTCCTCATTGTGTTCTTGGTGTTGAGTTGAAGTGTTCTTTTTATTTTACAGGTATAAGTCCTTCTTTCTGCAGTGTGCTTTGAGAATACTTTCCCCTCTATGGCTTGTCTTTTCATTTTCCTGATGGCATGTTTTGAAACGTCATAGTTGTTTTTCTAAAAAATGAAGCTGCACGTTATCAGTTGTTTCTGTTATGGATTACTCTCTTGGCAGCCAGTCTGAGAATCTTTTCTGCGACTTGGGGTTACAGGGACTTGCTTCTCTGTGTTTCCCAGGAGTTTTTTAAGTCTTACTTGAGGAGGTGGTGATCACTTTTGTGTCAGGTAAGGAAGTGTCTTCCTTACTTATTTGTTCCTGAGACTCAGCCCAACACTCAACTTAAAGGAGGAAAGGTTTATTTTAGCTCCCAGTTTAGAATATTTCCATTCATTGCTAAGCAGCCTGTGATGGCGGAAAGTTCTGGCAGCGTCTAGCTGGAGAAAAGCTGCTCACCCATGGCAGACAGGAAGCAGAGTGTGAGAGAGGAGGGGCGGAGCTAGCTATACCTTTCCAGGTCATGTCCCACTGCTCCACCCCTTCCAGGTCAAGCCTCAGTAACCTGCCTTTTCCAACCAGGTCCCACCACTTACGGCACAGAAAATCAATAGATTAACCCCATGATTAAATCACCTTGCAAACATGAGGCTTTGGGGACAGTCCCCATTCAAGGCACAGCAGGAGGTAAGGTCCAAGTTTACTTTTTTGCATATGAACATACGGTGATGTCAACAGCATTTGTCGATGACGAGACTCCCTTGGCATCTTTGCCCCGAGTCAGCTGACTACAAGGTGAGGTGTGTTTGGAGGTTGTTTTGTTCCACTGAGCACTGTCTGGTCTCAGGCTGGAGTCACAGGGTCTGGATTCCTTTGGGTTGAGAATGAGCTTGCAGTAGGTGCTGTAAGTCACTGAGGCCTCGTTCTGCGTTGGTTGGGCTGCGGAAGCCCTTCCCAGGTCCACTAGGATCTGCCCGTCACTTTCAGAAAGTGTCAGCTGGGATTTTGCGAGCACCTGGATTGAATCTGCAGATGGGTCTGGAGAGAGCTGCCAACAGGATGGCCTTGCTGTCCCTGAAGGTGACCCATCTCTTCGCCTCTATTACAGGTTCTCTCAAGAAGCTTTCGAGATTTTTCATGTCTTGCTTTTGAATTTCTTTTGTTAAAACTTAATCTCGGGTATTTTAAATAAGCGAAGGCCAAAGTGGACAGATCTACTTCCTCTGCAGCTCTTTACTGCTGATATGCCAGATCCAGCTGTCTTGCTTTGTGCACATGGCAAGCAGTGTGAAGGTTAGCCCAGCTGTGAGCTGTCCACCTCCATTTTATCCTGAGTTTATGACGTCGGCTGACAACATCAGTGGGCTTGCGTTTTCCCTGTCTGCGGAGAATCAAGCCAGCTGACCCAGCCGTGAAGCTGCTGGCTTTTGGGGCTGGCCCTGCTCTGGGGACCTGTACACTAGGGACTGGTGGAGAGTGCACAGCCCCAGCCAGAAGTCCATTCTCCTCTACTAGTCTTACTTGAAACTCAACCCATGTTGTATGAAGAAAAGTATCCCAACATGATACCTGCTTTCACTGGAATTTCAGAATCCAGAAATAGTTGTATCCACTTAGGACTTGTGAACCTTTTTACTCTGCCACAGACACATGTCCCTGTACACTAAGGTCAGAAGCAGAGGGGAAGCATGACAGGTTTGCATGCTGGTCAAGGCCTTGCACAGGGCACTCTGCATGTGCTGAATGGAGAATCCCAAGTGGAACTGAGTGGAGGGAGAACCAGGAGAGCGATCTGGAGATGCTACGTTTCTTACCCATGTTCTTAATCTAGGAATGATGGGTGGGAGGAAAAAAATGCCCTACTGTGTGTATACATGCAGAGAAAGATGTGGCTGGGTTTCAGGGGGAAAGATGCTACAGTTGAGACCAGGCAGGATTCCCAGCTGCGGTGACAGTGGGCGTGAGGTCATGTGACTCTGTGGACGTTGGTCAGAGTCTTTACTCTGATTCTTATGTGTCTGCTGTCAGGCCACCAGGTGAAGGAGGTCTCAGATGACTTCCTTGTTGGTAAATGTCCCTCAAGATGCGTGTGTGTGTGCCATAGAAGGAGCTCTCACCTTGTGGATCCAGCCTCTTGGGGTGGTGGCGCGGGGCCTCAGTGACAAAGGTCACACACTTGGAGTCCGAAAGCCAGATGATCCGCTCAGTCCTCTGGGTCTGTTGACATTTTTAAGGACCACGTTCTAATGAAGCTATCACCAGACACAATCATAATTACAAATTTGAGGGGTCCATACCCAATGAAAATGCAACCCCGGCTTGGTGGCACACGTCTGTAGCCCAGAGCTGTGGGGAGCTGCAGTAGGATCACAACTTTGAGCCCAGCCCAAGCAACTTTGTGAGACCCTAACTCCAAATGAAAAGAAAATTAAAAATGTGTTGAGGATGTAGTAGGTCAGTGTCAAGGTCCTGGGCTTAGTACCCAGCACTAAAAAAAGTGGGGAGGCCCTTACTTAAACTATCGGAATTCCAAGCCAGGTTCAGCAGCCCATGCCTGGGATAATGTCACACATGGGCTAACATTTAAAAGTATGAAACAAGTGAAATCCACAACAGAGTGCGCCAGTGGCCAAAGGATAACTTTAACCTTCAAGCATTTGTAGAAAAGTTCAAGAATTTGAAGTTGGGGTGGTGATTCTATAAAACACTGACCTGATCTTAAATCTTACCAACATAATAACGGCATATGAAATTTCTGTAGCTGCATGTTCATCCTGCAGGGCTATCACCCTTCAGCCCGAAGGCTGTAATTGCTCCCCGACCTTCCTTGAGGCCAAGGTCAGCCCTGTCCAGCTGGGCAGGAAGAAGGGGCAGCGACTTGTGTGTGCGTCAGGGTGTGTTGGTGGTGTTTTGCCTGTGTCCAGCCGTGATTTTGATCTGGTAGAATATTAACGCCACTGCCCTTAGCAATGTAGGGGACAACCACTTCATGATGAGAGAATTACAGTCAATTTCTCTTCAGCCACACTCGTTGGCCCTTCAAAAGCCAGTCGTGAGTCTGGTCTCCCAGAGGCTCTGGGGAGGAGGCGTCTGCACCTCGGTTGTTCCTGAACTCTATCTGACTAGGACCTCACAGTCTGTGCCTGTCAAGGACACCTCCAGTGCGTTGCTATAGAGACGGGACTCTTCCCTCAACCTTGCGCACCACCCCCTCCTGTTTTCTGACTTTAAACTCCTTTTCATCTCCTGACTGCGGGAAGGAGGGGAACTGGGAGCTGTGGAGAGCCTCACCCGGCCTGGAGTCCACTCTCGCTCCTGTGTGGGTGGAGGGGGCCCACCCCTTCCCCTCTGCTCTACGCTACCCCTTTTTTTCTTGTTCTTTCCTTCTCAGCTTCTTTTGTCTTCCTTGTTCTTTTTTACTCTCTTTTCCTCCATGTGTTCTCTCCCTCTTTCAGTGTTTCCCTCCTTCTCTCCCTCCTCCTTGTCTTCCTTCTCCCTTTATTTGGACTACAGTGGAAGGGGCCCTGGTGTCCACCCTGTGGAATCTCTAGTGTATCTGGAAGCTTTTCTTGTGCGGCCAGCCATCAATGATTAAATTGGTTTAGTTCAAATACTAAGTGTTTGCCTTGGGGGGCGGGGAAAGTCTCTTCTGCCCTGGCTGGTGCCTGTGCCCTCAGGTGACTCAGATCACCTTCCCAGATTTGGACAACTGCTCTTGGGGTGTTACTTAGATAGTCCACTACTTGGGTAATAAAATGACCTGTGACTTTTGAGTAATTCTCTTTGAAAAATAGAAGCTTGTGGAGCATTAAACAAGTAAGACTGTTACATGTTTCACCATTTAACTTTGATGTTTTATTATGTAGACATTTTAAGAGTACTGGTCTTTGATATACAAAATAAGTCCATTTGGTAGTGATTAAAAATAAATTTTAATGCATAACACACACAGTCATGCACCACTTAACAGCAGGGACACTCGCAGATTGAGAAGAGTGTGGCTGAGTAGTGATATCCTGGTGTGAACAGCGGAGCTTGTACACAGGGTGGTGCTGGTCACCACCTCCAAGTGACCTCCTGGTGCCAGTGGGGCTTGTAGTAGACACAAGGCATAAGCACTAGGCTGTGGATGAGACCTGGCAGAATCTTTTACAGTAAGCTTTTTTTTTTTTAAGGCAGAAGCAGTACACTCTAAAATGACAATAAAAAGTATAAGATGTGATTGGAAAATGTGATGTTTAAAAACTTTTAAAGCATTAGAGTAAAAGACACATGGCTATGAATCCCTCTCAAAATCTTCCTTTCCCCTTCAAACACACTGATCCCATCCTCCTGGCCACTGTCCGGAGCAGTTCCGGAAGTCCCCTTTCCTGGGCGCCTTTAGTTGTGCTGTCCTGACTGGCTCAGTGTCCTGATTCAGTTTAAACCACTGACCTTTCATAGTCATTTTGACTTGGAGGAAAACCCAGGAATCCCGTGGTTGCCAGGTCCGGTGAGTGAGGTAGATGAGGACAGGACCACTGTCATGCTTTTATTTGACAGAAAGTGGCGCAAACATTTTGAATCGACTTAGGACACGATGACAGGCAGAGATCACCGGAAGGCTGATGACACTGGTGAGGCCTTCTGGGGCTGCTTCAGAGGGTGGCAGGAAGGATGGGGCAAGCATACCTGAAGTGAGGGGAGGATTCTGAGGTGCGTTATTAGCAGTGTATCTTTTACTGTAATACAGTTTTCAAAATTTAAATGTTCACCTTATTATTTGATCACCCCGTATGTAGTAAACGAATACTTTATCGATTAGTAGCATAGTCATGTGCTGTGACTGCCAAGTATTGCTCTCTGGAGTTTTATGCACTGTATTTTATACCACTGGCTGTAGAATACACTTAAATCTCTCTCTAGCCCTGGCTGGTTGATCCTGAACTCACTATGTAGCCCAAGCTGGCCTTGAACTCAAGACTATCCTCCTGCCTCAGCCTCCCAAGGGCTGTGATTACAAGTGCGTGCAACCATGACCATCAAATTTTTATGTGGTGCTGGGGAATTGAACCCAGGGTGTTGGTACATGCTAGGTGAGCACGCTAACCACTGAGTGGCACCCCAGCCTGCACTACATTTGCTCACACCAGCATTGCCACCAACAAGGGCAGCTTTGTGACACTAGGTGGCTGTGATGTCTCTTGGCAGCAGCTGCGTTTAGCTCCATTATAATCTTCCGGAATGTTCTAGTGTATACTGTTGGCTTTTAGCCCCATGGTAATCTTCCGGAATGACCTAGTGTATACAGTTGGCACTGGCAGGAGTGGCAACATGCAGTATGGCTCTCCCTTGAGGCGAAACACTTTAAGTGGCACATACCTGCTATGGGGCGCGTGCGGTCATGCTCCCCCTGGGCAGAAGCAGAACGGAGAGGCCCTCGCTGTTGGGGTCCACTCACCTGCGGGAGGATGGGGGTGCTACCCCGCGATGGAGAAGACCGCCTTCGTGGATGCGTGCCGTGTTCTGTGTGATCGTAGCAAAGGTTGGCTGTAGGTTCATTCCCGGTCCCCGTTGCTCAGTGTTGTCTTGGTCACGTCTCTGCTACCCATAGCTGAGACAAAGTTCTTACTGGTGGAATTTCATGTTGATAGTTGTATGTTTATGTACGAAACTTGACTCTGTTTTGCCATTATGCGCAACTAGCCTCAGGGAGATGTGTGGTTGTATTTACATGTGGTTGTATTTACTTGTGGGTCTGTGTATTATTTATTTTTACTGATTTATTTGCTTATTTTTGTGTGATACTGGGTATCCACTCCAGGGCCTTTACACTAAGCCGCAGCCTCAGTGCATTTTTAGTTTTGATTTTGAGACAGAGTCTCACCAAGTTGCCAACTTGTCTAGGCTGGGCTTGAACTTGCAGTCGCCCTGCCTCAGCCTCCCGGAGTGCTGGGAAATACACAGTTTCTTAATCTAGCTTGAGTATGCTTATTTGAGTGAATCAAGGTATAATATTATTTATGTGATTCCGTACTTAACATGGCAAACATTGAATTTGAAGAAGCAAAAGAAAATCTCATTAGGTGGCTGTCCCAGGCCGGTGGCCTGTCTTTCTCAGAGTAGTAAAAAGAAGTTTATTCAGCTGTGGCACGATCTTCCTTGACGCACGATTTTGTCAGGCTTGTCGCGGTAGTTTTATGTTGGTGTTATAACTCATACAGGTTTTTGGAACCCACGTTTCCTTTTTAGGCATGCCCACGTCATTATACACTGGTCTGTTTCCATTTCTTTTGAGAGGCTGGGGAGTTTGGGTTAATGTGGCCCCCTGACCACGCAGGAGACGTGCTGCCGCGGGCAGTTCAGCCGAATCCCCAGCTCCTCCCTGTACAGCCGTAGCTGTGGGCGTCCGGAGAGAGCCTGTCCTGGAACATGCACTGCCGTGGCGTCCATGCCAGCCGGGGTAGCGCATCTTGTGAGCTGTGTTTGCTGCCCATAGCAGGGGCCGGGCTTCCTCCGGCCAAGGGCCTGGCGTGGCCCTGGCGCCCTCCAGCTGGAGGTGTCCCCTGCGCAGGGCCCTGCAGCAGCTGTGGGCTTGGCCCCTGCCCTGCTGCCCTTGTCTTCACAGTCCACCTAGGACCAGAAGTCCCGCCCTCCTGGGCTCTGTTGGGGGGGGGGGCAGAGGTTCCTAGAAAGCAGTGTGTGTGGGGGGGCGGGGGGACGACATAGTCTAATGCTGTCACCTCTGTCACCTTGGGTTCCTCCTCTGTTTTTAGCTCCTGCTCACCACTCTTCAGAAGAAACACGGGGCTCTTGGCCTTTCCCGTGCAGACCCCGCACTGGGATTTGAACCTAGGGTCTTTGCACTGAGCTATATCACCTGCCCTTTTTCAGTTTTTATTTTGAGGCAGAATCTCAGCAAGTTCCTAAATTCCTTCAGTTGGGCTCAGACTTGCCTTCCTCCTGCCTCAGCCTCCTAGAGTGCCAGGCGGTTCCAGGCTGTGCCTCCAGGCCCACAGATGGACACTTTGCAGTGCAGTGGATGCTGTGTGCTTATTCTCAGCATGTTTTTACACATGAACAAAGAAGCCTGAGCATACAAGAACACAGCACTGCACCTGCGTGCCTGGCTCCTTCCCGAGGCCACGCAGCGGGCAGCTGTGGGCCCGGGGCTGAGCTGTGTGGCTGGAGATGGGATTCTTAGGAGGAGGCTTCGCCTGCTCTGTCCCTGAAGGCCTGAGACCAGCAGGAACGTGGGCTCTGTCGGAGTAGGTGCCCAGCCCCCGCCATGATTAGCCTTCCACTTCAAGGCCGGACAACCGAAGTTACACTTACCGTATCAAATAGCAGCTCCAGGTTCACAACAGTGGTGCGCATGCTGGGTAAGGGCAGGGCAAAATCAACTTGAATGTTTAAAAAAAAAATCACAAAATTTTCAGGTTAGAAACTTAATTCCTCTTTTCCCGGCTCTTTCAACATATGTAGTAGCTTTGGTTGTTTTATCAAAAAAGTCCTGACACAAGAAGCCTCTGCAATTATTCAGCAACATAAAATAGCCCCAGTCCACTAATTCATTCTGGAAAAACATGACTTGAACGTACTGACTCGGGTCCTGAGGAATGAGCCGCAGATCATTTTCCCCGCAGGCAGTCACGCTGTGTGGATCAGTTTCATAGAATATTTTGTGGGATTCACAGAACTTTCCAAAGTGGAGAAGGATGCACGTTTTTCTTCACACAAGTGGAGGAGGGCTGTGAACCATCTGAAAAATGCTGATTAAAAAGCAGCTGTTTCTAACCTCAGGCCTGGCGACATTCTCAACCCTTCATTCTCAAGACTGGAAAGTAGTTAGTGCTGGGGAGAAGACTCCCAGAAGCCTCTAGAAAGGAGGTATAAAAGTACGTGGCCGCGTCTCAAGTGAAGCCGTGGCGGTCACGGGGTCGCGTGAATGCCGGCCAGTGTGGAGGCCGCTGTGAACTTTCCAGTCGGTCGTCGTGGTCCTGAGGCTTGTGGAAGTGGCCGGCGCGGCGCACCCTGTACGTGCAGGGGACTGAAGGCAAAGAACCTGGTGAATGAGGAGGAATTTATTTCACGCTTGGTGGAGTTTGGCGCCATAAAGTCCCTAGCTGTTGGTTCAGCCCACCAAGGCAGGAGTGATTCTGTTGTGTGTCTTGAGTCGGGGGACAGGTGCACCTGTGAATGAGGCAGCAGCAGTAGCCCCGGTGAATAAGGCCGACTTATTAAGTGCCTGCCCGAGGGAGGGGAGTCCTGGTCACGCGCGCACCATGCTCAGTTCTCCTTCTGCCTGGCTGAGTTTTCCTGAGTCACACCAGACCTTTCTTCTTGGAGGGTGTTGTGATACTCGGGCCCTTACTGGCCTTTCCATGTCCTACCCACCTTTGCTCCCATAGTTGCCCTGTGTTGATGGATTTCAGTCGTCTTTGAAACAAGTCACCCCAAGTGAGATAAATCAGACACAGAAGGGTAAATATTACAGGGTATCCTAATGATTTTTTCATTGCTGGGACGCAGCACCAAACACCCACAAGTTAAGTGAGGAAAGGTTCATTTCAGCTCATAGTTTCAGAAGGTCTTAGTCGTTCTTGGGCCAGCAAGCTCACTAAGCAAGGAAGGGTGGAACTAGCACATACCCCTTCGAGTCGTGTCTCAGTGGTCCGCCCCTTCCGGGTCAAGCCTGAATGATCCACCCCTTCTGACCAGGCCCTACCTCTCAACAGCATAGGAAATCAATGGTTTAATCCCCCCAGTTGTGGGGACATTCCAGACCCAAGCCAGACACAGCATTTTCCCTTCTACGAGAAATCTACGATGTACCTAAAGAGCAAGGTAAAAAAGAGGTGGTAGAAACAGGGAGGTGGACTTTGTGGACATGGGACAGGGAGCTGAGGATAGGAGGGACTAGAGGGGAAGTGGAAAGGGGAAACAGAATAAAATGTTAACCAGAATACAAAAAGAAAAGAAATTCAGCTTTATATGAATTTTTCCTATAACATTAGGTATTCTGTATAATGAATATTCTACAAACATCGTATTCCATATGCCTGATTTTATGAACTTTCGAATATAAAAACCTGACTTACAGTTTTCTTTTTTCAGATCTTTTTACCACATTTTTTCCAGTGCTTATAATTCCAGCTGTCTTTCCTCTTCTGGCCAGTGAAATTCCAGGCAAGAAGGAATAACAATTAGTTTATAAAGTCACAATAACTGTAGTGTGTAAGGCACAGTTTTTAGTGAAGATCTCCACCCCACCCCAGAACACTAGCTTCTCTGAGATTTCATTTCTGAGATTTCATTTTAGTTAAAAATAAAAACCTGGGGATTTTATGTAATCATTTGAAGATTTTCTGTAGTCATGCTAATAAAGTCATTTATCTTTCTTACTAAAAGTATACTTAGGACAAAGAAAAGTGAGATTTATTTTTGTTCTACTTGATTTATAAAGCTAGGAATGGGACCTAGGGTCTTGTGTATGCTAGGCAAGCATTTTACCACTCAGCTACACCACCAGCCCAAATTGGGGTTTTAATTTTTCTAATTAATTATTTTTTATTTCGGCACTGGGGGTTGACCCCAAGGCCTTTGCTCTGAGCCACGTCCTCAGCCCCTTTTTATCGTTTATTTGAGACAGTGCCTTGCTAAGTTGTGAAGTCGCCCAAGTTGGGCTCAAACTTGAGATCCCCTGGTCTCCGCCTCGGACAGTGCTGGGATGACAGGCCTCTGCCCACTTCACATGGAAATGTGATAAATCTCAGCGGGGCTACCCTCTGCCCCCACCCCTCATAATTCAAGGCCCTTGCAGCTCCTCGGAGTAGGCGGGAGCTCATGGTGGCAGGCAGGGGTGCTCTGGGGGCCTAGCAGCTCCAGGGGGTGGATGCGGGAAAGCAGGAGCCTGCCTAGACTGGCAGAGTGGCTGGGGCTAGAGAAGGCATTGCTAATGTCGTCCGTGGGCTTTGCTGGACCGGGCCAAGTCAAGAGAGTGAGTAGAACTGCCAGCCCTGCAGGTCTTAACGCACGCATGGCTGGAGCCAGAAGTCTGCTCAGCTCAGTGGACACCACCTGACCGTGCAGGAGTGAGTTCTGCCTTCCTTTTTTTTTTTTTTTTTTTTTTTTTTTTTTTTGAGGCAGGGTCTCACTCTGTAGCCCAGGCTGGCCTTGGACTCACAGAAGTCCTCCTGCCTCAGCCTCCCGAACACTGGGATTACAGGCGTGCGCCACCATGCCCAGCTTATGGGATGCTGAGGAATTGAACTCAATGCCTTGCACTTGCCGGGCAAGCACTTTGACCGCTGCTATTCCTCCAGCCCTGAAGTTCTTCCCTAAATGATGAGCTTATATCAAAATTTTAACCAAATGATTGGAACAGTATGGTCATCAGGGTAGAAGAATATTATTCACTCAGTCCCAGGTAGCAAATATCAACTGCTGTTCTGAGGCAGGTGCCAGGCTCAAGAAGTGATACGTTACTTTAGCAGCTAGAGCATCACATAAAGTGTAATTGTCAAGTGAGTGTGCTGTGATCCCAGCTGTTCCGGGGTGGGAGAGGCTGAGGCAGGAGGATGGCTTGAGCCCAGGAGAACGAGAATAGGCTGGGCAACACAGCAAGGCCTCATCTCAAAACAAAACGAACAAAACCAGACCAAATGTAAGTATCCAACTGCTCATTTATTTTAAAAGTAATAATTTGAGGAACTGCTCAGCTAAGCAGTGATTCATTTGGTTTCTTGAAAAGAGATTTTCCTTTTTATATAAAAAGGAAGTTTCTTTAAATGAACGTGACTAAGATAACCAGTTTTTAAGTTAAAAATGAAAATAAGTGCATTAATCATAGTACCTGATAGAAGTCTGTGTCATGTTCTGAAATTAAGCCTGACGCTCTAGAATAGTGACTACCTATTTTGTGGATGGGAGTCCCTTGGCTGGGCTGAGGTTTTCGTGTGGTAGAGCTTTTAATAGGCAGTTCTGTTCTTTGTGAAGTTTTTTAGAAACTACCTCAGACATTTTTAAAAATAGGTGCATAGGAAGTTTTGTTAACGTAGCAACTCTTAGTAACCATATTTTTAAATAATTGAAATGATTAAGACATTTATAATAGAAAATATCATGGAGCATACTAGGCAGTACCTAAATTAAAAAATAATTGAAGACACACATTCCATCTTTAGAATTAAAATTATACTGTGCTGTTTTCTAGAAAAGAAACTTGCCCAGAGTAGCATTGACCCCATGTCCTTGACAGAGAGCAGATTGTATTCCATGACCTAGAAGACCAAGTAGGCGTGAACTAGAGATCCCGGGAGTCCATGACCTGGCTCTGGGTGTGTCCCCTCCCCGCATCTCCTACACCCTCCCTGCCAGCCCTTGATCTGATCTTCCCCACACCAGCCAGCTTCCTCTTACCCCAGGAAGCCAGTTCGCTGGGGACTCACAGAAATCCTTTTCTCCCAGTCCTTCAGAAGTCGTTTTCTGAATCCTTTGGATCTCAGCTGTCTCAGCTCAGGGCAAGGCAACTCTACGAAGGCAACGATTAGTGAGGTGAAGGGAATTTTGAACGGTGGATCTTTGTATAAAATTTTATTCACCAAAAAAGGTAGCAAAAGCAGAGTGGGAGATGGAAAAAAAAATCTTAGCTAATTACAGGAAAGACCTGGCAAGTCCTACCAGAGGCGGGGATAGGGAACAAGGGAGCCGGGCACTTTGAACTTGGCTGAAGGCTAATTTTGCCAGTGTTTTGTGGTGAAGTCTTCCTTGGGAGAGTGGAGGCCTGGTGTGGCGAGCACCTACCCCATTCTGCAGTGGGTATTTGTTTTTGCTACTGTCTCTCCACATACCCGTCTCTACCCATCCATCTAACTTAGATTTTGCTGCTTTTCTTCTTTTCTTTTCTTTTCTTTCCTTTCCTTTCCTTTTTTTTTTTTTTTTTTTTTTGGTGGGGGGACCAGGGACTTCACACTGAGCTACGTCCCCAGCCTTTTTTTTTTTTTTTTGAGACAAGATCTCGCTATGTCATTACGTTGCCCAGGCTGAGCTTTAACTTGGGATCTTCCTGCCTCAGCCTCCTAAAGTGCTAGGATTACAGGCCTGTGCCACTGGGTCCAGCTTGTTGCATTTCAAAGTAAGTAGAAGACACAAACATACCTCATTCCAAAGCATTTCAGCATGAGTGGTATTTATAGTTCCTTTTTATTATTTGAAATAAAAGGTACGCATTCTAAAATCCCCGGGCTACCCAAACCTTACATGGGCTCATTCTGTGATTTTTTTTTTCACAACTGCCTCTGTCTGTTATCAAGATCTAGAACATGTCTTACTCCAGAAAGTTCCCTTGGGTCTCTTCCTTAAGGAGCCAGTTCCCACCCCACAGCCAGTGTTCTTAGTTCACATCCTGCTTCTCCCCGAACTTGGTGTTAGCGAACCGGCCCCCTCCCAGAAGGCAGTGTCCTGCTCTGGGCAGAAGCCCTCATCCTGCACAGGGGTCTGCCACCTCTTCTTGAGCGGCTGGGCTGATCCAAGGAATTTTGACTTCCAGGTCTCTTCCCCGCCATTCTCAACCTCGCCAGCAACGCAGACATCAGCACCAATGCGACCTGCGGGGAGAAGGGGCCCGAGATGTCCTGCAAGCTCGTGGAGCACGTGCCCGGCCGCCGGCCTGCCCGGAACGCCCAGTGCAGGGTCTGCGACAGCAGCAGCCCCAACCCCAGAGGTAGGCACCATGCCCCTGGGAGGGCATCACCTCTGTGACGGCCCCCACAGGCGCTTACTTACCTTACTCCATTTTGTTTTCTCCCATGCTGATGCTGGGGATGGAATCAGCTGAGTGGCCCCTGCTGCCCCAGCCACTCTGCAGCCCTAGGGGAGCCCTGATAGTCCTGGTTCCCTTCCCTGCTGCTTGTTTTTTCCACTGTTATTTTGCAAGCTCGAGAATGTGCGTTTTCACTTTCCTTAAACAGAACGGCACCCGATATCAAATGCAATTGATGGCACCAATAACTGGTGGCAGAGTCCGAGTATTCAGAACGGGCGAGAGTACCACTGGGTCACCATCACTCTGGACTTGAGGCAGGTAGGTGAGACCAGGCTGTTGGACGGGTCTGGGGACGGGCAGGTCCTCAGGGGCTCCTGGGAGAGTCTGGCTTATTTCTCCACACATGGGCGTCCCATCTCGCCGTCTCCACTGGGGACGGTCATGTGGTTCACAGAGTCTCTGCCTGGCGCCGTTTCTTGTCACACTTGGAGATGGCAGAGTTGCTTCCAGGGGGCCGATGTTCTGCATTTGTGGCTCTGGGGAAGGCATGCCCAGAGTTCAGGATGCTGTGCCAGGCCATGGGCTAGATGCCCTGGAGAGGGACACTGATGCCCTGGGGAAGAGAGACCAGGGCAAAGCCCATGAAGCCCTGTGGTCCAGACTTCCTGCCCTGCTATTGCAGTGAGGCCAGGTCATCACACAGAGGCTGTCCAGGCCGGGCACAGCAGGATAGCGCTGTACCCCATGCTGTGCTCTCCCAGCCGTGGGCATCCGTCAGGGCCAGGCTGCACTGCTGGTCCCAGCATAAGGAACATCTTGATCATGAGGCAGGAAGGACAGGTCCCAGGTCCTGGGCTCACCTGTCTCTCCTGACCTGGCCTGGGGCCACAGGGGACACAATAAGATGTGAATCCTGGTTGCTGCAGTATTTCCAGGAAGGAGAAGGGGAGGGAGTTTGAATAGGAGGGGGATACGAAAGATGCAGGTTTCCACAGCTGCTGGAGTTCTCTGAGCATAACACAGCATTCTCCTGTGTTGGACCCCAAAGATCTCATAAAACATATCTCTGTCAGTTGAAAGAAACAGGTAACTGGGGCATACCCTGTAGCATTAAAAGAATTTTGGAGATTGAGTGACATTTGGAGTTCCTTGGATAAGTAGTAGTTTCAGAAGTGTTTGGGATTTTCAGTAGAAATTGGGGTGGGACTACCCAGTGGATGCCCATGTGGACGGAGCTCTTCCTCTCCAGTAACTACAGGAGCGAGATGGCAAGCTGAGAGGTTCGCGAGACCTTCTCCAAGCTTATGTGCACGGTTTATGGAAGTAAGACATGTTTAATAGGTTTCTTCCACGAGACTTGAATTATTAACAATAAGGTGTGATGACATTTTCAAATCCCTCCAAAGGAAGACGGGCCCTTTCTGATGCCCTGGCCTTTGTTGTGTTTCGGTAGTAAGAATGGTTTTGTGGGAAATTTTTGTTTTCCGTTACCTTTCCAACTGATCGTTCTTTATCTAAGAGAAAAATACGGTCTGTTCATTGTTACGATAAGAACACGAATTTTTCTCAGGCGTGATGATTCTTGCTTACAATCCCAGTTATTCTGGAGGCAGGACGATAAACCTCAAGTCAGCCTGGGCAACTTAGCAAGACCTTGTCTTAAAATTTTAAACAATGAAAAAAAAAAGAAAGCAATGAGGACATAACGCAATGGTAGAGGGCTTGCCTAGCAGGTGCAAGGCCCTGGGTTCCATCCCTCGGAACACAGAAGGACAGAGAGAGAGAGTATACTAGGAGGTGGGGTCTAATGGGAGGAAAATTGAGCTCCTAGGGGTGTCTCCTTGAAGGGGCTGTTAGGACCTTGGCCCCTTCCTGTCCCTTTTTTCCACTTCATGGGCTCTGTGAGGTGGGTCCTGCTCTCTCCTGCCATGATGTGCTGCCTCTCCACAGCCCAGAAGCACCTGGGACATTGACCATAGACTGAAACCATGAGCTTCAATAACCCTTTTCTCCTTGTAAGCTGTCTTGTCACCGTGAAGAGAACCTGAGTGACACAGTAAATTTGACCAGATGAAGAACTTGTTTTACAAGTGGACTGTTGGTGGCCTGTACATTGTCTTGACTTTGCTCAGGTGGATCCATCTGAAGGGGTCTCTCTTAGAATGAGCCCCTGTGGGGGATTCCAGAAAGTAGCATCAGCTCTGAATCCATAAGGCATATTTCAAAGATATGCATACATTTATCACTGTAGATCTTTTTTAGGGAATGTCTGATATTTAGAGGTAAGGTTTTAAAAGCTAATACTTAGTTAAAACAATGAACACCTGGTGTTTTAGTTACTTTTTCATTGCTGTGACTCAAGACCCAACACCCACAAAGTAGGGGAGGAAAAGTTGATTTTCGCTTACAGTTTCAGAAGGTCACAGTCTATTCAGGGGTGGCTGGCAATAGTGCAAGTACATGGAAGAGGCAGAGGTGGAGGCAGTTCCTCATGGCATTGCTAACAGGAAGCCAAGTCAAGGCAGTTGAGCCTAGTCTCATAAGGAAGGCAGGAAGCAGCTAATATGTTCTTCCAAGCCCATCCCAGTGATCTGCCCCTGGTCAAGCCTCAGTGTGCCGCCCCTTCCAGGTTTGGAAAGTGTGTTATGCCACCACCTCACTCCTATAATCTAATCTATACAGCTGCAAACCGTCCCTCTGGGCGAAGCCTCAATCTCCTAACATCACATGGTTCCACAGACAATCCGTCACACCCAAATACATGAGAATTTTGGGGGACTTCCCAGATCCAAACCACAATAATTGGAATTTTACTTTTAGCCTCTCACTATAAAAATTCTATAGTATTTTCAGATAAAAAGAAAAGTGCATTAAGTTTATATCCAGGTAAATGTTTCTCAAGTTTATTTATTTATTGAGTCTTTTTCATGATGAATATTTTTTTCTTTTCTTTTTTTTTTTTTAGACAGGGTCTCATTCTGTAGCCTATGCTGGTCCTGAACTCACTGATAGGGCCTTGGACTCAGAATAACCAGCCTGCCTTAGCCTTCTGAGTGCTGGGATTATGGGCATGCGCCACCATACCCAGCCTTATGTGGTGCTGAGGAATCAACTTGAGGTCTTGCACTTGCAAGGCAAGCGCTTTAACTGCCTTAACCACTGTACCATTCCTCTAGCCTGTGAATAGTTTTTAATTGATAGAAATCACCTTACAGTGACCACACCTAGACCCTCCTGTGAGATTTAAAGGGCTCTGATGTACCATGCTTGTTTCAAGTAAATTGCAATCCTTAGGGCATTTCCCTATGCCTCAGTTTGCATACTCACATTTTTCTGAGTAGATGCCCTGTCATTATTATCCTTGAAAAAAGTAACAGTGATTTCCTAATAACTGGTGCACTGTCCGCTGTTGCTGATTTTTCCACTCACTGCTCTTGTAGCTTCTGACTTCTTTCCAAGCAGGGTCCCTGTAAAGGCCCCTTACTACATTTGGTTGTCGTGCTTCTTAGCCTTCTTCCAATCTAACTTGTCCTCCATCTTTTTAAATTAATTTATATATTTTAGAATAGACTTGGTCACTTGTCATCTAAACTGACCCATATTCTAGACTTGCTAGACTGTATTTCAGTCATGGTTTTATTTAAGATGTTTCCTTTATGCCTTCTATTTCCTATCGGCCAAATTCTGGTGTGGATGGTAGAGAGAATTCCAGGAAGTCTCTTCGGCAAGAAGGCATCATGGGAGACCCACCTCCTTCCCACTGCCTCACCTTAGCAGGAGACCATGGCTAAGTCCCCTGGTGATGCTGACTCTGACTCCTGTCTGCCCGCTGGCAGCCAGGTGTTTTCCTTTTGGAGTCAACTCCTATTTTTTCATCCACACTCCTCCTCTTCTTAGATCTCACTGATGCTTAGATCTAAACACTGTTTTCTGTGCCTCAATCTGCATTCCTCTCTCACTAGCCAGGTTGGATATGGTGTGATCAGAAAACATAACAATATTTTGAAAGAATTATGACAGTAATAGGTACATGCTGTGGTTTAGATCTGGAATGTCCCTAGAAACCTCATGTGTTTGGATGTGGTGGGATGGCTGTGGAGCTGTGTGCTGTTGGGAGATGGGGCCTGGCTGGAAGAGGTGGAGGAGTGCGTGCTGGTTCCTGCCTTCTTCCAAGACTTGGCTTTGTTCTTCCATGCTCTGAGGAGTTCTGATTCTGCCACATGGGTCCACCATTTTCCAGCCACTCACTCAAGACTGGATTGTAACTTTCTGAAACTGCGAGCTAAAATTAAGTCTTTTCTCCCTTAAGTTGTGGATGTCCGGTATTGCGTCCGAACAACAAAAAAGTAAGAAATCGGTACCAGGAGTGGGGTCATTGTTGTGATTTTACTTGGTAATGTGATCTGGAGGCCTTTGGAGCTGGTTTGCAGATGTTTGGAAAGGTTTGAAGACGCTCGATGGAGAAGCTTTGGAGTGCTCTGAGCCAAGCTTGATGAGAGATTCTAGTCAGAGCTTGGAAGACAAGAATGCTGACAAAAGTGTGGATTGGAAAGGCCAGGCTCAGGAAGTTTCAGATGGGAAGGAGAACTACGTTGGCAAGTTGTCTAAAAACCATGTGTGCTACGCCCTGGTAGAAGGTATATCAGCATTTTGCCCTTGTTCAGAGACGTTATCTGAGATTAGGGGCTGTGGGCTACTTAATCATGTGGGGGCAGCCTGATGTCCAGGCTGTTGTGTGGCTGATGTTTGCCAGCTGTGTGGCAAAAGGCAGGACAACATGACAAAAAAAAAATCATACAAAAAGTTTGCCACGCGAGACCAAAATGGCCTGCAGTGGTGAGGTCAGAGAACACAGGGAAGTTAAAGAGATCAGCATTAGGAAGAAGCCGAGTACTTATCATTAGGACTACAGAAAAGATGCCTTGAGGGCACCTCAAAAATCAGTAAGACCCACCCTTTCCCAGCTCGAGGGTGGAGAAGCAGAAGACTTTGCTCTGAGAAGTGGAACTCAGGGCCAAAGAGAGAAATGTTTCTCAAAGATCAGCCATCAAAAAACTTGGAGGTCTAGATAGTAGTTGATTCAGGGGACCAAGCTACTGCTCAAACCAGTGGCAGACCTGGGCAGTGTACACATGGTCCTGCAGTTGTGGGTTCATAGAGACTTCCACCCAGATTTCAGAGGAGGGACTTAGAGGCCGGGCAATGTGCCCCTGGGAGGGCAGAGTGTAAAGTTGTAAAGCAGAAGCATAGGAAACCCCCAAAACACAGTTTAGACCGTAGACTGTGCTGTACAAAGAACGGGGTAGGGCACCCAGATTCCTCGCCCTCTGTGGGCCTGAGCTCTTTCTGTCTGTCCTCTTTTGATCTCTCTCTCTTCTTCTTTCATGACAGCGGGGATTGAACCCAGACCCTTTACACAGAGCTCTATCCCTAGCCCATTTTCTGTTTTGATTTTCAGACAGTCTTGCCTGAGTTGGGCTTGAACTGACTTCAGCCTCCCACAGTGCTGGGATTACAGTGACTTTCGACTTCCCCAACCTTCAGATACTCCCAGGAAAACATTAAACAGAAGGCCTCAGGGTGATCTCATTAAGAAGTAAGTAATAGGATTAGCCTTGAACTGCAATTTGTAGATTTTTTTAGAAAATAAACTCAAGTCAATATTTTTTTTTTCTAATTAGAAAATAACACGGGATCACGTGGAACAGTGGGAAGGTGCACGCAGGATAGAGAGGTGGCGGAACAGTCCGTGGCCTCTCGGCATCTGCTGCTGATAGGTTGTCGTGTTGTCTTTGAGTCCTTCGCGTGGGATTCCATGTGATACCACTGCCACGGTGTCTTGTTTACTGTGCACGCCCCAGGCCAGACCTTTGCTGTGCGCACGTGCGTCAGGATCCTGTCACTGAGTCCCCGTAATCACCTTAGGAGCCTGGCCCTGTTATTATCCCCTTTGACAGATGACAGAGCCAGGATTTAGAGTTTAACGAGCTTTCCAGGGCCAGCACTGGACATCCAGAGCCTGGGCCATGGCATGCCTCCGGCTGCACGTACATGACTGCGCGTTTGTGTCCTGGTGTTCCAGTTAACATGCCTCAGTATTATTAAAACTGGTTATTAATGACTTTTAAAGCTGCTCCAGTGTACTTTGCTGGTCCTTTGCACAGACATTCCCAGGCCTGACGTGGTGGCAGTTTTGCGGTGATGGATACTGGCTAAAACTCTCGAGAAAAAGGGCTAATCTCATCTGTATTTCAGTGAGATAGTGCAGTGAATGGAAGTCATTTTTGACGTGCATATTACAGATCTCCGGCTTGTTTGGAGTGTCTCTTTCAGAAGCTGTTTGTAGCCGTGTACGAGCATTTACGTGTGGACCAGTCGGCGTAGGTTATAGCACAATTCCGCACTTCCTTTCTCTTGTCTGTTGGGTTGTCTGCTTGCTCTGAGTCCTGAAGCACACACGACCTTCCCCCACCCCCAGCCCTTATTGAGACAGGGCCCCACTCCGTAGCCGAGACTGCTCCTGAAGGCACTGTTTGGCCCTGGCCGCCCCCGACTCCAGGCGGTCCTGCCCAACCTTCTGAGTACTGGGATTACAGGTGTGTGACACCACACCTGCCCTCTTTAAAAAAATTTTTTTTCAATCAGTACTGAGAATAACCTAGGGCGCTTGCACTGAGCTATATTCCCAGCCCATTTTTAAATTTTTTATTTTGAGGAAGGGCCTTCCTAAGTCACTAAATTACCCTGACTGGGCTCATACCTGGGACCCTCCTGCCTCAGCCTGAGTGCCAGGAGTACTCTTATTCGTGGGAGGGGCTTGGCACGGAGAGCAAAGGGAACACTGGCTTGCTCCCGGCTGTGGGCCACCAGGGGCGGTGAGGATGGAAGCCATGAGGCCTGGTTCTGTGGACACTGTTTCCAGTGTCTTCCCCGTGTGTCTGTGGCCTCCGGCCACTGTGTTCCTTTCCTCTGGGACTTTGTGCGGAGACTGGCAAGAGTCCTGTCAGTTTCCCCCTCTGAGTTTTGGCGACCTTCGCTCCCAGGCCCTCCCCCACCCCCTTTACCTGCAGCGTGGCACTGTGCATCCCGGAACTGGGCTACCTGCTGTATTGTAGCCAAGAAATGGGAAAATGAACCAATGGGGTTTCTATATATATTTTCTTTAAAAAAAAAAAAAAAAAACCTTAGGGGAAAATTTTCACTAGGTGGGTCATATGTGTGAGCAGAAGTCCTTTAAAGATAAAATCTGTGTGGTGCAAACGGAAGTGCGCCTATGGCGGTGACATGGAAGCTCCTTTCTGAGCAGAGCTGGACTCTTTGTGGGTTCGGTTAGGAAGTGGCACTTGGCGTGGGAACACAGTCACAGAAGGCCTTTGTCACAGGCCGACCTTTACATCAGAGCAGCCTCTGCTGCATTTCCTTAAATCTCCTTCACTAGGGGTCGTCTTCCCCCGGTTCTCTGTAAAATGGACTGGAACTAGGTGGAGTTTCATACAGCCAAGTGTAAAGTATTTGTAGAGGACGTGGATGACGTCACTGAGAGCGGAAGCAGACCACTCACTCGTTTTAGGACAATTCACTGCAGACAGTGCCGGCCACAGAGGGGTCTCGGCGGGTCCCTGTGAGGCGGCCGAGCCAGGCCTGCAGCTGCTGTGATCCAAGTCACTCTCACAGTGTGCTTGGATGTGGTTGAAATGACTCTGGATTTCAATCCCTTTTGTCCGTTTTTTTCTGGAGCTTTTTTTGACATCATGAATAGGTTGGAGGAAATCCAGAACAGTGTTTCCTGGTAATTGGAAGTTAGCCACACTAAGTTCTTGCCTTTCAGACTTTTGGGTTCTTTTTAAAAAATATTCTGGGAAACTGCTGTTCTCAGAAATGTGTTGTTTCCATACTTCTATTATCATTTTACATTTCATATGTTACTTCTTTTTTGGTTATCTTTTGCTATGGCTGCAGGCCTGTAATCTGAGCACTCTGGGAGGCTGAGGCAGGGAGGTGGCATCTTCCAGCCCATCCGGGGGCATCTTAAGGGCCTAGCAAGGCCATGGGTGGGGCTGTGGCACCGTGTGTGACCCTGGACTTGAGCTTCTGCACCATGAAACAAAATATTATTGCAAAACTTTATAGCCTAAAGCAGCAGTGTTTATTTTATAACTTTCCTGGTTTCTGTGGGTCATGATTTTAGGGAGGGCCTGGCTGGGTGGGTATGTCTGAGCGTGCCGACCATGGGGCTGGAGAAGTCCTGGGGTGGGTGGGAGTGGGGGTCCTTAGGGCATCTAGAGGAGGAAGATCTGGGAGGCACTTGGGTGCCAGCTGCTCACCTGAGCCCTCAGAGCCTCTGTGTCTCTCACTGGGCTGGGAAGGACTTCCTTCCAGCATGGCAGCCCTGGGGCAGGTTGCTTATAGAACAGTCGGGGATCCCAGTCAGGGAGGGGCCTGCAGCACCCCGTAGCGCCAGGCACCCCCTTTGCTTCCCTTCCAGGCAGGAGGGTGGGCTGGGGTTGCTGGAGGAGAGCAGCCCCCTACACACTGGAGGGCAGGAAGGATGAGAGACTCTTTTAGGGTCCCACGCCCTCACCTTCAGAGCTCCAATGGGTCCCAGTATGATACTGCAAGCCACCCAAGGTGAACAGCCAGTGAGCTGCCTAACCAAAAATAAACAAGACTGGCCTTCGAGAGTTAGGTGGCATCTGCTTTCTTGACAAGGTTTATTTTTCAGACTTCTCCTTAGTGTGTTAGTGGAGGTGATGGGCCAAGCCGTGGAGGAGAACCTTGTGCCATTTGGCGGAGTTTACCAAGCTCCTCCCATTCCCTTTCTGGCTCTGAGGGGCACAGACAGGGAGGCTGTCCGGCCTCTAGGGCCACCCTCCCTGGCTCGGGCCTGGCAGGGACTCTGGGCAGTGAGGGCAGTTTGCAGAAATCTCTCCTGGGATGCTTTTCATATCCCCAGCTGCTTTGACGTCAAAATAAAGCCTCTTGTGTGTTTGCGGAGAGAAAAGGAATTCCACTCTGAAGTCAGGATTTCTTCCTGTTACATCGAGGCCAAAAAAAGGTAAGTTTTAGCTCAGGACAGAGCTTTTCCTTGGGAGACACAGTGCAGTTCCACACTTAGCGGCTGCTCAGATGGTGACCTTTCCATCCGTGAAAGAAAGCTGGAACTTAGTATTTTTTAAACTGACTTGAGGCTGGGCCTGGTGCTGGGAGGCCGAGGTAGGAGGATCTCAAGTTTGAACCCAGTGTGGATAACCAGCGGCTTGGTGATGACCAGCCCTGTCTCAAAATCCCAAACGGAATGTCGGCTGCGGGCGTGGCTAAGGCCCTGGGCTGATGCCTGGCACCACGACAGCAGAGGTGGCTTTGGAGGACCTTAGCTGTGCCTCTAGGTGTCTCTGGGTCTCAGTGGACCTTTTCTGTCCCCAGAATGTCTTTCTTTTAATGAAGAAGTAACATGTGACAATAGGTTTTAAAATATAGAAGAGAGTAAGAAAAAAATTAATTATTTGGGGCATTTGTTTTTTGAGATAGGATCTTGCTGTATAGTCCGGGCTGGTCCCAAACTCCAGGCAGTCCTCTTGCCTCAGCCTCCTGAGTGCTGGGATTACAGCTATCTACCACCACACCCAACAAGGGGGAAAAAAGCAACATTTTTAAAAATTGACCTGTGATTCTGACAAGCCGGGATTGCTGTTGGCTCCACCCTGTCCTGTCTGTAAACAAAGGACCTTCTTTACCGTGGACTGCAGTCTTGGGATTCTCTGATGCAGAAGACAGCGACCTCAGCGCCAGGGGCTAGAAGTCCCTCAGCGTGTGCTCCTGCTGGCAGCGCGGCTGGGTCTGCGCAGGGTCTGGTCTGGAAGCCCCGCAGGAAATCTAGCTGGCAGTGTCACAGAGGAACTGGGGGCTGGGGAACGTGGAGAGCACACAGACGGAGCAGGTAAGGGGACACGAAGAAGGGCCCGTGGAAGGAACGTAGAAGGAATAGAGATGGACCTGGCAGGAGACAGGCTTGGGGAGGGTCTGTGGAAGAAAAAGCCCCCATGTGTGCCAAGCTGAGTGTGACATTGAGCCCCAAAAGAAGTGTTTTCCTTCATTTTCTCTCTTTATTGAGATGCTTAGTTGTTATAGTATGGATCCGGAATGTTCCCCGGAAGCCTCATGTATTTGGAGGATGACTGGATTCGCTGGAAGCCCTGTGGGGACTCATGGGGCCAGCTGATTTGTTGGGCTCTCAGGAGGCGGGGCTGGGTTGGAGGGAGGCGTCCCTGGAGGTGGGGCCTGGGAGGGAGCCTGGCTCTGCCCTTCTCTCTGCTTCCCGCCTTGCCCTGCGGTAAGCAGCTTTTCCCTGGCTAGGCCTCCATCACGCCTTTGCAGCCCCCCATGCATGGGTCTCCAACTCTGAGGCATAAGCCAGAACGAACCTGTCCTCCTCCAAACTGTGGGCCTCAGACACTGTGTCCTAGCCACCAGACAGTGACTCGGATGACCGTCCTCCCTTGAATCCTACCTCGAGCCCTTTCATTTTCTTGATTTATTGAGATAAAAATTTGTTACTGTTTGGATCCAAAAACCAAGGTTTACCAGTGCTTGTGTCTCTTACATAGAAAGGTGTCGTATTTATATAGAAACTGCGCACAACTCTGTGTGCTTTAAATCAGGGGTCCCATCCCCAGCTGCAGACTAGCACCAGTCTGTGGCCTTGCTAGGACCAGGCCCCTGGATAGGTGAGTGAAGCCCCGCCACCTGCCCACATGCTCCTATTAGGTTCTAGTGCTGCTGCTGATCCCACAAGAGGTTGAACTTCGCTCCCCTATGTCCTAGGGAGAACGGAATTCAACTAAACCAGTTCCTGGTGCCAACAAGTTTGGGGACTACTGTTTTCGCTCACCTCTAGGTGACTTTTAACAGCTAATGCCATGTTGGCGTCATGTCGATAGTGGCTGTACCGCACCATGTAGGGACAATGATGATGACCTGTCACCGCTTGTTGAGTGTGGACAAACCCATCACTGTCAGAGAGCCACCTACACAGGGAAGTGGTCTAAAGCCCATGCTGGGACACCAAGGGTCTGTGGGCGGCAGAGGCTGTGGTGGTTGCCCCACTTACCACCGTGTGGGGTCAGTACTGTGCTCCATCAGGCGTGGACGGTGCAGACAGGGAAGCCTTCCGATCTTGAGCGGACTGTGGGTAAATTTTGGAAAATACATTTGCATGTTTGAGCCACCCCTGATCACACTATGCGAGGTGGGATCAAAAAATACAAGGAGTATGTGGTTTAAAACGTTTTTATGGTAAAAGACGACGTTACTGTGAATCCTTTGTTCGAGCACGTGTGCCCCAGATTGTCCTTGGCCACTTTCGGAAGCAGTTCTGGAAGTCCTCTTTCTCGAGAGTCTCTAGTTGCGCCATTGTGGCTGCCCTTGTGTCCTGAATCAACTCGAAATGTTGACCTTTCACCGTCTTTTTGACTTCAAGGGAGAGCCAGAAGCCTGTTGAATTAGGAGATCAAGACATGCAAACAATGCTTTTATTTGGCAGTGCCGTGAATATTCCATCACCGAAGAGAATCATAGAATATAGTAAAAGAATTTTAAAAATTATTTCACTAAGACACGTTTCCAGTAATCTCTCAGAACATTCAAAATACTTCCCTGTCTTTGAACACACTTATCTCATTGTCCTTAGCAATGTTGTATTTCCTGTAATGATTTTAAAATGTAAATATTCACCGCTGTCTTTTGATTACCCCCGTAGAACATCTCCATCACCCAGAGTGTCCCCAGCCCCTTCCCAGGGGATCCCCGACTTGTGTATCTCTCTTACCCACCAGAAGAAGCACTGTTAGGAGGGTTTTGCCTGTTCTTTATAACTTCCTAGCAGTGGACTCCTACTGAGGATCTTTGATTATGAGTGTGTATCTGGCTTCCTTCCCCGGTCACCTGCTCCATAGCTGTGTGCTGTTGCCTGTGTCCTTGGTTTGCTCCTTTTATTCCTGAGTCGTACTTCACTTTGTACCAGAATGTTTATTCATCCTCTTGCTGGGTTTGTTTCCAGCTTTTGTCTATTGTGAGAAAGTTGCTGTGAACATTCTTCATAAAAGGCTTTTTTCTGATGTGTGTTTTTGTTTCCCAAACAGTGGGGCCAACAAGGGCTGGGCGCAGTTAACTTTCTGTGACGCTGACACACCACAGGGAGGAGGCGCTGCCCAGCCCCTGGGGCCAGCAGCATGGTGACCAGTCCTCTGTCGGCCCGTCTCCTAACGAGTTCCCGTTGGAGGGCCGGGTGCCCCGGGTCCTCCTGTGCCAGCTCTCACTCCCTGCAGTAATGCCGGCGGACACATAACGATTCATTATCTGGTATACAGTCATTATTTAAGCTTTTCCTGCTACTGGACATTAAAACACATTCCATTTTGGGGATGTGATCCCTCACACGACAGCAAGTGATAATACATCTGGGGCTGCCGTGACTGGTTTTTGCCTTTAGCGAAGATTCTAAGTAATGGGCTTACTGAGTAACTCTCAAATGCAATCATTTTTGCCTTTTTTCCCAACACACTTTGTGTATGCATTCACTTACAGTGAGTAAAGCTGTCTTCCGAGAGCGGGGTGATCTTTCTCCTTCATTTCTCTTTTCTCTCTTTTCTCTGTTTGTTCTCTACTAGCTGGGTGGCAGAATATTAATTAAGAATGAGCCTTAACATGACGTCACTGTCCTAGACAACCTATTTGAAAGCACTGGCCTGAATTAAACGCCTAGGCAGTGTCTGGTCTTATCACCTTCATGTGTATGGTCACCACCATCGCTAATGGTCTGTACTGAGCCAGGTTTTTGTTTTGTGCTAATGGTGCAGCGGGCGGTGGTGATGCGTCGGATGACTGAATATTCGTGCTGGAGGCCGGGCAAAATCTCCAACTCCCATTCTAATGAAAGAGAAAGATTTGAATTACCTCCAAATTCCATTGTTTCGAGAAGTACCAGTTTTTGAAAAAGTAATAAGTTAGTGAAAGATTAAAACCTTTGACACTAGACATTTGCGTCCTTCACCAGATGGAAACCCCTCCTGGACAGCGGCCCCCCATCTCGTATGTACTTGAAAACTGTGTTCACTTCGTATTTTTGTAAATACTGTAATGGGGCTAGAAAGAGAGCATCCTGTGTATCTGTCGTTTTAAGAAGGGCCAGGCAAGGTGATGCAGGCCTGTGACACCAGCCCCGGGAGGCTGAGGCAGGGGGGTTGCAAGTTCGAGCCCAGACTGGGCAAGTCAGTGATTTAGGGAAATCCCTGTCTCAAAATTAAAAAAATTAAAAGATGGGCAGGGAGTGCAGGTCCGTGCAAAGGACCTGCGCTTGAACTGTGGAACCACAAAAAGACAGAAAGGGATGAGTCGTGGGAAATGTTGAATTCAGTTTTAGAGTGTCCCTAGAACGCAGGGCATTGTTCATTACCTTCGCTGCCTTTCCGGGGTATGGGAAGGGCGACTAAGGGAGTCTCACTCTGTCTGTACTGGTGTTGGTGAGGTGGCAGGCTGCTGAAATGGTGGCACGGACACACCCCCAGTGGCACACTGCGCAGGCCTCTGGTCCTTCTGCACATGCTGCCCGGTGAGGCTGGGGCTGAGGGTGGAACACGGGGTGGGGGGTGGCACTCTGGGAGAGCAGCTGTGAGCTGAGAGATCGCTGGCTTCTTGCGAGTTCACTGCGACTCGTCCAGGCTTCTCTGTTCTTAGACACCCACTTCCTAACCATGCGTTACTGTGGCCAGCAGTGGCCAGTACAGGGGCGTTCTGCCCAGGGGCACCGGGGAGCCACAGTTGTATAGTGTGGCCCCGGTGCGTGCCTGGCTCTGCCACCTTGGCGGGTGTGAGTCGCTGTGGTGAGTGACACATGTCTCTCCTAGAAAACAGTGACTCACTCTGGCCTGCCTTTTTGACCTTGATCTGGTACGGAAATGAAGCCTGGGAACCGTGACACCGAATTGGAACCTGCGCATAATTAGCCGTTGCCACACCTGAGCGGGCCTAGTCCCTGGAGACAGAAAGGCCAGATGCGCTGTGGTAGCTGCTCAGCCAACTCGGGTATACGTATAATCATTGTTTTTTTTTTTTTTTTAATTAATAGACTTCATTTTTTAGAAAAGTTTTAGGTTGATAGAAAAAACTGGAGTCAGAGTACAGAAAAGTCCTCTAGTTTCTCTATGATTTCTGGGTCAAATTTGGTCTATTTTCTTTCTATTTATTTATTTTTGGTACTGAGGATTGAACCCAGAGTCCTCGCTCTGAGCTACAACCTTAGCCCAGTTTTTTAAACTTTTTACTTATAATTTTGAGACACCGTTTCCCCATGTAGCACATTGCCCAGGTGGGGCTGACGCTTGCGATCCTCCTGCCTCAGCCTTCCACAGTGTTTCAGGTCTGCACCACCATGGCTGGTATATGTGGACTATTCTCAATAGCCCTTTATGAGTAAATTGTAAAGTGATTGGTTCACTTGCAGTGAGTAAAGCTGTCTTCTGAGAGCCGGGTGATCTTTCCTTCCTTCTCTCTTCTCTCTCTCTGTCTTTGTCTTTGTTCTCGACTAACTGGGTTGCAGAATATTAATTAATAATGAGCCTTAACATGACGTCACCATCCTGGACACCTATTTGAAAGCACTGGCCTGAATTAAATGGAGCAATTGTGTGAGTTTTTAAGACTTCTCCCCAGTCAGTGTTCAACAGACAATCATGAAAATTGCCAGCTGCATAACTCAGTGCATTTCAGTTTCCCCTTTAGTGACCTTGAGGTCAGAGAATATTTATTCTCCTTCCTTCTTCATCTGTGCGGGATACAAGTAGCAAGCTGAATACCCGCCACATAGCTGTCCTCTCAGATGGCCGTGGCTCGGGACAGCTGGCACCTGTCGCGTCTTCAGCGGTGTCTCCCGCGGCGTCTCCCGACACCACATGGGCAGGCGGTGGCACCAGAGAGGCAGTGTCCTGCCCAGAGGGATTTTGGCCACCTCTTCTCCTGGGCGTCCTTTCCCTGGGACACCGTAACAACAATTAAGTGTCATTATGCCTTGTTAGGACTTTGTAAGAACATGACAGAAATAGGTTCACGGGAAGGTGACAGTTTCAGAAATCCCTGGTACCTTGTGGCTGTGTCTCCAGGTCTTGGTGGCTTCTGCAGGGCTGGCCCCTGCCTGGCCCCTGCCTGGACACACTGCATTCTGGTCATGGAATCAAGTCTTCCTCCCCTTTGCTCTTCCGTGCCCAACTCCTGCCTGTTTTTGTTCAATATGCCTCACATACAAGCTCCTTTTTAACTGGTATAGGTGTATGGTTCAGAAGTGGGGTGAGACCAGCCACTGAATGCCAGCCACCTGAGTCCTCTCTCCCTGGTCACCTCTGTTGTACCTTCTGCCCAGGAATCTGTCTACGGCCATGTTTGTCCTTTTGTGACTGGCATAGCGTGACATCCTCAAGGTTTATCTGTTATAGCATGTGTCAAAATGTCATTGCCAGCCTGCACATTGTGGCCCACATCTGCAGTGCCTGCGGTCTGGGAGGCTGAGGCAGGAGGATTGCAAGTTCAAGCCCCATCTTGAATAGTTTAGTGACTTAGACTCTGTCTTAAAATTAAAAAAAAAAAATTAGAACCGTGGATATAGCTTATTGTGAAGGCCCTGAGTTCGAACTCCGGGACACGCACGTACACACTCACAAACTTCGTTCCCTTTAGAGACTGAATAGTCTATTGTATGTGTATCTCAGATTTGGTTTAGACACTAATCCCTCAATGAATATTTGGGCTGTTTGTACCCGTTATCGTTTATGAACGTTTGCTGTAACAGTGTGAGACTGGGGAATATAGTCCAAGGATCGAGTGGTAGATTTCCAAGGCCCCGGGTTTGATTCCTAGCATGGGGGGGAAAAAGAGAGAGAAATGATCATGCCAATAATATTTTGTGGCAGCCTCGCTTTCACCCAGTAGGGTGTATACCAACCATACTGGAATTTCTGGTTCATATGATTTTGTGTTTAATTTTTACATAATTTTTATACTGCGTGTGGCTAACTGGCTGCCCCGTTTTCCCATTACTACCACTTTGGTGTGTGCACTGGGGACAAAACCCAGGGCCTTGCACTTGCTAAGCACATGCTTGACCACTGCATCTTTTTTAAAAAATGTATTTACTAGTCTAAAGCCTGTCAACATATGGATCCTACCATGTATTTAAATATTCTTTCTTCAGTAACCTTTAAATGTGATGGTTGGTCAGTTTGGTCTCTAGAAATGAAAGATTCTTCACAAAGTTAGGTATTTTAAAAAAATCTTCAGATAGGGTAAGACCAAGGACCCACTGTCAGAGTGCCATCCCTCACGTGTGCTCAAAGCCATGCCTTCTGTCTTGTGGGTGGAAAGCCCATGTTACTGTTCTTGGTGCTTTCAATATCTAACCAAGGTAATGGTTAATGGAGGGAGCTCAGGAAGGCCTTTCCCAGTACTCTGGGCGCTGCCCCCTGTTGGGTTTGCGGGGCTTAATGATTAAGCACCCCCACCCCTCCTGCTTCACTGAGTGGGGGATCTGGTTTCCCATGCTGGGGGCTGGGAAGGGACCGTGGTCGTAAACCCTTCACTGCTGCTACGTCCACTGGAGCAGAACCAGGCCCGGTGCGGACTCGAGGAAGGGAGGAGACGGTGAGTTTTCAGCCAGAGACCTTCCAAGGGTGGGCACAGAACCGGAAGCGCGGGGATAGGTAGGCAGAGCTCTCTGCCCGTCCCTTGGCTGAAAGCTTGTGGAACTGGGAGCCCTGCTCCACCTTCCTCTTATCTTACTCACCACCATTTTGTCCTTTTACAAAACTTTAAAGACCATCCCTGTTATCTCTCTTTGGTCTTTATGGGGTCATTGTTTCTAAGTACTGACGTCCCCTTCCATGACCTTTCATCCCTGGTGGCCCTGATGTCCCTTGGCTTAAGGCCCTTGAAGTCTAAGGTTTGCTGTTTTTTTGAGACAGAGTCTCCCTCTGTAGCCCAGGCTGGTCCTGAACTCACTGTGGAGCCCAGGCTGGCCGTGGACTCACTGCAGTCCTCCTGCCTCAGCCTCCTGAATGTTGGGATGACAGGCGTGCGCCACCACGCCCAGCGTAGTCTCCCCCTAGGTCTCCATACTGCATACTCCAACGTGGCCGCCTACAGTCTTTTGTCCATGCTGTGGCTCTGGGGGAGTCCCTCCCTTCCTGTGTGTCCCGTATGTCTTCCATCTTCTCAGATGCTTCAGAGGAACCATTCCTGACCAGACTGGCCTCCCTCCTACCCCCACAGGATGCCCTCCCGGTATCTGTCTCTTTGTGGTGACTTGGACCACAAACTGCTGTCTATGGCCTCCATTCATTGCCATACTTGTAGCACTAGCCATGTCCCTGTAAGCGGCAGATGCTCAGTGGTTATTGGATGAGGCCTCCATGGTAGATTGTTGGGGAGTCCCCTTGCTATCGTTTGAATCTGGACTGTCCCTCAAAATCTCACGGGTTGAAGGCTTGGTCCCCAGTGTGTGTTTCTGTAGGAAGGTGGTGGAACCTTTGGGAGCTGGGCCCCGGTGGGAAGAAGTGAGGTCGCTGGAAGAACGCGTGTGGGTCCGTGTGCTGCAGCTCCTGTGCTGACTTCTGCACTGTTCCCACATGCAGAGCTTGGCTATCTGTGTGTGGCGTTGGCTTACAGATACTGAGCCCCTCATTCTTCCCCAGCCATGGTGGCCTGACTTCTCCAACCCTGACATGACTACTTTGCAGACCCTGGCAGTTGGCCAGCCAGTGATAAGCCTGGTCCCTCGGGGGACCCGTCTCTCTTAGTCCACTGCCCACGTGCCTGCTCTCCCACCCTATCAGGTCGTCTTCTGCCCAATCCCCAACCCACACACCAGCTAAACAGCTAGTCCCCGACCCTCATGCTCTCATGCTGGCTGATCCGCCCATGCTGTGTAAGTGCTCTGGGCCTCGGTACTTAGAAACCATGAAGTTCTTCCCTGCCAAATACTTTCTTTCCCAGCGAGTACACCTGCCCTTCAGACTTTCCGTCTTTCTGGAGCAGCTGTGGAAGTCATCTCGCCTGAGCGTCTTTACGAGGCGTGATCAAAAATATGGTGCATGCCGCTACTTAGTGCCACCCAAAGGAAAAGCGGGCTTGTAGAGACACAACCATGCGTGTTCATCCGCCTTAGTCACCGCATCCAGCACCAGGTGACTTCCGGCTCTTCCCAAAGTCAAAATGACCATGAAAGGTCAATGTTTAGAGTCAGTTCAGGGCATCATGGCTGCCATGACAACTAAAGGCACTGGGATAAGCAGTCTCCCCGAACAGTGGCAAGTGCAAAGGAATGAGCGCCTGAAGCGGTGTGTGTGTGTGCGGGGGGGGGGGGGGGGGGGGGAGGGTTCATGGCCATGCGTCATTTAGTCATGATTTAAAAAAAAAATATTTACTGTATGTTTCTATCATATCTTATTCTGGTCTTAAGAGGGAAAGTGGAACAGCTAACTAAAAGAGTAGAAATCATATTCTAAGCTAAGAGAAGTTGATCTAAAACACATACCCACGTGTCCTTCCCCAAGAGTGACTCAGCTCCCGCCTTCCTCTGTGCACTCACTGTCACTTGCTTTTTGATTGACCGGTTTCTTTTGGTGATGAGTGCTTTATAGGGCGGGATTTGACCAGTTTTATTAAGCAATCCTTCCCTCCCTCCCTCCCTTCCTTCCCCTCCCCTTTCCTTTTGTGGTGTTGTGGATGGAATCTAAAGCCTCACACATACTAAGCAAGAGTTCTACAACTAAGTAATATTAGTTCAAATTTTCGTTTAAATTTTTCTTTCTTTCTGGTACTGAAAATCGAATATAGAGTCTTTGCCCTGAACTACATCTCCCACCACCTCTGTTTTTTATTTTGAGCCAGTGTCTTGCTGTGTTGCTTGGGCTGGGCTCAAATATGCCGTCTTCCTGCCTCATCCACCCTGAGGGCTGGTATTACAGATATGCGCCATGACACAGGACCATTTTAAATTTTTTTTTTTTTTTTATTCTGTGGGACTGGAGATGAAGTCCAAGGCCTTCAGGTGGAGCTTCATCTCTAGCTGTTTTCTTTCCTTCCTTTCTTTCTTTCTTTCTTTCTTTCTTTCTTTCTTTCTTTCTTTCTTTCTTTTTCTCTTTCTTTCAACGGGTCTTGCTAAGTTGCTTTGTTGCCCAGGCAGAGCTAGAACTGCGGTCCTCCTGCCTCAGCCTCTAGATCTCAGCAAATTCCATTTTCTAAAACGTCCTCAGGCAGTGGAACAAAGTGCCAGCTTGCTGCTTTCATGTGGAAACTCAAGCACTGTCACTCATCATGTGCACTTAACCTGAATCCTTTCGGTTTGTGGGGAGAGCAGAGAAAGCACCCTTGGTTCCCTGCTCTGTCCTGCCCTGCCTGGGGCAGGAGAGGTCTCTGATGGGAATCTCATGAGGGCGTCAGGCAAGGCATCAGGCCCCTCAGAGCCCTTGAGACCACAGGGGTGCGGACCTCCGCACAGTCGCAGGCCTCTGACCTTGGACAGCAGCTCTTTGTGTTCGGACACCTGTGCCTGAGGCAGTTTGCTATCAAGGGAAGATGGGAGCCCCTAGGAGAATTCCTGGCTGGATTCCGCTGCGGAGGGGTGGCTGGCATGCACCTCCGTTATTTATGTGACACTGTGTCTGTGCATTCCAGCGATCATTAACAAGGGCCTCTGGGTGGGAGACAGCCCTGCCAGTGGATTTAAAAATGGCTGTATCAGCGGCCACTCCGGCAGGCTGGGGCCCATGAAAAGCCCACTGTCAACAGTCCGTGTTCAGCCAACCTTCCCCAAGAGAAAGGCAGCTCACTCACCCGTGCCACCAGAGCCAACAGAAGTGTCATGGGTTGTTTGGGCAGTTTCAGAGTTTTATGTGCTGACGAGAATCCCTCACCTCTTTCTACATTATGCTGAATAGTGGGGCCTGCTGGTGCAGGCTGGTAGTCCTAAGGCAGAGAAGTGGGTGGCTGGGTGGAGCCCAGCTTGGGCAACTTGCAACCTAACAGGACCTGTTTGTCAACACAAGTGACTCCGGACTTGATTCTTCAGCCCAGACTGCCCTAACAACCACAAACCAGGTGGCCAAGACGAAACAAGTCTGTTTCTTTGGCTTTTGGAGGCTGGAGTTGTCAAGGATTGAGGAGTTGGCAGGGCTAGCCGTCCGGAGACCTCTGTCTTTGTCTGGCACACGGCTGTCGTGTGTGTGCCTGTATCCTGACCTCTTCTGTAGAAGCACTGGTCTTGTGGCATTGGCCTTGCTTTGCCTTGCTCACGTCTTGAAAGGCCCTGGCCCCAATGCAGCCACTGAGGCAGTGCGGATTAGACGTGAATGTGGGGAATCCAGGTGAATATAACTCAGCCCGTGACAGCATTTAAGTGACCACAAACTCAATTTTGCCTCTTTGTGCCATTCCTGTCCTCTTTACCAGACTTGCAGCTCAGTGTCTGTATTTATCCTGTTTCCTGGTCCTCACTTTGGGGACTTGAAGACTCCGAGGACAGTGGTCAGTGGAGACAAGTCGTATCTACCCTTTAGAGCATTCTTTTCCTCTTTGAGAGGCATTGAGCTCTCATAGCCCCTTTGAATTTGTTTCCTGGTCCTCAGTTGAGGACCGGGAGAACAGCCGGTTTGGTGACAGAAGGCTTTGAGCAAGGTAAGACTTAACAGTTCCTCCCAGGGGCTTGCCTGAGCCGTCACACCAGTGGCCTTGCTGCCTCACCCAGGACTGAGGGGTGGCTGCTTACATAGCACGTGTATGTAGATGGGTGCAGAACATATATCCACACGTACATATATATGCACCTTGGGAGGGTTGTTATTCACTTCAATTCTTACTGCTTCTGGTTTTTTGTTTGGTTGGTTGTTTGGTTGATTATAGTTTTTAACTTTGCTCATTCATTTTAGCTTTTCTCACTTCAGCCCTCACCAGTTGCTGGAACATAAGAGCTTTTTTAAATGGTCCTACCACAGGTCAAGTGGTTTTCCATTTACCCAGCTGATCATAGGGACCCCACAGGAATAGACAAGTCTGTCTCTTTGTAATCAGATCTGCCCACTTAGAAGAAATGTCCCCTTCTGGAGCTGAGTCTGTGGGGACATGGTGTGGGTGACATTTTGGCAACCACTGTTTCCAAAGTAGATCAGAGGTGAGATGTTGCCCGTAGGAATTTGCTGCAAGAGGGAACAGAAGTCGTCCGCGCTGTCCACTTGACTTGCCACCACTGGTCGTCTTTTTTATTGTTGCCATACTAATGACAGATAGTTAGAATCATACAGTGGGTGGCCTTTCCTGATTGGCTATTTCACTTAGTAATATGCATCTAAGAACCCTTCCTGTCATTTCATGGCTTGGTAGTGGGTTGGTTCCTATCTGTCGTTGTCTGAAGGTACATGTGTCCATTCACCTGTTGAAGGGTTTCTTGATTGCATCCCTGGTTGAGTAATTACGAGTAAAGCTGTGTGCAACATCTGTGTGCAACATCCGTGTGCAAGTTTTATACATTTTCAGTTCAGTTGAGTAAGTAGAAGAGAAGCTCAGTTACTGGGTCATACAGGGAATGTGCTTGGTTTTGTGAGACAGTGCCAGTGCTCTCCAGAGCTGGCGGTACCATCTGCTCACATGCCAGCAGTGAAGGGGCATTCCCGTGGCTCCAGGTCCTGATCACCATTTGGTATTGTCGGGGTTTGGATTTTAGCCATTCTAATAGATAGGTACTTGGCTGACTTTCGTCATAGTCAGATGTGTTGCCTCCAAAATTCACTATTGGAAATTCAGTTAACCCTGATACTAACATATTATCAGTCAGAATCCAGGCAGAGTTAGACAATGGCAACAATACACCAAGCATTTATGTTGGTGCTAATGCTGTTAGTACTAATAATGATGTAGATTTATTCAGAAATACTTTTTTTAGTTTATTTTGAAAAAAATGTTAAGAGGATATTCTGAAGATATTTCCAATTAATACACACATATAAATAATTATAAACAGATGCATCAAAAGACCTTGATAAGCATTGTATAACAGTCCTTTCAACAAGCACCTTTTGAGGAGTTGCTACCTGTTCTATTTTTAATTTCTGAAAACTTACATATTTAAAACACACAAGATAGGTTTGATATAAATGAACACTGTCAAGTAATCAGCATACTCAAGATATCAGCATGAACATACTTATGTCTTAGTAACCGTCTGTATGTTTGCGGATGTGATACTTAAGATCTGCCTTCAGCTGAGTCTGGTGGCACAGGCCTACAATCCTAGCACTCTGGAAGGCTGAGGCAGGAGGCTCACAAATTAGAGCCCAGTATGGGCCACTTAGTGGCTTAACAAGACCCTGTCTCAAAATTTTTAAAAGCTGGGATGTAGTTCAGTATGAAGATCCTACGTTTAGTTCCTACCATACTAAAAATAAATAAATAAATAAAAGACTGTCCTTGCGGTAAGTTTCCGGTATACAGTTTAGTGTTGCTTCTGTAGTCAGCTGGTGTGGTCCAACCTGAGGTGCTCACTAAGCAGCTGAGGAGAGTGTGACGGTGGAGTGATTGAAACGACCTCTGGGAACTCGTTTCAGAGAACGCAGTCCACTTTATTAGGGGAGAGCAAGAACATACACAGGGTAGAGCAAGAGGAGGGGCCCTGGAGTCCATGTAAGTTTCCCTTTAGCCAGTCAACTCAGAAAATCAGAATCATAGCCTTGTATGGAAGTCCTGGGAGCACAGTGTGCTAGGCGCAGGTGTTCCGAAGGTGAGCCAAGTATGTTTGTGTTCATCCCGACACTTCTATAAATTGGTCTACCTCAGATACCTAGAACTTAGGCATCTCCTATAACTGAAGCTTTGGACCTCTTGACCAAACACCCTCCCTGTTCTCCCTTCCTCTGGCCCCTGGAAGCCGTCAGTGTTCCCTGCGCTTCTATGCACAGAGATTTGGGTCCCACAAGAGGTGAGTATGTGACTCTTGTCCTTCTCTGCCTGCCACTCTGATTCTAGTTGAGAGGTCCCAGTGTCTTTGGTCTTCGTTTCAGGTCTTTCAAGTCGCCTACGTCATCATCAAAGCGGCCAATGCCCCTCGGCCTGGAAACTGGATCCTGGAGCGTTCCCTGGATGGAGTCACCTTCAGCCCCTGGCAGTACTACGCTGTCAGTGACACAGAGTGCTTGACACGCTACAACATCACGCCAAGACGAGGGCCACCCACGTACCGAGCTGACGACGAAGTGATCTGCACCTCCTATTATTCCAGACTTGTGCCCCTGGAGCACGGCGAGGTATCCCGATGGTCTCCCTGGTTCCCATGGCAGGGATGGCTTGTGCTCAGCTGAGCTCCTGCCTCCGAGGTTAAGGTAGTCCTTGTAGGAGCCAGTGTCAAAGCCCCAGAGCTGATCATTCTCAACACAATCTGGCTCTGTTTAAAGTAGCCGTGTGTGGTGTCTGTTATGATGAATTGTCCTAAGATCCCACTTCATTAATTGTCCCCCTCCTGGAAGACCCTGAGTCTCCACTGCAGTGACCACTACCCCTCTTCCCTCCAGGACACCAGGGCAGGAACGTTTGCTCAGATACTAAAGACAGAGTCATACTGCTTGGGAGGCAAAGACGGGTGTCCAGTCTCCTCCTGGGCGGATGTGGAGGACTGGGGATGGCCACGGAGCGTCCCAGCGCAGGGCTCCGCACGCGCCGCCTGTACGCACTTCTGTGTCATGGGGGCGGAGTGAAACCAGCTGATGCTTTAGTAACACTGGCCTTGGAGAGGACGGGGAGCGGCAGGACTCCGAGGAGCCTGCGCTGCTGCCGAAGCGGGGATGAAGGAAGGGGCAGTTCGTCAAGGCTTTCTGGCGTGTCTTGCTGTCTTTCCCCTACCTGTTCAGAGTACTTGGAGTTTGCTTCTCAGAAACTGTAGACTGATAACAGATGTTAAATTTTCCTCCCGCACTGGAAGAGGTGCCCTGTAAAAGACTTTTTTTTTTTTGTTTTTTTAACACTATGGATAATTTCTGTCAGGTGAGCAGCACTTACCATGCGATGTCCCCAGCTCATTTTTTAAATTTTGGTTTTGAGGCAGGGTCTTGTTGAGTCGCCAAATTGCCCAGGTTGGGCTAGAACTCGCGATCCTCTTGCCTGAGCCCCCTAGCATGCTGGAATTAGAGGTCTGGACCTCCAGGCCTGGGAGAAATTCTTAGAAGAGCTTAGTTGCTTGGTTTTGATTTCAATTAGTATCTGTAGAGGTGATGTCTCAAAGCCGAGCAACCAGGGCTGTGTGCTGTGCGTGAAAATGGACGTCTGTTTCCGTCGCTGTCTTTGTCTGCAGATACACACGTCCCTCATCAATGGCAGACCCAGCGCGGACGACCTGTCACCCCAGCTGCTGGAGTTCACCTCCGCGCGGTACATCCGCCTCCGCCTGCAGCGCATCAGGACACTCAACGCAGACCTCATGACCCTCAGCCACCGGGACCCCAGAGACATCGATCCCATTGTCACCAGACGGGTGGGTGTGTGGCGGCCTCCGACCTTGGGAAATGGCACGCAGCCCTTTCTTCCTCCGCTGTCTGTTGGCTTTGCAAGTTGGCTTCTTTTTCTTCCCAGCTGTGGCATCTGTCTCGCTGAAGATCGTTGTCTGTCCTGTGATACAAATTCCACGGTCCCGAGATGGCCCTGACGTCATGTTCTTAGGTCTCTCACAGTGAGGCAGCCTGTAGTGGTCATACCCTATTTCCGTTCAATGAAGAGTTCTTTTTTTGTTTGTTTGTTTTTAGTTTTGTGATAATATGCAGAGATTTTAAGGGTCAAGTGGTGTTTAAGGGTTTAAGATTTAAGGGTCGAGTGGTGTTTCTCTGTGCCGAGTGTGGTGAAGCATTTATGTGCCAGCCGCCCTGGTGTCTACGGGTTGGCAACCCCTTGGGGAGTCACTTTGTTTTTCTCTGGCGACTTACTTTGAGCGTGTTGCTTACTAGTATCTGATGAGATTTTGTGTCTGTGTGCAAAGCAAGCTAATGTAGGGTCTCCTGATGTCTGGGCTAGGAAATGTGCCCACGTGTCTTGCATATAAGCCCTCCGCCAGGTGTGTTTGTAGTGTGACAGTCTCCCTGTGCTAGGATGAGTGGCATTACAATTTTGGTGACGTCTAGTGAGACAGGATGATTGCGCATGTAGAAACTCTACAAAACAAGTCCTCAAAATGAGTGAATTCAGCAATATTGCAATTTACAGAGGCCATCAATAAAATGAATCACATAGAAGAAATATGAATGTTCTAGCAGATGTCTAAAGAACTGGAGACAGGAAATAAAAACTTTGTTCTGCTAGTGGTTTTTATGCATCTGAGATCGTCGTGTTTGAGAACATGTTGGCTTGTTCGTGATAGATTGCCCTTCGTACGTATTGCTGTGTTCCCGTTAGGAGTAACATTAGGGTCTCAACACTGTGGATCTTGAAGATGCTTCTGCTTTGGTGTAAGATGCAACCAAGTTGGAAAATTCTTTCAGATGCTTTTGTCTTAAAGAGCTAATTTGAACATTATTGATTGTAATTGAGCCCAGAAATTCTTTGTGTGTGAAATATAACTTTAAACGTGCACGTAGTATTAGGTTATCGATAACTCATAAGCCAGCGGGGTATGTGTGTGGTGCCAACACTGTCTTTTCCCGAATTGAAGAGGTTTTGCTTTCTGTGTGTTTCTCTTCTCCTCAGTATTACTACTCCATTAAAGACATTTCCGTCGGAGGGATGTGTATTTGCTACGGTCACGCCCGCAGCTGCCCGTGGGATGAGACAGTGAAGGTGAGCGCCTCTCCTTCCCTGTTGACTGAAACGTCTGCCTACAACTTGTAGCTGTAATGTCTTTTCTTTCTGGTTTCGCAATACTAAACCAAGACAGAATGGAGGGCATGTGTTAGCATGATACTAAGTGAATAACACGGCGTCTTCTCCCAAACTTCCTGTTTTCTCCCAATTTTCAGTTTGTACTTCTTGAATAGAATTATCATTTTAAAAAACTAATTGATTAGTTTGTTCATTCATTTTCCCGGTGCTGGGGATTGAGTCCAGGGCCCTTGCACATGAATCACATGCTAGATAGTTCTAAAGTACTGAAAGGTTTATGAATGAAAACGGGACAGGTATGAAAAAGAAAAGTAGGAGATGAGTATGGTAAGGCAGGCCCGGGGTCTCTGCACTCTGGGAAGCTGAGGCCGGAAGGTGCAAAGCTTGAGCCCAACTTTGGGAACTTAGGGCGGATTGAGCAAGATCTTGTCTCACAATCTTACAAACAAAGAAAAGGATGAGACTATGGATATAATTCAGGGTGGAGAGAGAGAGAGAGAGAGCTTAAAGAAAATTGTTAATAAGAACTTCCAGGCTGGAGGAACGGCTCAGCGGTTAAAGCACTCGCTTAGCAAGCGCAAAGCCAAGTGCTAAGTTACCCGAGTTCGATTCCCCAGCACCACGTAAGCTGGGCGTGGTGGCACATGCCTGTAATCCCAGCACTCGGGAGGCTGAGGCAGGAGGATTGCCCTGAGTCCAAGGCCAGCCTGGGCTCCATACTGAGTTCAGGACCATCCTGGACTACAGAGTGAGACCCTGCCTCAAAAAAAAAAAAAAAGAAAGAAAGAAAGAAAGAAAAAAAAAAGAATTTCCAGTGCCTTAAAGTCAACGCATCTTTTAGAAAACCTTCTCAGCTCACCCGTGTTTAGTCTTTGTCTTGTCCCTCTTGGTGTGTGTGTGACCTGGTCGTTGGACATACCCTGCTCTAACAGTTCAATCCTAGTTTGTTTGAAGTGGTCACACGTCCCCACTTCTGAAGTCTTGTCCCATATGTGACTATGATAGGCTCCCTCCCTTTTTTTTATTTTTTGAGACAGGGTCTCGCTCTGTAGTCTAGGCTGGTCCTGAACTGTCTGTGGAGCTCAGGCTGGCCTTGGGCTCACAGCAATCCTCCTGCCTCAGCTTCCCCAGTGCTGGGATTACAGGTGTGCGCCACCATGCCTGGTTCATATAGTACTGGGGAATTGAACTCAGGTACTTAGCACTTGGTAGACAAGCCCTTTAACCGCTGAGCCATTCCTCCAGCCCCTAGGCTCCCTTTTTTAGATAAAATTAAGAAAACATGCAGGCAAAGTTTTCCCATCTTGATTTTTATCTCTTTTTGTTTAGCAACTGCGGTGTCAGTGTGAACACAACACCTGTGGGGAGAACTGTGACCGGTGCTGCGCTGGCTTCCACCAGCAGCCCTGGAGGCCCGGCACTGTGTCCTCGGGGAACACCTGCGAAGGTCAGTGCGTTCCGCAAATGTCAGGTTTATTTCCCGTTCGTGTGTTTCAGCTTCTGGTGTCTTAGCAGCTTTTGCAGGGAGTAGATGATATGTTCCCGCCGAAATCCGAGTGGTGCCGTGATGTTGCTGGTCACCTTAGTACCGTTTAACCTGGAAGGCTCAATGCGTCTATCCACATGTGCTGCTTTGCGCTGAGTCCCCTTCCTACAAACACATTTATTCTTTATTAAATTGGGTTTATTTTTCAAATTTACACATTCACCAGGCACAGTGGCTCACGCTTATGATCCTGAGCACTCAGGAGGGTGAGGCAGGAGGATTGCTGTGAGTTTGAAGCCAGCCTGGGGCTACTTAGTGAGTTCAGGACCAGCTTAGGCTACAGAGAAAGACCCTTTCTCAAATAAATAAACACATAATAAAAGTTTTTGAAAATACGCAAGATACTCCAAAGGTCCCAACATCTGCTACCATGTCGCAGTACAGGGTAGAAATTATGACGCATCTCCCGCCTTCCTATTGTTTCTTTTTATTATTTCGTCTTGGAAGTTGTATTGCAGATAAAGCATCTTCCCACCCTCGAGGTGGCTCTTGGCCAGAGGTGATACAGAACCAGCGCCCTCTGTCGACCACTCTTGTGGCTGCCTTCATGGTCCTGTTGGTTGAGCTCAGGGCCTTGCACATGTTAAGCAGCATGCCCTGTAACCCCGGCCCCACATCCTTTAGTATTTACCAGTGTATCTTTCAAATCTTTCCATGTTAGCAATTTGAAATGCTGGGTTTTCTTTCTTTCTCTCTCTTGTTTTCTTTCTTTCTGTCTTTCTTTCTCTTTCTTTCTTTCTTTCTTTCTTTCTTTCTTTCTTTCTTTCTTTTTCTTCTTTCCTAGTACTAGGATAGGACCCAGGGCCTTCACACCGAGCTACATCCGCAGATTGTCCTTATTTTTTTAATTATTGAGGCTGGGTCTCACTGAGTTTCCTGGGTCTGGGCTTGAACTTGCCAGCCTCCTACCTCCACCTCCCAGGGTGCTGGTGAAACACTGGTTGCGAAGGCAGTTGCCCAGAACTTTGTTATAGACTGTAATATACTTGCTTAGTTGCGTCAGTAGGTAGCTGGTGGTTACATCTGTTGTCCCACCGGGTGGGGCGGCCTGTTGCCCTGAGCCCGTCGTTTGTCAGTGTTCGGCTTCCACGCCTGAGCCCTGACAGTGCACAGCGGGGTCTCACGGACTCACCTACTTCCAGTTTTGGTAACTCTCCCCAAGTGTGCCCCTCCATAGTGCCTGCGTCCTATTGAAATTAGTCCTGCTGGGATTCCAGTTGTGTCCGTGACCACAGAGGCTTCCTTGCGGGAAGGTCCGTATGTCCTCACGGAGATGCTAAAATGTCCTTCCAGAGTGCAACTGTCACAACAAAGCCCAGGACTGCTACTATGATGAGAACGTGGCAAAAGAGAGGAAGAGCTTGAACGCTGCGGGGCAGCGCAGCGGAGGGGGCGTGTGCATCGACTGCCAGCAGCACACTATGGGAGTCAACTGCGAGACGTGCGTGGACGGCTACTACAGGCCGCATAAGGTGCGCAAGCACCCTGCCTTCCTCCGCTGGCGGAGAGCCTGCCGGCCACAGCCTCTGGCTCAGACTGGCGGCCATGACTGCTACCCCGTGTGTGCTCTGCTAGCCACGCCCTTCGCATTTCTGCTTCTGTGCCCAAAGTCGAGGGCACTGTGATCTGCCTGGGATCCCTGAGCCCACAGCGTACGCGGCACTGTGGGTTCACCAGGCCCAAGAGTCACGCAGCTGTGTCTTACCCGTGGAATAGGCAGGATGACCCATGAATTTGTGAGTTGGCCCTGTGCTTGGTGACTTCGGGATGCCAAATCTGTGTTTCTATGATTTGTCTCATAGCATTAGTTTTACATCCCATATTGCGGCAAATTATTAAACTGAGCAAATACATTTTTATATTAAATTGTATACTTTTAATATTTTAGCATGCATGGCAACTTCTGGGTCCCCCTGTAGCCAGTCAGTTCTCCGTTGGCTTCACGTGGAGTTGCCACATGGGACCGTGGGTTGGTCTGGTTGTAGGTAATGCTAGAGAGAAAAGCCTCTGAGACCGGAGAGCTGACTGCTGTCACCATCTAAAGGTTGTTGGGGACACCACACAGTACAGCACCATTTCTCAAAAATACACAGTCTGTGTTACCCAGAGTCACTTTAGTAAAAAGCCCATGTCGTATCGTTGCTGTGGCCATCTGTGTTATTGATCCAACCATTGCCAGAGTTGCTGTGATTTCTGATAAGGTAATCCAGGACACCCTCTGCCTGCAGGTCTCCCCCTACGAGGACGCACCCTGCCGCCCCTGTGACTGTGACCCTGTGGGGTCCCTCAGTTCCATCTGTGTTAAGGATGACCTCCAGGCTGACTTGCATGATGGTAAGCAGGCAACTCGCTTTCGGTCCCACCATGAATTTCCTTTTTCTGGGAAACATCAGATCTGATACTGCTGCTCTGGCTGCGGAGCCATCTGGGGATTAGTCCCTTGTTGGTGCGATGGGTCAGTCAGTATTTAAACAAGGGTCAGGACGTTTTCTGGAGCCCGGGGAATGTGTATTTGGGCAAAATGACCAAGGTCTCACTCGCAGCTGACACTAACAGACACGTGCAAAGGCCACGTAATGTTGGAGAGGAGAGTGCTATGGACGTAAGGCAGACTTAAGAGTTCTGCTGGGCTTGTGATCACAGTGCTCTGGGAGGCTGAGGCAGGAAGATCACAAGGTCGAGCCCAACCTGGGCGCTTAGTGACGTACTGAGACTTGTTTCAACATAAAAATTTTAAAAAGAGATGGGGAAGGAGCTCAGTGCGAAGCAGGAATCGTGACTGCAGGGAAGTGGGGTGTGGAGGTGACAGTGTCGGGGCTGATGAAATGACGCTGAGCAGGTCATTGGGCATTTAATATAAGGAGAAATAAGGCTCCATGGGAGTCGTATGCAGAACACAATGAGTGGCAGTCGATCTGTTTGGCTCTGGAAGATGCTCCAAGGGCTTCTGTGGCACGGTCTCACAGGCAGGCCTGTCTTCCAGGTCACCTGGGGCATGTCAGAGCACTTCCATTTCAAAAACTAGCAGATGGACTTGTAAACAAAAGCCAGAGTCTCCCGTATAGATTGTGTCTGTCTGGAGACTTCTGTGACCCCATCTACCACCAGGCCACTGGCAGCCATGATCGCTTTGACCAGCCTGGGTGTGTTTGCCATGCAGGGTCCTTCCAGGGGCGCAGCTGGCCCGATTCTTGCTTCCAAAGGTTACACGGGCGGGGATTGTGGTGGTGGTTACCCTGACTGGGGCTCATTTGAAAATACAGAACCTAAAGTTTGCAGCCACAGCAGAATAGATTTTCATTTTAGCCCACCTGTGGGCAGGGACAGTAGCCCAGGCCAGAGAGTGGACTTGGCCAAGGTCATTTGGTCGGAGGAGTCTGAGCTGGCATTAAAGTTAAGGGATGCTGTTGGTCCCTCTCTGCCTTTGTGCCTGTGTATTTTATTTAAAAGTTTGTAATCTCTCTCTATCTGTCTCTCTCTCTCTGTCTCTCTCTCTCTCTCTCTGCAATACTGGGGATTGAGCCCAGGGCCTTTGTGCCTGAGCTCCATTGTAAATTCTTTATAAATCTTTGTATTTGAGACAGGATCTTGCTGTGTTGCTCAGTTGCCCTTCCTCGGCCTCCCAGAGTGCTGGGGTGACAGCTGTGTGCCACCAGGCTCATCTGCTTTTATAGTTGACTGCCCCCATAGGTCTCCTAGTGACACACCACAGTTCTGTTTGTGGTGGCAAGGCGGTCACCGTCTGATGGCAGGATGTTGTCCTTGTCCGTGAAGGTCCTTCTTACCCTTAGCGGCCACTTCTTTCTTCTCTCTACCCCTCGCCCAGCTTCTGGAGCCCAGGCCACCACCAACCTGCCTTCTCTGAATGGATTTGCTTATTCTGGGTGTTTAATGTGCATGGAACTGTGCGCGTGCTGCAGTGTCTTCTTAGGGTGGCCTTCTTCCACTTGGTGCCATTTTTTCAAGTGGCATCCATGTTGTAGCACGTGTAGCATTGCATCCTTCTCTGTTGCTGAATAATATTCCACCTGTGAACATACCTGAGTTCACTTACGCTTTCATCAGCTGAGACATATTTGGGCTATTTCTACTTTTCGACTCACAAATAATACTGCTTTGAATATCTGTGGACATACAGGGATGATCAACATAATATGGGAAATGTTTAATTTTTAAAAATTTTTAAATGACACGTGGTCATGAATCCCCCTCAGAATCCTCAATTTGAGCACTTAGCCCTTGTTCTTGACACTCTCTGAAGCAGTTCTGGAAATCCACCTGCGGCTTTGTGAGGCTAGCGAATGCTACTGCTCAGTGCTGTCCAGCGGAAAGGCAGGCTTGTAAAAATATGACGGCGTGTCCACGGCCACCATATTCACCAGATCTGGTGCCTGCCATGTGACTTCAGGCTGTTCTCCAAAGTCAGAATGACCAGGAAAGGTCAACATTCTGAATCAGTTCGAACGTCGAGACAGCCACAACTGCGCCACTACAGGTGGTCAGCAAAGAGGACTGCGGAGCTGCTCCAGAATGGGGCCAGGACGGTGGGGTGAGTGTGTTTAAAGTGAGGAAGGGAAAGATTTCAGAGGGATTCATGGCAATATGTCTTTTGCTATAATATCCTTTTTTTAAGTTTGAGCATTGAAGCTATATTTCTTTCATCTCATCCCATGTATTTTTCCTGGAGTGCGCACCCGAAAGTCAGTGTGGGAGTGACGCAGGCCGTTTAGAAGATGTTTTCCAGAGCTGCTGCACCATGTGGCTCTGACACCATCTCCCTGGGTTCCATCTCATTTTCTTTCTTTAAACCAGGACTTTGGCCACCATTGGCCTGAGGGCCAAATCCAAGCGCCTGCTACCTGCTCTGTGAGTATGTTTTTTCTCGGACAGGTCCTCGCTGTTGCTGTTGACTGCCTGCCGCTGTGTCCGCAGCCAGCTGAAGAGTCGCGGCAGAGACCCTGGCCCAAGGCTGAGCTCGTTGGGACCTGCCCTTGGTCTCCTCCTGCCCTCGCGTTGGGTCACTGCCACTGCTTTCTCTCCAGGGAAGTGGCCAGGCCAGTGCCCGTGTAAGGACGGCTACGCAGGAGAACGGTGCGACCGCTGCCAGTTCGGCTACAGGGGTTACCCGGCCTGCGTGCCCTGCGACTGCAGCCCCGCTGGCAGCCTCAATGACGACCCGTGTGCGGAGCCGTGTCTGTGCAAGGTCAGTGCCGGGGGCCTGCGGTGCTCTGAGCTGCTCTGGTGATTCTCTCCTTCACCTTGAACACGCGTGTCCTGCCATCCTTGGTGCCTGCTGAGGCAGTCCTGGAAGCCGTCTTGGCTGAGAGCGTTGGGGATTTGGTCAGAATTAGAGTGAGTGCTGCTGCTAGGTGCCACCCACGGGGTGGCGGGCTTGTGAAACGTAGCAGCACATCCTCCTCCGCCTCACTCTCCACATCTGCCACCGACCCAGGTGACCCGTCCTTGCAGAAAACAGTGAGGTTTCAGCAGGACATCCTCCCCTGGGGGCACAGCGTGCCATAGCTAGCTGGCGGCATTATGTGTCCTTGGCCTTTGAGCGGTTTCTGGTTTCACTTGCTGGTATTTCTGGGCAGTGGCCATGTGTTCTACAGGCATTTCTGTGACTTCTTAGGTGGAACCCAACACAGCCTGCCGTTTCTGTGACCTGGCTTCATTCCTCTGTGACATTCTTTTCCAGCTTTGTGTCTAGAGAACTGGGCAAATGCTACATCTCAAATGCTAACACTCATCCAGTGCAGCTCTGGTATCTTGGACCTGTCTAAAGACGGAATTGGGCAGTCCTAATAGATGCACTCAGAGGTCCCAGGAGGGCAGTGTGGCCCTGGGGTATGAGCAGCCATTCCCCTGGAATTCTTAGTTTTCCCTTTGCGTTTGTTCTCACAGAAGTAGAGTCATAAGCACGCGTTGTATGTTTGCAGTACCCAAACTTTTTGGTACCGGGGCCAGTTCCATGGAAGGTAATGTTTCCATGGATGGGTGGAGGGTTTGTTTCAGGATAATTCAAGTGCAGTGCTCTTACTATGCATTTCATCTGTTACTGTGACACTGCAGTATACAGTGACATAGTCTGCTACTCTTCCAAACAATAACCTGTGTCCCCCAGCGGTGGCACCCCCACCTCGGCTCCCCCTCTGATCGTCAGTCATTGGGTTCCCATAAGGAGCATACAGCCTCCATCCCTCACTCGTACAGCTCACAGAAGAGTTGGCACTCCGGCGAGAGCCACATGCTGCTGCTGCTCTGACATGAGGAACCCAGGGGTCACAGGAGCGCTGGGAGCAGCCATCAGTGCAGACAGGGGTTTGCGAGCTGCCTTTGCTCACCGCCTGCTGTGTGGCCCAGTTGGGGCCTCCTAAAAATAATCCTGAGCATTTATGAGCAGGACAAACAACTATAGAGCCCTGTACAGACGTCTGCAGATGTCAAAGGCTTGCCCTTCTAGCAAAAATGGAAGCCAAACACCAAGCCAGAAACATTCGTTTATGTGCAATGACCAAGCTCTTAAGATCCTCCGCCCCACTCCTGGTACGAAAGCTAAGCTGTAACTACTGTTCTGGAAGCAGTGACCTCATCGTGAGGCTTCTTGCGTGTTTGAGCACTTCCTCATTTACATGTGCATGTAGCTCACCCGATCCCCTCCTTGCTGACATCCCGGAATGTCCCTTTCTTCGTCCCGTGGGGGCACGTGGGTTGCCACAGCCACCTTTACGTTGCCACTTGCAGGACAATGTGGAGGGTACACACTGCGACCGCTGCAGGCCCGGCTTCTACAACCTGCAGGAGAGGAGTGCCCAGGGCTGCTCCGAGTGCTTCTGCTTCGGCGTCTCCGGGCTCTGCAGCAGCCTTGCGTGGCCTGTCGGCCAGGTAAGTGGTGCCATTGCGGTAGCCGGATGTCACAGGACCCCCTGAAGCCATGACACCAAGATGTGAGGCAGTCCGTCCCTCCCGTTCCACTCCCGTTCCCATGGAGTCATGGGTCAGAGGCAGTTCAGACTTTCTGAAAGTGTCCTTAAACTCTCCCACTAAGCCATAAACAAGAAGTGTGATCAAAAATACAGTTACTTAAAAAATTTATTTCAGTAAAAGACACATTGTGATGAATTCTCTAGACTCTGCCTGGCTTTGAACACCCTTGTCCCACCATTCTTGCTGCTTGCTGAGGCAGTTCTGGAAGTCCTCTTGGCTGAGAGCATTCAGACGTTTGATCAGAATTATAGGGAGAGCTGCTGCCAGGTGCCACTCACGGAAAGGCGGGCACCCTTCCCCGCCTTGCCACATCTGGCACTGGCTGACTTCTGGTTCTTACCCTAGTCACCATGGCCGCTAAACGTCAACATTTTGAATGAATTCAGGACGTCAGGGCAACTGAGATAGTGCAGCTGAGACACTCAGGAGGGAAGACTTCTAGAACTCTGGAAAGTGGCAAGAGCCTTGCGTGGTGTGTCTGCAGGTGACTCGCGGCAGTGTGTCTTATACCATGTTAAGAATTTAAGTATTCACCGAATTTTTAGTTGTACCTCATGTGTTTTCCTACCAAAACAAGCTTCAGGGCATCTGGTGTTTCCAGGTGCACACAGTCTTGATGTGTACCAAGTGATGGCAAGGGGAGGAACCGGCGTATGGCGGCTGCCGGTGGTGACGGGCAGCCCACAGAGGGCGACCCCCAGGGACCTCTGCGGCCACCACAGTGCTGCGTGCTCCTCGGCCTGTGTAGGGGACTCAGGAGCAGAGTGGAGCATCTAGGATGTTACATATTTGGGTCAAAACCAGGGGCCCCAGGGGAGGCAGGTCGGCCCCCTCACGGCATTGTCTTCACCTTGCGTGCAGGCAGAGATGCCCTCACCCAGGATGCTGTTGGCCACAAGTATGTTGGACTTCAGAGTTGTTCAGCTTGTGGACTGTGTGCTCGGACACAGGGAGGTCCCTTGGGGAGGGGACCCTGCGCCACAGGGTCCAGCCTGATAACGCGCAGGTGTGAGTAGTTTCTACACTAGTTTTCAGTTGCCTGCATTTTGGCCCTGACCCACCTTTGAATTTTCCACTTGTGCCATCTTGTTAAGGCTCAAAAAGTTTCGGATACATTCTGGATTTTGAGTATTTTGATTAGGGATACTCAAATTGTGTTGAAATTTCTGCTGTTTTTCTTTCAAAACCATACCTAGCTAGGTCCATTGGCTCAGGCCTACAATCTCAGCACTCTGGGAGTCTGAGGCAGGAAGATTGCAATAGGTAGAGCTCAGTCTGGGTAAGCTTAGTGACTCAGTGAGACCCTGCCTTGAAAAGCAGTAGTTAAAAAGGGATGGGTATGTGTAGGTGTGTAGCTCAGTGTGAAGGCCCTGGGCTTGATCCCTAGTACCACCAAAACAAACAAGCCCCTGTCTATTAACACATATACATCCACAGCCTTTGTGGTTTCACTCTTATTCGCTTGAAACGATTTGGCTGTGAGGTATGCACGGCTGTTCTCAGAGCTTCTCGGTCCTTTGGCCAGTGAAGGGGCCGTGTGTGCAAGCACTAGCAGCAGCTGCTGCGCTCATTTCACTCTCGCTGAGCTTTGAGTCCATACGTTTGTTGTGAGGGCATTTGCACAGGGATGGGTGGCATCCAGGGTGACCTCTATTTCCTGATCTAGAAGTCTGGGATTTCCTCTCAGGTGAATGACATGACCGAGTGGCAGGTCACAGACTTGGTCAGTGCCCACAAGATCAAGCCCCAGCAGGTGGCAGGCGGGCGTCTTCAGGTCAGCATCAGCAGCGCTGTGGTCACGCAGGAGCTGGGAGCCAGGTACTACTGGTCGGCCCCCGAGGCCTACCTCGGAAACAAGGTACGTCCCTTGCCCCACTGTTCTGTAAGCAGTGACTTGGGATGGAGGTCTCAGAGAACGCTAAGAAAGCACTTCTAGCTGGGTATGGGAGGCTGAGGCAGTAGGGGTCACAAGTTTAAGCGCAGTCTTGAGTTGCCTCAGGGCAATTTAGTGACATATGAGTGAGACCTTGACTCAAAAATAAAAAACGTGCTAGGGAGGTAGCTCATTGTGAAGGCCCTTGACTCAACTTCTGCTTACTACTCAGTGACCACAGCAGAAGTCGTGGCCGGGCGGGGCCTGCATTGGGGACAGGTGGCTTCGCTGAAGCCCCTCAGGCCTCTCCCAAATGGCAGATCTAGTGCGTTGCTTTCCTGCGGGGCGGGCAGCAGAATCAAAATGTTGAGACCGGTCATGGGTCACACTTCTCATAAACCTCCTGGATTATTTACGTAAAATAAATGTCTGTCGTGTAATTGACAAGATGCTGTGGTCGTTTTTCTTGGAGCCTCCGAGAAGTGCTCTGCAGTGACACTGTGCACTTGGCCAGTGCTGGTTACACGTGGCATCCGCACCTTACCTCCCCTTAGTGTGCATTTAGCACCTCTGGTGGCCATGGAGCCAGCTTGCAGCTGGTCGTTTCCTGATGGTTCTAGTGGCCACTTCCGCTAACTCAGGGCCAGGATGGCCCCCGCCTTGGGGTTCACTCTCAAGTTCTCATTCCAGCTGACTGCATTTGGTGGGTTCCTGAAGTATACGGTGTCCTATGATATTCCCATGGAGACAGTGGACGGTGACCTCCTGTCTTACGCTGACGTCATCCTCAAGGTGATTGAGCACTTTTGTAGCAGAGCTTGGGGCTTGCTGGGGTGTCAGTGTGACCTCCAGCAGTGGCTGGGGAGGGAGTCCCAGCAAGGAGACTGTGGCTGGGTGACGATTCTGACTCATCCTCTTGGCTGGATAACACCTCGACTGGGTGGGTATGAGAGTCTGTCTTGGGGTCCTTCCTGTCATCAAGAGGAACCCCCGTTGCTTTTCTTGCCATCCTATGGTATACCTGGCATGCCGCATTTCAGAGGAGATGAGGGTTTGCACTGATAAAACTACCCTTCTGCCGGCCTGTAGTCCCAGCACTCTGGGAGGCTGAGGCAGAAGGATTGCAAATTCTAACCCAGCCTGGGCAACTTTGCGAGTCCTTGTCTCAAAAAGTGAAGTGGTCTAGGGTGTAGTGGAAGGCCCTGGCTTCCATCACCAACACCACAGAAACAACGAACAAAACAGAACATTAGCGTGGGTCTCCTCAGTCTCTTTTTTTCCTTCCACCTTTCTGTCTCTCCGGGTAGATGGTTAGGCAAGGCTGGCAACAGGCAAATGGGAGACAAGTTGCCCCTTGTCCCCAGCCTGTCTCCGTCTCTGTGTCCTCATTCCCCACAAAAAGCATCAGCCCAGCCTCCTGCAGGGGTCTCTTGCATTTGTGGGTTCCTAGCACTGTGGGAGGCTGAAGCAGGAGGATATCAAGTTCAAGCCCAGGCTGGAAAATTTAGCAACTTACTGAGACCCTGTCTCAAAATAAAACAAACAAAAAAAAAAAGAGCTGGGGATATATCTCAGGGCAAAGGCTCCATCAGCGCCAGAGGAATTTAAAAAAAAAAAAAGTAGAGTAGGTGAGCGATCTCCACCCAGGCTGGTTCTGAACTCACTTCATAGCCCAGGCTGCCCTTGGACTCAGGACAACCCGCCTGCCTCAGCCTCTAGTGCTGGGATTACAGGTGTGCTCCACCACGGCCAGCTTTTTGTGGTGCCGAGATTCAGGGCCTTCCCCTTGCCAGGCAAGCCCTTTAACCACTGTGCCATTCCTCCAGTCCAACTGTTCTTTTTCTAAGACCCCAGCAAAGCACACAGACTGTGGGTTCGCTGGCTTCCCTCTGGAGGGACTGCAACGCGACACTTTTCTGTGGTTAATCCTGGAGTAAGACTTGCCTGCGCATTGCCAGTTTGCCACAGAACGTGGCCGCAGGTGGAAAGGGTGCTGCTGCAGGCGGAGCTGGAGTGCATGTGTGGCCCCTCCCTCTCGTTTCCGGATGCCAGGGGAATGGGCTCACGCTGAGCACGCAGGCTGAGGGGGTGTCCCTGCCACCCTACGAAGAGCACTTCAGCGTCGTGAGGCTGGTGCCCGAGAGCTTCCGCCACTACAGCACCGGGAAGGAGGTTGACCGTGACCGGCTCATGGTTGTCCTCGCCAACCTGTCGCAGCTCCTCGTCAGAGCCAGCTACAATTCTGCAAAAGTGGCACTTTCCAGGCACGTAGTAAGCAGGGAGGGAAGCCAAGCCTCGGGGCACAGGCCTGTCATCCCGGCACTCTGGGAGGCTGAGGCAGGAGGATCGCAGGGTTAAGCCCGTCCCGGACAACTTAGAGACTTAGTGAGACCCTGTCTAAAAGATCAGAACTAAAATATGGGCTGAGAATGTAGGTCAGTGCCAAGGTCCTGGACTTGATCCCTGGTTACTACACACACACAGAAATACTGATAGTGGTAGTAATAGTAATAATAAATAAATAAAAAGAGAGGGAAAACTTAGGGTGGGTGGGCTGGTCTTTATTATTATGTATTTTAAACTTAATGTATTTTACCTGTATTATATTAAGAATACAGTTAAAGGAGCTAGCTGTTTTAGAAGTATTTTTTACCAGTTTTATTGAAGGTGGAAGATGAGTTATCTGTGACACATTACTAGTTGTCTGTCACAAGCATGTCTAGTAGGAGGCTGACCTGACATTAGGCTCAGAGCCTCCCTGGGACGTGTCTAAGACACGCTGGAAGAGTTAACAGTTGTCTGGACCATGTTACATCCGGGTCTCTGTCTCTTGATGACGAGTCTTAGTTTGGCACACTTATTCCAGTTTGTGTCAATGTGTGGTCATTGCATTACCTTTACAAGGTCAGTTTGTGGCTGTACCCAGCCAAACATGATGTTGGAATGCTAGTAATGTACCATAAGTCGTTCAAGGAGCATGTCTGTGATAAGGTGGTCCGAGGGAGGATTTTTGTGAAGTGCTTCCATTTCCCATAGGCAGTGTCAGACCTTTCCCCAGGCAGCCTACAAGGAGCATGGATGGCAGCTGTGCGGCCTACACTGGAGGCATTTCTAGGGAAGAGGGCTGGGTGGATCCCAGGAATGCTGGGAAAACCTTTAATTACAGAACTCACATGGCCATGTTGTTTGAGTTCAGTCCTTTTGGGAACCCACCTGCGTTGAGGTGAGAAATGTCATTTGCAGGTGTCTCTTTCTAGGTTGGATGCCGTCTCTCTGGACATAGCAAACCCCAATGCCATAGACCTGGCAGTCACCACCGATGTGGAGCACTGTGAATGTCCCCAGGGGTATACAGGGACCTCCTGTGAGGTACTGTCTCTTCTCTTCCTGTCGTCTTCCTCAGGGAAAGCAGTGCACCAGAGTTGACGTAGTGATGCTTGCCTGAATTTTAACTTTAGAAACTCAATGTTTCGTTCAGACTTTTTTGGATAATAGGAATATTGGAAGTCACATTATTTAACGAGGTCAGAAAAAAAAATAGAAAAGATAAATATGTTTCCCTGTTTAGGGGAAGTTGAGGGGCATGTTTTACAAACGCGTAGTGAAGAGGCTGATGGCAGTACTGTGCTGACCTCTCTTGCAGTCCTGCCTGCCCGGCTACTACCGCGTGGACGGGATACTCTTCGGGGGACTCTGCCAGCCCTGCGAGTGCCACGGGCACGCGTCAGAGTGCGACATTCACGGCGTGTGCTTGGTGAGTGTGCAGCTGAGACTTGGGTCCCCTCCCCCTCCACGGCCCCTGGTCATGTGGGTGATTTTGACAGAGCGCTTCCTCCCTTCATGGGACAGCCCAGGCTCCACAGCCCTGAAGGAAACACGCAGCTTCAAGCTCATGTCCTGAAGCGCTCCCTGCTTTAAAAATAATAATAATAATAACTTTTTTAAGGGAGGCGGATGATGGGGGTGATTTGAGCATCCCTGACCTGAAAAAAAAAAGTCCTGAATCTGAAATGCTTCCAAAGAGGAGATTTTTTTTGAGGATAATCTGACCCTATAAAGAGAAAATTCCACATGTCTTGTGTGAGGAATCTGAGTTAGAACGCAGGCACGCTGAAGTTAGTGGACGGCGTTGCCTCCAGGCTGTGAGTTTGGGGGCATAGGAGATGAAGTAGTTTCATGTGTAGCTTTGGTTATATATTACATGTATGTATGTATGTAAATATGGTCATATGTATGCATATATAGTTATATGCATAACAGCATAATTACATTAATATTATGAGACTTGGGTCTCATAATAATTATATTATGTATCATATATATATTTTTTTCTTATTCCCAAACCCGAAGAAGTCCAAATCCAAAATCCAGAAGAAAGTTTTGACCCCAAGAAAAGCTCAGCCTGAGGTGAAAAAGGGTATATGATATTATTCCAGTGTTTTATTAGTAAAACAATGAAAGGCGATTGTTTAGCAAGATTACAAAGCAGTGTAACAACAAAAAGTTGTCCACTGGTTACATACCGAAGATTGAATCTTTTCCACACAAGCGCTGGTGTTTTCAGCACTGCACAGCCTGGCGTACGTACTGCACAAGGAATAACACAGCCGTGGTTGTCACACCCACAGGAGGCGTTCTAGTTAGTTGGGAAAACATCTCCTTGTGCCGTGCACCAGCTGTCCACCTGAGCAGAGCTCCATACCAGGAAGCTTTGTGTCCCATGCAAAGTTATCAAAAGTGTTGCATGAAGTCACCTCCAGGCCTGTGTGTAAGGCACATGGGGGCAGTACCCCGGCGGGTGTGAGGCCCGTCTCCAAGGTCTGTCGTCACTTTATGCAGATCCTCCCAAACCTGAAAACGTTCCCAAAGTCCAGAACCCCTCCTGGTCCTTGGTGTCTCCCGGTAGGAGAACTCAACCCGCACTGGCTTCCCGTGTCCTGAGAACTGGGTGTATGGTCTCCCCCAGACTCCCTTCCCTTCCGTTTCTTGGTACGAGGTGCCGTGTTTTGTTTTATTTTTCCTACACTTGACATCCCCTTGTGCAGGTGGGAAGTCTGGTCCCTGTTACTTTTGGCTAAGCAAAAATTCTTAGGCTCCTTGTTTATACATTTTTTAAAATTCAAGAGCCCGAAGAAAAGGATTACCAACCCTCCCTCCTGTAACTTAGCACCTCCTTGTTTTAGCCCTTTGTATTCGTGTGTTTGAGCTCAAACTTCAAGGTGCCCACAGGTATGTCCAGAAATTCTCTAAGGCAACTGTTAGGTCATAGAGGACGCAGGTGAAACCACGAGATGACCAGCAGCGGGGGGACGCGAAGTGGGAGTTGATTACCCGTGTGACCTCGTGCCTGGGTAGCGAGGGCAGGTGTAAGGCCCAGGTCGTAGGGTGGCAGCGCTTACGTAGTGTGGGTGGAGCAGCCAGCAAGAGGGTTGGGGATTGGGCTGTTCAGCTAGTGCATGGGCTGGGGATTGGGCAGAAGAGGACAGGGGAGCAGCCTGGTAGATGGGGAGAGCGGGCAGGTGGCCACAGGGGTGTGGAATTGGTCTTCACTGGCAGTCAGGCCTGTTACCATTCGTTGGCCCACTGCCAGGGGGAGGAAGCTTGTCTTGTTTTGGGTCAGGAAAGTTGGTCCTGCCCGAGTTGAATAAGGGGACCTCTGGACCAATGTTACGGACAAGCCAGGTTCTACGTGTGGGAACAGCCAAGTCGTTCCGCACAGGAGACATCTCGGCTGATGTCTCTCCTTGTGTCTATGTTGCAGGCCTGTGCACACAACACCACCGGGGCCCACTGTGAGCAGTGCCTGCCTGGCTTCTACGGCGAGCCTTCCCGAGGGACCCCCCAGGACTGCCAGCCCTGTGCCTGCCCCCTCTCGACGGCCTCCAACAAGTAAGCCTCGAGGCTCTACCATCCGAGGTCCCCGCATTCTGTTGTTGCAGAGTGAGACATCGCAGGTTTTCTGTGGGATTTTGCCCATAGCAGTAATGATTCAGATTAGACATGGAGAGAGTCAATTAGCATCTTTTAAAAAGCTCGACCTATTGAGTGATGCAGGAAAGCCATGTGATAGGGAAGATGTGTGCTTACTCTCCTCTGGCGGTCACTCCTTCACAAGTCCACAGTCGGGAGGTAGAGAGGACTCAAGGTGAATAAGTCCTTGTCCCCTAGCCTTGCTGGCACCTCAGTTACTTTCCCGTCAATGAGATGCAATACCCAACACCCTTACCTTAAGGCACGAGAGATTTGTTTTAGCTCACAGTTTCACGTGCAGTTGAGTAGCTGTGGTGAAAGGGACTGGCTGGAGGAAGCTGTTCATCCCATGGTAGCCAGGAAGCTGGGGGAGAGGGGAGGAGCCGGGGTGGGATCACCTGCCATGTGACACCTCCAGAGACCTGCTGCTTCCACCACGCCCTGCCTCTGAGCATGAGACTTTGGAGGCCATGTTGGATCTGAGCCACCCCAGTGGGATTTTGATCTGATGCCTAAAATGTGAAATTGGGCTAAATGAAAGGCCTGCAACTGTTCATTGATTCAGCAACGATTTATTGCGAGCCTGCTGTGTGCCGGGTGTCACGGTGGGTATTCCGAGTGGCGAGCTGGGTGCCCGGTGCTGCTGGCCCCAGGGACGCAGTGTGGTCAGGACTGTAGCGGGGGCTGGTCCACCAGGCAGTACAGTACCACGCAGCCGACAGGCCAGGGATGACCCGGGGAACACTGGCGATGTGACGGGCAGCTCCTGGCATTCAGGAAGGAGGCGCTGAGGATCCAGGCCTGGCAGCACAAGTATTCCCATCCTGTTTGAGGAATTACAGGTGGCCCTGGGCTAGAAAGCGGGACAGTTGGGGACACACCTAGCAAGTGATTTGAAAGCCTCTTTCTCTAACATGCTGGGTTTAAAAAATTTTTTTTCCTTAGGATCCTAGGGCTGGAACCCAAGCTCTTCACTGTGCTACATCCTCAGTCCATTTTTATTTTTGATTTTGAGAGAGAGTCTAACCACATTACCAGGTTGCCTAGGCTGGGCCTGAACTTGTGATCTTCCCACCGCTGCCTTCCAGAGTGCTGGGATGATGGGCATGCCCCACCAGGCATAGCCCTCTCACTGGTTTAACTCTTAAGAGGCTTCATCCACTTACTCCTAATCAATTTCCCACAGGAATTTTTATTTGAAATTCCAGTGTATATATATTTAAAAAAAAAGCTGTAGGAGGCTGAGGCAGGAGACTTGCTTTGAATTCTGGGAGACTACGTAGCAAGTTTAGGACCTGCCTGGACTACAGAGAGAGACCCCATCTCAAAAACAAAAATTTAAAAAATGACACTGCTAATTACCATAACAAAATCCCTGAGGCTGGGTCACTTACAAAGGAAGATTTCTTTAGTTCACTGTCCTGGAGGTCCATTGACACGCGCCCTCATCTCCTGGGGACTTTGTGATGTCATAGTAAGGGAGGCGTGTCCAGCTTGGGCTTGATTTTTTTCTTTTCGCCCTTGATTTTTAATATATTAAAAGAAAAAGTTTAAAAAGGAAGTGCTAGTACTTACATACATGCATGAACTACATTATACATATGCTATATAGCCTGGGACAGTTTCTTTTTGCTCAAAAAAATCAAGGACAAAAACATGGTGAGCCACAGGTTGGACACACCTGTGTAGGGGACCCTGTGGGAAAACGAGAGACCACAGGTGACCAGAACCAAACACTGTTTCGGGGTCAGGCTCAGTCTTTTGTAGCAACTTACTCTCTTGAGGAGCCAACTCTGGTGGCCTGAGACTCCTCCATCCATTCTGAGGCCACACCCCCAGTGACCTCATAAACTCCCAGTAGGCCCCACCTCTTAAAGGTCCCGTCACTTCTCAAGGGTACCACCCTGAGGACCAACCTTCTGACCCATAAAGGTGTTCACTCAGCCACGCCTGAAAGATCCAGGATTGCAGACACCCTGATGGGATGGTGGGGTACTGTAGCCCTCTCATGAGAGCCTCCGCTGACTTGGAGAGGACTGAAGGGGACTGTTCAGCAGCTGGCTCCTCAGGGAGGCCTAGGAGGTGCCTGGCAGTGTTGTGTGTGAGCGCACTCATCCTGGTGTCTCCCTAGAGGGCTGGAAAATCCTAGCAGGCTTCTGGAGGAAGAGACCACTGGGTTGGGTGATGAATGCACCTGGGTAGAGGTGGGGAAGAGCAAGCGCACTGGGGACCAAGTGATGAAGGATTAGACATCAATCCCTTTCCCTGGACCTGGCACGGGGTAAGGGGGGCGGGGGGCCCTCAGGGAGGCCAGGGGCAGTGGCCCGAGGTTCTCCTGGAGGAGCGTTGAAATGTTAATGGAAAGAAGTAGGAGACTGCCTGTCGACTGTTGGGGGCCGGGACCCCTCACCCGCACTTCCTGTCCCGGCAGCTTCAGCCCCACCTGCCACCTCGATGGGGAGGACGACGTCGTCTGTGACCAGTGTGCCCCGGGCCACGCCGGAGCCTGGTGTGAGAGGTACTCGGCATGACCGCTGCTCTGGCAGCGTTTTTTAAAAATTCAATCTAAATTTCAAGTGCTTATGTTTAAATAGCTTTTAAAAAAAAGTTGTCACGTCATCAAAAACAGCCACCAGATAACTGTTCGTAAACATGGGTGCACCCGTGGTCCTATACGTGCATACAATGCGTAAGAAGCAAAAAATTTTAAACATGTATCCGGGTATAGGTTGGGAATTTTTATGTGTGATTATTACTGTGAGGATGATGTTAAAAATAAGTGTTACAATCCGTTCATTGGAAATGGATGTTAGAACTTGCTGGGAAGCTTGGCCAGGGGCACAGGCCTGTGATCCTGGCAGTTGGGGAGGCTGAGGCAGGATGATAACAAGTTAGGACTTAGCCTGGGCCATTCCATGATACTGTGAGGAAAAACTCTGCTTCAAAATCAGTACCAAAATGGGTTGAGAATACAGCTCGGCGTGAAAGGTCTGGGTTCCACCTCCAGCAAAGGCAAAGCGAGTAACTAGAGAAATACTGCTGGGAATGTGTAGGAAAGAGCCTTCCGTGCCCGGGGGCCCTTCTCGGTCCTCACAGAGGACAGTGGGGGTTGGGATTTGCACATCCCAGGTCCGACTGCCCCATGGTTCCGGGTGGTTTGGTGACTGGTCATCTTGTGGCAGCTTGACGCCACTGTATGTTGTTCCCGTGCCTAAATCTCAGGGACAGATTCTGGCCTGGCCTTTGAGAGCTGGTGACATCCCTGGAGACACCCCGAGTGGCCAGGAGTGGGTCAGGGTTGGCCCTGGAGAGACGCACACACATGGGCAAGCTTGTGGTTGTCGTATGGGTGGAGGAGCTTGCTGACCCCGAGCGTGGAGTCACACCCCTTCCTAAGCAGTTCTCAGGGGAGGGGCCCACCTGCTTTTATTTATTTATTATTTGTTTTCAGGCAGGGTCTCACTTTGCAGTCCTGGCTGGTCCTAAAACCACTCTGTAGCCCAGGCTTAGCTTGAAGTCAGGCAGTCTTCCTGTCTCAGCCTCCAGAGGGCTAAGATGACAGGCTTGCCTCACCCCACCTGGCTTCCTGCCTGCGGGGTCCCTGCGCGGTAGGTAATTCCTGGAGTAACTACATCGATTCCCTCTCGGTTCCTGTGTTCCTGTCTCGGATGCAGATGTGCAGACGGTTACTATGGAAACCCCACCGTGCCCGGGGAATCCTGTGTTCCCTGTGACTGCAGCGGCAACGTGGACCCCGCCCAGCCCGGTAACTGTGACTCGGTCACTGGGGAATGCCTGAAGTGCCGGGGGCACACAGGCGGCGCCCACTGTGAACGCTGTGCAGAAGGGTTCTACGGAGACGCCGTGACTGCCAAAAACTGCAGCGGTGAGTGCTAGAGGCTGGGGGTCGAGGTCACCCTTGCCGCGTGGTCTCTGTCCACCTCCGTCCAGCAAGCAAGGCTCTTGCCCGCAAGAGCCTTCTCGGGAGGCAGTGTAGAACGTGAGTGCTGAGTCGCTAATCAACCAAGTGTACGCGTTTAATCCTTTTTTTTGTGCATGTGGTTGCGGGGCCCTAGTCCAGGACTCCAGCACTGAGCTACGTCTCCAAACCACTTTTTAGTTTTGATATTGAGACGGGGGTCTCACTAAGTCTCTAAATTGCCCAGGCTTGGCTTCAATGTGTGATCCTCCTGCCTCAGCCTCCCGGAGTGGTGGGATTCCAGGCCTGTGCCACTGGGCACAGCTCATCCTTTACTGGCCGTGAAGGCCGATGGTGGAGTCTCACCCTGTCACTTGAGAAGGAGCCACGTGGCCCGGGCTCAGCTCGGCTGCAAGCTGGGGCTACCAAGGCACGAGGGATGTCAGGAGGTAGAGTGGGAAGTGGTGAGACCGTCACCTGGGAATTGGGAAGCATGCTGTTGGCCCGGCCCTGTGGCCTGGTCGTGAGCTCCCCAACCCAGGCCTTCTGCTGTAGTATGCTTAAGCCTTGAGGGTATGGAACAGGTAGACCCACTCACGGAGGAAAGCCAGTTTTCATTTTCACGGGGTGACAGAGCCCTGGGGTTGATACAGCCCTCAGAGATTTCCACCCCCCCGCCCCCCCCGTTCCTTCCCCCCCCCCCCCCCCCCCCCCGCAGCCTTGAAGGAGTGGGTGTGTAAAAGTGGCCATGGAAAGTCTAATTTCACGCCAGCACTTGTCTTACACTGACATTTCAGCATGGAGCCACAAGAGGGCGCTCGTGATACAGACAAAAGAATGTTATAGGCTTGGGATTTAAGTTTGAGCCCAGCCTGGGCAACTCAGCGACTTAGGGATACCCCGTCTCATAATCAGAAAGAAAAATGGACTTGGGATGTCGCTCTGTATGAAGACCCTGGACTTGATCCCCAGTACCACTGGAAGGGAAAGAGGCATATCGTAGCTCTGGACCGGCACCCTGACCATCATCGGGGCCACTCCATTGGGATGCAGGGAGCGAGGGATGTGAGCAGGGGAGGAGGCGGAGTCCTGGGTGGCCCCCGCTCAGTGTGGGGCCAGTCATTTGCCACATGCACCTGTGCACAGAGCATGGGCGGGCGTCACACACAAGATTTTAGTGCTCCCGCATTTGGACTGTTATCGGTCACATGAGGTCAGGTGTGGAATTTTCTGCTTCTGACATCATGTGCCAAGAAATCTGGGGATTTTCCAGAGTATTTCAGACTTCGGATTGTCAGGCTAGAGATGTTTGACCTGTAGTCTACGGATGAAACCTCTGTGGACCTGTGAACTTGGGTCATTGTGAAAAACTGGGGGACTTTGTGTCTTTAAATATTCATACTGAAAACAGGTAAAACTGAAGTGTTCAGCCTGAAACCACAAGTCCTTCAGGATTTGTCAGGAAATAGTCTTCAGTAAGTTATGAAATATTAACACCTACGTTGTCCGGATTCCGGTGCACCTGAACCTCAGTCCCTTTTCTCGGTGCATTTGCAACTAAGAACACGTAGCTACACTGATCCTGAAATCTCTACCGTGTGTCTTTAATGGAAATTGTCTGACAGGCTTCAATCACTTGGCTTAAAATGTTCATGGCACCCATAAGTTAGTCGAGTTAGCTTGCTAATTATTCCCTTCATAGCCTTGATATTATTTATTATTTTCTTAATATTAATAGCTTGATATTTCTTTTTCATGGTGGGAGATCTATTTTTGGTTTAACCTTCAGAAAAATGCTAAAATGTTGGTTATGTAGGTTTCTGTGACAATATATGTAGTATCCATGTACCAAGCTATCAGGTTTATCATCCATATGTAGTATACATACACATTCTATATTTGTTTTGTGATTTGGTGCATTGTGTGTGTGAATTTTTGCCCCTGGGCATGAGCGGGTCAAACTGACTATGCCCAGAAGTGACTGTCACCTGTCCTTGTGTGTGCGGTAGCCTGTGACTGCCACGAGAATGGTTCCCTCACTGAGATGTGTCATCAGGAGTCTGGACTGTGTGACTGTAGGCCCCACGTGACCGGACGGCAGTGTGACCGGTGCCTGGTAAGAGGCTTCCTGGCCATTGAGGGCAGCCAAGCATCTGTCCAGGCCATGTTGCTGCCACCGTGGCCTGGGCACTGAGGAGGCTGACTTGGGGTGGTGGGAAAGGGAGCCCTCCCTCTGCCGGGCTGGCAGATGCTGTGGTCCCCCATCCAGGGAGCAGGTGTCCACGAGAGTGGAGTGACGTCATGACCACTTTGTGCTTCCCTGGGGCATTGTGGGTGGGACCTGGATGGCGTCCTAGCTCAGGCACTCATCCCCGTGTGTCTTGCCCCTTGGTCGCAGCCGGGCTACTATGGACTCAACACGGAGCTGGGCTGCCGGCCCTGCAACTGCAGCAAGGCGGGCTCCACATCAGATGAGTGCACAGACCGCGGGCAGTGCCGCTGTGTGCCGGGCGTGGCTGGGCAGAGGTGTGACCGGTGTTCACATGGGTTCTATGCCTTTCAGGATGGTGGCTGTACACGTAAGCGCGACGTCTTGTTCTGTGGGGTCCCCTTTTCTCTTCTTTGCCTGGGGGTTTGTACCTTTTCTCGGAGCCCTGTGGGGTATAGCCACCAGGCCTGCCCCTGCTGCCTGCTGACTGTAGACTTTGGGTGACTCGGGCCTTGGTACGCCACTGTTTTGAAACTCACCAAATTTGGAACTCTGATTCTCTCTCTCTCTCTCTCTCTCTCTCTCTCTCTCTCTCTCTCTCTCTCTCTCTTTCTCTCTCTCTCTTTCTCTTTCTCTCCCTCCCTCCCTCCCTCCCTCCCCCTTTTTTTGTTCCTTTTGACGGTGAGGAGTGATACTGGGAACAGAGCCCAGGGCCTTCACATTGAGAACATCCCCAGTCTTTATTTTTGGTTTTGAGACAAGGTCTCATTCAGTCATCCAGGCTGAGCTTGCATTTGCAGTCCTCCTGCCTCAGTCTCCCAGAACGGTGGGATTACAGGCCACCATGTCTGGCCTCGGCTCATTTTGACACAGATATCTTGTCCTGGTCCTTGTTGTGTGTTGGATACTCGACACACCATCCTGTGCGTGCCGATCGGCTCATGACTCGGTTTCCTTCCTGTCCAGTCTATTTGTGCTGCTTCTGTGCTCCTCACACCCCCAGAACCAACCAGCAGCAGGCTCTCGGCGCCACTGTCACCCTCCAACCTCATGTGGCCTCGTTTGCTTGTCTGCAAGGTGGGGTCGTTCGTTACCCCTGACGTCAGACCAGGGCTGTGTCTCGGTCTCGTTCTGTCCTCTGTGCCACAGTAAACACTCAGTGACGTCGGCACGGTGTCCCCCGGAGCTGCAGTCCTTTCCTGTCTTTCCCGTGTTTTCTCCTCTCCCACCCCAGGCCTGTGTCCTCTCCCACGGGAGCATCCCCCGACCCAGACGGGGCCTCGGGACCTGGGGGCACAGTCAGGCACTACCTGGCTGATCTGCACCTTTCCTGCAGTTGGGTGCACACACCACCCCGCAGCTGTGTCATACTTCTCCTCATTCCAGCCTGTGACTGTGCCCACACCCGGAACAACTGTGACCCCACGTCGGGCGAGTGCGTGTGCCCCCCTCACACCCGGGGGGCGAAGTGTGAGGAGTGCGAGGAGGGGCACTGGGGCTGGGACCCGGAGCGCGGCTGCCAGGTGGGTGCAGCCGGCCAGCCCTCTGTACGTCCCCACTCGGCCATGCCCGGCTCCACACACTGGGATTTAACCTGTGGAATAGCTCCAGGGTCTATAGTTCCAGCCTGTGGGGCCCCGGCTACACAGGAGGCGGAGGCAGGAGTTTGAGGCTAGCCGGGGCCACAGTCAGACCTCAGATCAGGAAAACCAAACCAACAACTACAACGGGGCCTGGTGGCACAGGCCTGGAATCTGAGCACTCTGGAAGGCTGAGGCAGGAAGATCACAAATTCAGGCCCAGATTGGGCAGTTTAATTTTAGCAAAAGCTTACCAAAAAATGAAAATTTTACAAAAACTACAGCATAACTCAATGTGCAGCCCCCTGTGCCCACTCGCCCCGCCAAAAGAAAAAGAAAACGGACCAGTGTTGGTTTTTGGATTAGGTGGGAACATGGAAGGCGAGCCGCCTTCAGAACCTCTATTTGGGGTTTTCTATAACCATTTCATTATGGAACTGATGGTTAGAAAATCCAAACCCAGGCGTGGAGGTGCATGTGCATGATTACAGCACTCTGGAGGCTGAGACAGGAGGGTTGCCCTGAGTTCAAGGCCAGTCTAGGCTACATGGTGAGTTCAGGACCAGCCTGGACTACAGAGTGAGACTCTGTCTCAAAAAAGAAAGAAAGAAAGAAAGAAGAAACCCAGGTCTTTCTCTTCATACTCATTAAACATATCCTGTGGCATAGAGGGCTTCCCAGGGGAAGTCGTCTGCCAACTGTGGACGCCGGGCATTTAAGAGCTCCCTACTTTGGCCCCTGGCTGGTGTCACCCATGTACCAGGTCCCCACCCTGCAGTTCCTGCCCCCTCCTCCATGCTGTTGCAGGCAGTGGGTCCCCACAGCGGCTGCTCTGGAGAACAGGGTGCCCTGGGTGCCCACCCTGCCCGGTCCATCGGTGTGTGCGCCGTGGGGCCTGACGCTGTCTGCCCCCCACCCCCACTGAGTCCACCATGTGGCTGACGCCACCTTCTTCCTGTGGGTGACTCTTCTGTCTTCTCCGCCAGGCCTGCAGCTGCAGCCTCAGCGGGTCCAAGGGGCCCCAGTGCCACCTGCTCTCAGGCCAGTGTCCCTGCAAGGCCCACTTTGGCGGGAAAAGCTGTGACCAGTGCTTGCTGGGCTTCAGGGACTTTCCCGACTGTGCCCCCTGTGGCTGTGACACAAGGGGGACGCTGGCAGACACCTGCGCCCTGGATCAGGGTCTCTGCAGCTGCACAGAGGACACCGGCGCCTGCTCCTGCAAGGTACCCAAGGCCACGCTCCATGCCCGCCCTCCTCCCCTCAGCGTGCCTCGGGGCTCCGGGCTGGCTGCGCGCCACAGGTCATCACGCACCATCCAGGGCGGTGTCACTGCCTTCTCCACAGAGTGCAGACTCTGCATGCTCTTCTAAAGTGGCAGAAGGTTCTTATTTAATTGGTGGAAGGGGGCTGGAGGAATAGCGCACTGGTTAGAGCACGTGCCCGCCAAGTGTAAGGCCCTGAGTTCAGTTCTGCAGAACCACATATGCCGAACGTGGTGGTCCACTCCTGTAGTCCTAGCACTTGGGAGGCTGAGGAAGGAGGATCATGGCTTCAAGCCCCGCCTACACAGTGTATTGACTTAGCAAGGAGACGTTGTCTCAAAGTCACAAATAGGGCATGCTGACGACGTGGCTTAGTGCGAAGGCCTCGGCGCCATCCCAGCCCCAGAGAGAGAAGCAGGTTACAGTAAAAGACACAGAAGCCGTCCCTTGCCTCAAACCTGCGTGTTGTTTCATGCTTGACATCTTCTGGAAAAAAAGATTTAAGTGTAAGCCTTCAGCATATTTATTGATTACCTCGACTGTCACTTTCTCAGAAGGTGAAACGTCATACTAATGTCATGAGTCCCTGCAACATGCTGTGCTGTGTGGAGGCCATAGCCAGCTTCTCTGGTCCTTTCTGCAGGGACAGTGAGGCAGAAGTCAGGGGAGCAAGGCTGATGACTGGCTGAAGGTGGCCAAGGGGACACCCTGCAAATGCTGTGGCCCCGGAGTCATGGTGGCCCTGTCCCACATGCTTGACTTCCTGTGTCTGAGAACATAATACTCGCAGCCCGGATCAGCGGGCCCTTGGCCAGGCCAGGGCCCTTCTCACGGGGTGGCCATCAGAATCACCCCGTGGCCTGGGGAGGTGGCCCCACCTGCAGCCCAGCTGCCCGGAGGCTGAGGCAGGAGGATCACAAGGTCAAGGCCAGACTGGACAGTGTAGTGAGCCTGTCTCAAAAGAACAAACAAACAAACAAGCCGGGCATGGTGGTGCGTGCTTGTTATCCCAGCCCTCGAGGAGGAAGGATGCTCATTCAAGCCCGGTCTGGGCAGCTTAGCAACTCAGCAAGAGCCTGTCTCAAAATAAAAAAGTGCAACACGGGCAGAGGATGTGGCTCAGTGTGGAGGCTGTGCCGTGAGTCCCCAGTACCGGTGGGCAGGCACACGCAGTGCTGGAGCACCTGCCTGGAACGTGGGAGGCCTGGGTCCATCCCCAGGACGTCAGTGAGTCAGTCAGTATCCATCAACACCACGAGCAGACTCCGCGCCACCACCAGGATTCCAACAGGGGATCTGTGCTCCCCAAACTTTCTGGGACCACTGTGGTTACCTGCCATGCTTGGGCGTCACCCACTGAGTCTGCGAAGTCAGGCCCTCCCGTTTGCTGGGCCCCCGCCTTGGGGCATCCCCGGATCTCCATTTTGCCAGTGCTTCATTTGTCCTCCGTATACAGATACCCGACCTCTCTGTTTTCCCAGACCCTAACAAGCCACCCATCCCTCCCAGGACAATGTTGTCGGCCCGCAGTGCAGCGAGTGCCGCCCCGGCACCTTCGCCCTGAGCGCTGATGACCCCGCGGGGTGCAGCCCCTGCTTCTGCTTTGGGCTGTCCAGTGTCTGCTCAGAGCTGGAGGGCCACGTGAGGACGTCGGTAGGTCACGGGTCCCCTGGGCAGGGCATGGTAACCCCTGGTGTCTTTTGGGCGCTGAGTCGAGGAGGGAATGGATTGGAGCACAAGGTTCCAGTTTTCCCTGGTCACGCTGGTGGCGTGGGGTGGGAGGCAGAGCCAGTCCACCATGCAGTAGCACAGGTGCGGGTCTAGCAGGTGCCTTTGGGGACCTGTGGCAGCGTTTACGTGGACAGGACGGGAAGGCCGCCTGGCCACAGCCTCCCGCACAGGGCTGGACTCTGCCCAGGGGACCCGCCGCTGGCCTCAGGTGGCAGTTCATCGTGATGCGTGTGTTGGAGGCACAGCCTTTCCTCTTCCCGGTGGCCTGCAGGTCGGGTCTCCTCCCAGAGCGAGCCAGCAGCTCTGTCTACAGTGTGTCTTTGCCCCTGCATGCACAGGTGATGCTGGGTCCTGGCCAGCCTCTTCCGCATGTGGTGTCACAGAGCAACCTGCAGGGCACCACGGCGGGTGTGTACTATCAGGCCCCCGACGTCCTCCTGGACGCTGCCGCTGTCCGACAACACGTCCGGGAAGAGCCGTTTTACTGGCAGCTGCCGAGGCAGTTTCTGGGAGACCAGGTGAGGGGGCACCCAGCTGGACGTCACCTCTCTCCAGGGGTTGGCGGGTGGGACCTCGCTTTGTGTTGGTCTGAGCTAGTCCATTACTAAGAGCCAGGTGTTAAGTTCCCCTTCTGAGTGGGGAGAGACATGTTTCTGCTTACTAAGTCTCCACAGCCTGGCCTACTGGCACAGGCCTTTTAATCCCTGCACTCTGGGAGGCTGAGGCAGGAGGATTGCAAGTTTTACGTTCAGCCTGAGCATTTGCCAACTTAATGAGACCCTGTCTCAAAAAAAAAAAAAAAAAAATTAGCTGGGATGTAGCTCAGTGTGAAAGCCCTGGGCTCGATCCTCAATACCAAAAAAAGAGAAAAGCTTCCACAAATTTAGTCCGTTTTTAAATTTTTTCATCAGATTTTAAGCTCCTTTAAAGGTTAAATTGTATCGTTTTCCTCCTTTGTAAAACAGTCATTCATCAAACACACGTTATATTTCATAATATTACCTCAGTACAAGCTTAGGTGCTATGTCCTGGGAGGTCCTTACCCCAAAATCCTTACTTACTTTGGAGGGGGGAAAAGTCAAGCCCTAATGTATAAGAGTCACAAAAGGCATTATTTGTATTTTTGTTTATGTATAATATCAGGGCACTGTGTGAATTTTCCCTGATCATTAAAATTCGCAAATATACCTCCAGGGCTCTTATAGGTAATTTTTTATTTAAAGGAACTTGGAATAATTAGAATCATTACTACGGGGATTTATTTAGGAGCTAAGCTTTGTGGGCATGACCAGCATCTATAGCTGGGATGTCTCTTTCTGTCTCTTTCTTTCTCCCTCTCTATCTCCACGCACACGCACGCACGCACACACGCGCACACACACACAACACACTTTTTTTTTTTTAAGACATGTTCTTACTCGGTAGTCTGTGCTGGTCCCAGACTCTGTATGTAGCCCATGCTGACCTTGAACTTGCAGCAGCTCTCCTGCCTCAGCCTCCCAAGTGCTGGGATTACAGGTGTGCACCACCACATGCAGCTCACACGATGAATTTTTAGAATACAAGATCTCTTTCATGTGGTGGCAGGCTTGCCCCGAAATGTTTTAGAGTCACGGTGTGTCAGAAACTAAACAATGCTTGTTAACCTGCTAGCTCCTGGCCTATGGTGGCAAGCTGACGTACAGCGTGGCCTTCTACGCCTCTGAGGGCATCGGCCCCTCCAACCTGGAGCCCCAAGTTCTCATCAAGGGAGGTCGGACCCGGAAGTACATCATTTATGTGGACGCGCCGGCCCCTGAGAATGGAGGCAGGATGGACCAGGAAGTGCACATGCGGGAGGTAACAGGGATCTCATGATCTCATCGATGGATCTTCGCGTGCTGGAGGTGGGGGAGAGATAGGACGGGACTGGACAGGCATGATGCTGTCCTTGGTGTAATGAGAACTCCAGGGTGCTAATGAAACAGTGAGTGGGACGCCCTGGGACTCCACTTCCAGTAGGTCAGCGAGATTTCAGAAAAAAGCAAAACTTGAAATTCTACATCCTGGAAAAGATGCAGACAAGCCTTAGTTACTCACATTTATCTGTGATCACCTGTGGCCCCAGATCAGAGGCATGACCTGAAATGACCCTGAATGTTAGATTAAAAACCAATTTAAGCCAGGCTGGTGGCACGGACCTGTCGTCCCAGCACTCTGGGAGGATGAGACAGGAGGATCACAAGTTCAAGCCGAGCCTGGACAACTTCACACTTAGACTGTATTTCAGAATCAAAAGTAAAAATGGGTTGGAGATGTAGCTCAGTGTGAAGGCCATGGGCTTGACCCCAGGACCGTGAAAAGACAGGACAGTAGCAAACATACTGCCACGAGCCCCTCAGACGTTCCCCTCGGGCACACTGATCCCTTCATTCCTCTTGCTGTCTCCCAAAGCCATTCTGGAAGTCTTCCTTCTTGAATGTCTTTACAAAGCGTGATTTTAAAAACACATGCTGAACGCTGCTGCCAAGGGCACCCCCTTGCTGCACATCACCCCCCCAGGAAGGTGGGCTTCTAAAACACAACAGTGTGCCCCTGCCCACCTTGTTCACTGTGCCTGGCACTGTGTGACGCCTGCCTCTTCCTAAAGTGAAAATGGTCAAGAAAGGGCAACATGTGGGTGACTGTAGGACCCCGAGGCCGCTGCAGCAGTGCCCGAGAGCATGCCTTGTCGTAGTGAAAAGAAGCCAGAAGTGATCCATACATTTTAAATTGCGCACCATTCGGAGTAACAAGATGACATCTCCCACCGACCTGTTGTGGGTTCCACCGGGCGGCGACTCGTACCTGGTCCAGGGTGTCCCCACTGTGTGTGCTGCCGGCCCCTGGAGTCACGCAGACCACTGACACACATCACCGCTGGTGGTCAGGTTACTCCTGCATCACTTCATAGTGGCTCAGAGCCCAGAGCAGCGCCGCCGGCCCGCCATGGCGGTGTCCAGTTGGTGTAGTTCTCTTTCTTGTGTTACTTGCTGTTCATCTTTTGCTGTGCCCAGCTTATAATTAAACTTTGTCAGCGGTGTGAATCAACAGGAACAAGAACAGTTTAGGGCGTGGCGCTGTCCGAGGTCTGGGCGCCACCAGGGTCTTGGAGGTGTGTCCCCGTGGCGAAGGAGGGACTCTATGTTAGGCTCTGCCTGTGCCCGTGGGAAGTGCCTCTTTGGTCCTTCATCCCTATGTGCCAGCTTCACCCCACACGGGGGCGTGGATGGCCTGGGCGTCTGTGCACTTGCTGGACGTAGGGGCGTGGCTTTCCCCTCACCGGGCAGATGCTGTGTGATGGCCCTGTCCCAGCGATGGCATCTGTGGGTGAGAGAGTCCTGTGGCAGTGACAGGAGGTCTCTGTCTGTTCCATACCGTGCCATGCTCAGAATAGGGCGGCTCGTTTCTAGGGACATGAGGGAGCGAAACACGACCACCGGCCATGGCAATTTGAGCTCTGGATGTCACTGCATGTGCTTCTCCTCCACAGAGCTTCTGGAAGTATTTCAACTCGGTTTCTGAAGAACCTGTTACACGCTCAGATTTTATGTCTGTGCTCAGCAGCGTTGACTACATTCTCATTAAGGCATCATTCGGCCGAGGCCTGGAGCAAAGCAGGTGCGTGGGATCCTCTGGGATGAGACTCACTTCCCTCCCGTTACCCTGTGTGTCTTCCCTAACACACGTGTCCCACCCTGGCTCAATATTAGTACTACCATATATTGGATTTTGTGAATTACAACCTACCTGTGATTGTGCAGCTGTGGATATGAAATATAAATCCATCCTGGTGGAATCTTAGCTGGAGAAAGAGTTTTAAAAATTGCCGTTTTCTCTCCTTGAAAGCTGCAATGTCCTTTTCTTGGTAAGGACCTATACAAAATATTGGCGACTACTCATTGGAACCCTTAGCCCATGATGAAAGCTATTAGGTCTTGGCCAAATGTGGGTGTAGGGCGGTTTTTTTTCAGATACACTTTGTGTAACATTTGTGTCCATGTGTTTGTGTCCGTGTGTGTGTGTGTGTCTGTGTGTGTATGTGCGCACACAGTACTGGGGAGCCAGCTCAGGGCCTTCACCCTGAGTCACCCACCTCCCCAATTCCTTTTTATTGTTTATTTGAGGCAGAGTTTCGCTAAGTTGCCCAAGCTGGGTTTGAACTTGTGAGCTTGTGATCCCCCTGCCTCAGCCTCATGGTGTTCTAGGATTGCAGGCTGTTTCTCAAGTGTTGCCTGAGGACGTTGGCGGTGTAGTGCCATCACTCCTGTACCTTAGCTCACGGTGTTCAGAATCTTGAGTAGCGGTTTCTTCCTAAACCTTTGCCTTAATATCTGCAAATACTCGTCACCTTCAGTGCCCCCAGAAAGGTTTTCAGTGCTAACGTCTCCTCTCCCACTCTGCCCAGAATCGCCAATGTTTCCATGAAAGTGGGCAAAGCGGCTGCGGAACTGCACCCCAAGGAGGAGGTGGCGTCGCTGATAGAGAGCTGCCTTTGTCCCCCGGGCACCGCTGGCCTGTCCTGCCAGGTACGGAGACTTCGGGGACAAACCTTTCCCTGTTTTAGGTTACAGCAAGAAACGCCATTCTGTTCCAAGTGAGGAACAGAATTCATCCGTATTCCTGAAACCACTTTTTTTCCTTTCTTATTCAATTAAAAATACTTTTAAATTTTTGGTCAGATATATATAATATCAATTTCTCCATCTTAACCACTTTTTAATTAATTAATTGTGGTGCTGGGATGGAGCACAGGGCCTTCTCACTGAGCCACATCCCCAGGTTATTTTTTGTTTTTGATTTTGAGGCAGGATCTCACGAAGTCAGTAAGTTGCCCAGACTGGGCTTGAACATTCAGTCCTCCTGCCTCAGCCTCCCAGGGTGCTGGGATGACAGGCCCTGTGTCACCAGGCCCAGCTAACCACTCCAGACATAGAGCCGGTGCTGTCAAGATTATTTACTGTGTACAAGCAGTCTCCCTAACACTTCCCATCTTGAAACCAGAACTCTGTCTGCGTGAGCACTCATGCCCCGCCCAGTCCCATCACCTTGGTCCTCTGCCTCTGGCTTCCCCACGTGAGCAGCATCCTACAGTAGCTGTAGGCCTGTGACCGGCTTATTTTACTTACTATAGGGTCGTTATGGTCCACTCAGGGCGCAGCAGGTGTCAGTATTTCCATCCTTTTTAAGGCTGCATAGTAGTCCATGCCTTGGGCATGGCCAGTTTTGTTCTGCCTTCCACCCATGGCTCATGCTTCTATGGGCACTCAGGCCACTTCTGTCTTGTGACTGTCGTGAAGGAGGCGGAGCTGAGGGATGCGTGTGACGAATCATTTTCACGGCCCGAGGAGCCTGTGTGCAGTTTTTTGTGGCTCCTGCCCCATGGCCACCGCCCCGCCGCAGGCAGCACTTGCTTCTTCCCCAGGGCGCTGTCCCCTGCTCTTCAGGGAGGAGGTGCCTCAGCGGGAGCCGGCAGAGTCATTTTAATCTTTGAAAGTGATGCTGAGCTCTGCGGTGGTTTTGGCCGTTGTTACTCAGCTGGGCTGAGGATGGTGTCCTGGTCTTTGGCCTACTTTTAATCAGTGTTGCTTCCTGTCCCTTTCACACCTCTGTAGGACTGTGCCCCTGGGTACCACAGAGGGGAGATCCCAGGGGGTACTGGCAGGGGCCCCCGGCCCCTGATTGCTCCTTGTGTGCCCTGCACCTGCAATAGCCACAGTGACGCCTGTGACCCTGAAACCGGGAAGTGTCTGGTATGTTGTGGGGAGGGGCTGGGCTGGAGAGGGAACTGGAGCAGAATACCGTGCCTGTGTCTGGTCTGTGGTCTGTGGTCTGGTCGGCCATCTTTTGTGCCGAAAGTCACACAGTGCCAGATCCAGGAACTTAGGAGAGAGAGGTTGCACTGTCATGCTTTTGTAAGCCTGCCTCTTCTGTTGGATGGTACGTGGCGGCAGCAGTCACTGAATTTTTTTTTTTTACCACAACTCAAAGATACTTAGGGAAGAGGATTTCCAAGACAGCTTCAGAACATGGCCAGGACATGGGATAAGTGTGTTCAGAGTGAGGCCTTGGACCTACACAGTCGTCCTGCTTCAGCCTCCCGTTTGGGGTTGCAAACTATGCCCGGCTACATTTCACTTTTAAAGAGAGGTCCCCTAAGGGGACTGACTGGATCCCAGTCAAGTCGCTTGTCATCAGCTGAAACAGGAATTCAAGTTGAGAGATGAATATACTGTTGTTTATTTTAAAAGAGAATTTTCAAACAGCTCTTGAAACACCCCAGACTACTTTCCTTTTCCTCATCCCTCACCCCAAGGAAGAAAGCGGAAGCTGATCTGAGAGCCAGCCCAGGGTCTGTGGTCCCCTGTCCTCCCACCGTAGCTGCCCCAGGCCATTAGTCCCGTACCCAGGGCCTGAGCACACAGGGATGAGTTGGCCCAGCGCAGATTCTAAATGAGAGTCAACTGACAGTTGCTTGGTCTTTTAGTTTAAAAAAGAGCATGGAGTCATCTTTTCATGAAAAGACCCCAGGTGCCACGGGGGACGTTGGATTTAACTAGAATTGACTTGGTTACTACAAGGCTTGGTCGGCGGGCTCTAACCCGCCTCCGTGCTCACGTCCTGATCACTCCTGCGGCTCCAGCCCCAGCTGGATCCTCAACCTCAGCTGCTGCCCCAAGTTGCTTTTTTGTGTCGCAGTCTATTTCAGATCCACATGTTAAAGTTCTGTTAGCAGCTATAGGGGAAAAATGGAGATCAAAAAATTAATGTTGATCACAGTTACCAAAGTAGACATAATCGATGATCTGCTGTGTATTTGCTGGTTCAGGTAAAGCCAAAATTTGTACAAAGCAGCAGCTCGCTGACTTGACTCGTGGTTAAGCCTGGTTTCTAACCAGTTCCTGTTGTTTGTTCCCTCGACCTTGTGAAACATGGGGCTCCAGAACTGCAGCGGGAACACGGCGGGGGACCACTGCGAGGTTTGTGCTCCTGGCTACTACGGGAAGGTGGCCGGCACTGCCAGCGACTGCTCCCCTTGCTCCTGCCCACGCCGCCCCCCTGCCAGGTGAGCTACGTGGGTGCAGCCTGAGCCTCCAGTCTCAGCCTCACTGTCCAAGGCCTCAGAGTGTCAAGCAGCACAGGACATGCGTGCAAGGAAGGACGGCCTCCTAGTGCCATTCTGGGCACAGGTGGACATGTGGGGATGGGGATGGGGGTGGGTGTGAGTGGCTTCTGTGAATTAGCGCTCTCAGGGGCCTGCTGGTACAGGCCTGTAAATCTCTGGTCTCTGGGGGGCTGGGGCAGGAAGATGGCAAGTTTGAGTCTAGTTTGGACAACTCAGCAGCTTACCAAGACCCTGTCTCAAAGTCAGAACTCAGGAAATGGTCCTGGGTTATTAACTCACTGCAAGACCTGGGGCTGGAGCCCCAGTACCAAAAAAAAAGGGGGACTCTCCATGTGTTTAGATAGGCAGATTTTAGGACAATTTTATTTACATAAGTATTCAAAGGGAGTCTTTTAAAAAGTAATGCATCTGTGTTGGTGTTGAGTGTTAAAATGAAATTTCAAGTGTTCTACGGTATTTTTAAAGTCCAATTTTAACCCCCAGTTAGTGTCCATTCTGCCAGAGATGGATTGTTACCAATTTTGTGAATGATACAAAAGCATCCAGTTCCTATTTAACTGAAGGAATGGGGCCAGAATTCATACCACCCCCAGTCCCCCGCCCCTGCTGCAGAAGTGCTGGGGGGCAGGTTTGTCCCGGCACCCAGGATACTTGTGTAGAGTTAAAAGAGGGCAAAAGGAGGCAGGAATTGGCAGTGGGACATGACTGGATCCTCTCTGGTTTCAGTGAAAATCAGTCATAGATAGCATTGGGTCAGCACTGAGACGGCTTGGGAAGGCACCGAGCATAGATCAAATCCAACTCTTGGTAAACCAAATGGAGCATTCTGTTCCGCATTCACTTGAATCCTCTCTTCTGGACGCTCGGTAGGCAGGACTTGACGTGAGTGCAAGTCCCGCCTTGTGCACCGCCAAGCCCCAGAACCTTCGGCTGTCCTTGATCGGTTGTCCTTGGCGCCACCTCTCTGGTCTGTGCTGTAGAGAGGGTCGCAAATGTTCACGAAGATGGACGGGTTCCAGAACTGGCCAGAACCTCATCTGCCCTCGGGGAGCTGATTGTACCCACGCTGGTGCATTCCCAGAGTTAAATACTATACACTCACCACGAAGGAATGAGGCTTACCTGTCAATCAAAAGCTGACGTCATGGCCAGTGGGAGGACATCACTGAATGTGCCGTGTGACGCCATTGTGGAAAGAACTCTCAGACCGTGTGGATACCATACCCATCTCCACATGGCTGTTTGTGCCCAGAATGGCACTAGGAGGCTGTCCTTCCTCGCACGCATGTCCTGTGCTGCTCGGATACTGAATCTTCCACTATAATCAGTAGGAACAAGGCCCCTCGTCTCCAGGCCCACACTGCTAAGTCAGGTTTGCACTCGTCGGAAGAGAGCGTGTGAACCCTGTGTGGGGGCTGTGAGCCTCAGAGGCCTGAAAAATGCTTTAGTGTTTAGTGATATTGGGCTCCTGTTGCTGCCTGTCTCCTCATGACTTAGAGGAGCACAAGGACGTCACATGCGGTGTGGGTGGTAATGTAGGTTAGATGCTTCCTCTTATCAGCCGACGGCAGCCAGGCTCCACACTAGCTGGGTTGGATTGGGTTTGGTTCTGATCGTTTACAGATGCCCGGCTTTGCCTCTGCTCCTAGGATATGGAACCCAGGGAGGCCAGGGTGTCCAGAAGGAAGGAGGGAACCAAAAGCTGCAGCCAGGAGAGGTCAACTTTGGAGAGACTTAGTTAACCAGCGAAGGCCAGGCTAGCCTCCTGCGTGGCTGCCCCCCCACCCCGGGTCGGTTCGCTCCTGGGCAGCTTTTCTCTCCTCTGACACTCAGCCCCCTGGCTGCTTTGCAAGCTCACTCTCAGGCACATAGGCCTTCTTCACCTCGTCACCTCGAAGGCCAGATGACTCTGTACTGATCCCTCAGAGGCAGACCTTTCCTGCCCAGGAGGCGTCCTCGGGTAACTCGGGGGCTGATTAGTTACGTCCCTCACATGGGTTTCATGCTGCACAATGGTCACTAGGGGGGGCCTGCGGACGGCCTTTTGGAGACAATATGTGCTCACACGTGTATGCATTGCGTGTTGATTTTGCTGGTTTTTGTCCAGAAGATGGATGTTAGAAGAAGCATGTCTGATGACATTATGATTTGGATCTGGCATGTGCCCCGTCAGCCTCATGTGTCTAGATGTTATGAAGTACCCCTGTTCTGTGGGCCTAGTCGAAGGACACGGACACTGGGGCTTGACCCAGAACGGGCGGATCACTGAGGCAGGACTCGGAAGGGCGGCTGGGTTCTTCCTCCCTCACTGGCTTCCGGCGGCCATGCTGTGAAGAGCTCTCCCCCGTTGCCAGCCGCGCACGGACGGACTGTGACTTTCTCAAACTGAACAAAAATAAATCCTCCCTTAAATTGTGGATCTCAGGTATTATGTGCCAGCAACGACAATGCAGTCACCTTAAAGTATATTTTAAAGTATAAAATATATTTTAACAGTAGTATATTAAGAAAGTTTCAAGTTAGATAATTTGGGAACTCAGGGACATCCACAATATAAAGCCTCCTTTCCACAGCTTCAGCCCCACGTGTGTCCTGGAACGCGACGGGGACTTCCATTGTGATGCCTGCCTGCCTGGCTATGAGGGACGGTATTGCGAGAGGTAGGCTGTGGCGATACCGCGGGAAAACTGAGGCTCGGCTGTCTCCAAAGCGTCGTGGGCAGATGGGCCGCTGGGACCTGGGAGTCGTTATGGGCTTGTGTGTGCGTGACTGATGGGAGCCTCCTTCCTGCTCCAGCATGAGGCCTCCCGTGGTGATGGCACTACAGGAGGGCTGAGGACTGTCCCTGGTGGGGCGGGGCCCATCACAGTCTACACCCTATGTCTTCCTTTCTCAGGTGCTCTTTGGGTTACCACGGGAACCCTCAGATGCCCGATGGCAGCTGCCAGAAGTGTAGCTGCAGCCCGTGGGGCTCTGTGCATGGCGACTGTGACCGCATGACCGGGCAGTGCATCTGCAGGCCAGGGGCCACGGGGCTCCGGTGTGAGGAGTGCCGACCAAGGCACCTGCTGGTGGATGGCGACTGTGTCTGTGAGTGTTTCTCCTCTGTGGGTTTAAAGCTGGGCTCACCTTGGGGAGGAGAGGGAGGAAGTCCTGGCCTGATCAAGTCAGCAAGACTTCACAAGTCCCTTTTTGTATCATATGGTTTTTGGTATTTTAGCTGAGCATGGGTGGTGGTTGCATCTCCTGAACCGGGAACTCTCAAGCTGTGTGGCTGCTGCATCTGTCTCCTGCGTTGGCAGTCTACGGGGCTGGGGACAGGAGTCCCGGGACACAGGCACCCAGAGCAGCCCAAGAGCCTCACTGTGTAGCCAGGCCATGCTCCTAGCTCCTCCATGGAGCCCAGGGCCGTGAGTGCCCGAGGAAGCACCAGCACTTGTGGTGATTTCCACACTGCTCTGGCTGCGGGTCTTCTTGGTTGTCTTTTCTGCTTCTGATGCATGTCACCAGTAGATACATGACACGTCGCCACCTCGGGGCGCCTTCGTGCTGGGTCACGGGGGGACAGGAAGGGCATGAGGGCCATCGCAGTGGAGAGCTTTTTTGCTCTTTTTGGTCATTGTTAAAAGCAAAACACCCTTTTAGTTTCCCCGATGGACCTTCATCTGTGCTTGTAGCAAGCAGGTGCATCTGCAGACTTCAGAAAATGACCGACCAGACTTACTGTGGGATTTCTTCGTGTTCAGTCTGAGTTAAAGATGAGCATTGTGGTACTGTGAAGGTCCAGACAGTGACGTGGGCCACGCCATGACCGGGGCCACTCTTGGTTCAGTGGCTTCTTATTCTGTGAGCTCAGCTTGTCCCCTGCCTGATCTGAGCCTCTGTCTTCCTTTGAGAGCGGAGACCTGACACCCTTGACCCATCCCTTAGCCACTGCTGGAGAGAGAGAGACAGCGGGGATGTAAGGAGGCCTGGCAGGTTCCCTACCCACCTAGGTGCCCATGGGGACGAGGGGCTGGCCATTTGGTTTTAACGTTGCCTTTCTTTGTCCTGTAGCTTGTGACGACAAGTGTGTGGGTGTCCTGCTAACTGACCTGGACAGGGCTAGTGATGCCGTTCACTCTATGAACCTCTCTGGGGTTGTCCCTGTCCCACATGGAGTTGTGTCAGACCTGGAAAATAGAACAAAATATCTCCGGGTAGGTGTGGGGCTCTTAGGGACAGACGGGACATGGCACTGTTGGGAGGTAGGGGGTAGACCACAAGTTCAAGCCCAGCCTGGGTGCTTTAGCAACTTTGCGAGATCCTGTCTCAAAATGAAAAAGAGTGGACCGGGGATGTAGCTCAGTGTGAAGATCCTGGACTCTATCCTCAACACCACAAATAAAACAATTAAAATTAAAAAGTAGTCCTAATGACAGTTGTTTAATATTGTATGTCTGTCTGTGTGTGGTCTTTGCGCACCCATGTGTTAGGTGGCCTTGGTTGAGGGCCTACTTATTACAATGGTCCTTTCTCTATAGTGGCTAGGAAGGAGGACGAAGTTAGGCACTGTGAAACAGTTTTATGTTCTTTTTCCTCTAATAGCCAAAACTATTTTTGAAAAGGGATAAATTCTGTATGCATTTAAAAAAATCTAAAATAGAAGGAAAGGTTTTCTTCTCCAACCATTGTATCTGTAACAAATCCTACTTAGTGCCAATTTGGGCCCCTGGGATAGAATTTTGTTTTAAATTTATCAAGTGAGATAAATTTTTTATTTAGATGTGAACTAATTTGAAAAGATTGCGCCAGTCTACACTACCTGGGCGTCCCTTTAAAGTGTCCAGCAGAGGTTACTAGGAATGTGAATTCTGTCATTTCTCAATACTCATCACCACGGTGACCTTAGGCAAGTTACTGCTGTCCACTGATAGCCAAGGTAACGACCTCATACGATTGATGTAAGGTTTAAATAAAGTCAAACAGGTAGTTTAAGCACTTAATTTTAATAATTATAAAGGCTGTCCTCTATTGAACCCTTTCTTACATTTTAACCTAGTAAGCATTTTTTTAAATGTTGGCAGTTACCATTCCGAATACCGAAATAAGGGCCGACTTTGATCTGGGAAGCACAGCAATCCCCAATTCCAGACTTAAAAATGTAGACCTGCACAGTGTATCTGCTGCGGAAGGGGGCAGTGTGGAGTCGCGCAGCTCTGACTGAAACCTAAGAAAACTTAATCTGTTTTATTTTTAAATGACAATTTCAAGGAAAGTAGAGTTTCTTCCATGGTGACCAAAAAGAAATTCACGAGTGATTCTTCGTTAAGAACGGGAATGTGTCACTTTGAAGCATTATAATGTTTCCCTTTTTCTTAGGAGTCTTTATCAAAAGAAAAAACCCAAAGGAATCAGGCAGAAATGCAATTTAAAGCCCTGGTAGACCAAGTAGATGACCTTCAGAAGGAGGTGAGTTCTTTGTGCCTACTGGACCAGCTCTGCCCCTGCCCTCTCCACTGTGACCCGCCTCTAGGCCACTGTCGGGAAGCATTCTTGGTGCTGTGCAGGAGGCTGTGATCGGGTCCTGGCAGCCTCCTGTTTCCAGACCCTGTGTGCCCACTCTGGCCAAGTTGGTTCCAAACCTGCCAGTGTCCGTGGCTTGGTGGGAAAAGGCCATGACCTATTTCTTGTTCTGCTGAGGTCGGCATGGGGCAGCTTGCTGCCGACTTCCACTGTCTGCTCTGAAGCAAGGAAGTGGGGGCTTAAAAGATCCGCTGTTTCCTCCTTCTCCCACATTTATTCTCTTAACCGCATCTTGGGTGCCATGTGGACCTCAGTCTATGGCATCCCTGTCCATGTGGTGGCTGCGAGCCTCGCACTTCTGGCCTCAGGTTCTGGGGAGGTGAGCACGCCTGACAACGGGGAGACACTCATTCTTCTGAGCTTGGGCCATGTGTAGGTGACTGCCGAAATGAATCCCCTCGCTTGCAGGCAGCGAGGGAGCCCCGTGGGACTTACACATCTCAGCACATGTGCAGTCACATACCCTAAGAAGTATCAGCTTAGCTCTCATTAATGCAGAATTAGTTATAATCTGAAGAGCTAACGGTTTAAGCAGCACTTTCTGTACCTCATTAAGCAAACATTTGTTGAAATGTGACAAACTGATTAAAATAATTCTCTTTCTGCATGAAAAAAGATTGTCTTTGGTCTTGATTAGAAAACACCCTGAGGCCCCATCTGAGTTATTTCATGGCTTTGGAAATGACAGCAACATTCCCTCTACAGATCATCAGTTTCTCAGCTGGACGTGGTGGCCCACACCTCTAATCCCAATACTAGGGAGGCTGAGGCAGGAGGGTTGTCATGAGTTCAAGGCCAGACAGTGAGTTCAGAACTAGCCTGAAATACAGAGTGAGACCCCGTCTCAAAATAAAAGTTACCAAATTCTCAAAATAATACCCACAGCCCGCTGAGTGTGAGCCTCTGGGCTGCAGGTGTTTCGGACATTGGTTCGCTCTGTCCTCCTAAGGCCCCTTGAGGACCTCCTGGTGTGACCCGGATGCTCGGAGCCTTGGAGATGCCTCTCTGCTGCTGGCCCGAGTCAGGGGGGTAGCACTGTGTGCCCAATTCCCTGTCATAATTCCTAGGGACTCAGTTCTCATGGGTCATACAGATGAGTGACATTTGACTGTGTTCTGTGTACAGCCGGACGTTGCTGTCCTAATGATGTTTTGATCAAAGATGGAGGCACAAATTATAATCCCATAGGATTAATGATGGAGCTGGGAAATTCCTTTTGCCTGTGACATTGTAGCCATCCTGATGTGGTAGCTCAAGGTGTAAAGGTCATGGTTTGTGCCAATGCTGGTGTCAAGAGCCTGTGGCACTGCCAGTCGTGCCAGTGTGGCTCATCAGTCACATACTGTGCGTAATCCTTGGTACTGAGTGTAGGTGTCTGTATGACTGGCTGGTGCATTTACAGTACCATACCCTGTCCTGTCATTACATAGGGTCCTCCTGCTATGCTAGTAGCCTCTTACAGCCCCTGCCGTGGAGTTTGTAGGTGGTACCATGTTCTCTGTGCTTGATTTAGTCTCGTGGGGTCTTGTTCATCGTGGCCCTAGGAGCAACAGGGGTGCCCTCAATGGTGTGTGTGTGGCTTGGGCATGTAGAAGGCGACACCATGCAGGTGTGTGTGAGCACATCACACACTCTGCAGTGACAGAATCCTCAGGTGTGTTTCTCACAATGCACCTTGCCGTGCAGGTGACAGGTAACTGCACTTGGGAGCCGAGGCGAGCGGAGGCCTCTGCAGGGTAGATGCGGGACGCTTGGGGCAGGGTGAGCAGTCAGGCTGCTTGTGGATTATGCTGCCTTTTCTTGTGCTCATTGAGTGTCACGCAGTGACCTTGTGTCCATTAGTCACTTTGTTTCCAGCCTGGAAACACTAACATGGTCCTCCTGACTCTGTGTCCTCATTCTGTATTCTGGGACAGAGAGGTTAGGTAGACAGACAGACAGACAGATGACAGAAGCAACCCAGGACCTGTGCATGCTAGGCAAGGGCTCTAACAGGAAGCTCCCTCCCCGTTGCTTCAAAGAGGCAGCACTTGTGGGGCCAGTGAGGCTTGTGCCCCCCGGAGGCTGAGGCAGGAGGATCACAAGTCTGAGCCCAGTCTGGGCCAGCTAAAAGCTGTGTGAGAACCTGTTGCAAAGTCAAAAATAAAAATCATCAGAGCACCGCCCTGTCACCCCAGCACTGTGGGAGGCTGAGGCAGGAGGATCACAAGTCTGAGCCCAGCCTGTGCAACTCAGCAACTTAGTGAGATTGTCTCAGAAAAAAAAAAAAAAGGACTAGCTCAGTGTAAAAACGTTTGAGTTCAGTCCCTAATACTGCAAAAATCAGAAAACAAAAAACAAACAGAAAACCCCAAAGACGCTGCAACTGCCGTCGGAAAGCTCCCATCTGGTCTTCCCCTTAGCTCACCAGGGTGCTTGCGGGCAGCGGGCCGGCCAGCAGGGCCACAGAGAGGATCCTGCAGCGGAGTCAAGACCTGGCCGAGTTTGTTGGGCAGCTGCAGGCGGGCATTGAAGGTAGGACGGCGGGTCTTGGGTGGGGACACTCCACACCTTGGTGGGAGGAGTCACAAGCGCTTTGTGGACCTGTGAATTGGTGTGTGTGTGTATCTGGCCCTGGGATTCCCAGAGTCACAGGACTAGATTGTTGGCATGGCTCAGGGAGCCCGTCACGTCCTGGTCACTGCCCAGCGAAGAGTTTTCCCTTTCCGACAGTGAACACGTTTCCTGCCCGACTTTCTGTGCCATGCCTCCTCTTGGTGTCCCGATTCTCTGGCCGCCTCGTGGTAAAGCCGCTGTACCTTGCAGTTCTGTCACCCAGTGGGGCAGATGACAGAAAATGTGGCGGCCACACAGTGCCCGTTCCTCCACCCTGAGAGAGCGTGTGACCTCCCCTCCTGCTCTCAGCAGGCTGCTTGGAGTTCCCAGAGACCAGCGAGGTCCTCTTGCTGCCTTTTCTGACTACAGTGTAAAGACTTACACATACTGCGGTGCACATCAGACTTCACAGGGGGAAAAATGAAGAGAATGATTAGAACAGGAAACATTCAGTAGCGTGAACCAGTGGCATAGACCTATACTCCCAGCACTCCGAGAGGCTGAAGCAGAAGGATCACAAAGTTGAGTCCAGCCTGGCAATTGAGCAATTTAGCAACTTAGCAAGATCTTCTCTCACAGTCAAAAACTAAATCATAGCCTGGGGATGTAGCTCAGGGTGAAGGCGCTGGGTTGGATCCTCAGTACTGAAAAACAAAACAAAACATTTCAATAAAATAGTATCATGTCACGTGTTGGTGTTTTAGCCACACAGAAAGCATTTATTGAGGAGCTCCTGTGCCTGCCAGGTACATGGAGACATTGGGGTGAACACTTCGGGCTCTCGTTTCACCCTTCTGGAGTGTGAGTACTGGAGAAGGCTATCTCTAAATAAAACAGGAATCCCAGGTTCATGAATGTTTTGTTCAGGGATGTCCAGAGAGCCACGGCACCCACAGGACACCCTGACCTGGTCCGGGGCTCCAGTCTGGTCTGGGTAAACAGGACAGTCCTCACCAAAGAAGATTCTGAGTCCTTTCCTTGGGTCTACCTCCACTTTGTAGAGACTTAAGTGATTGGTGAATTTTCTCTGTAGAAATCCTTGAAAAGGCGACATATTTAAATGAGACCCCGAGTGAGGCCTCCCAGATGCCCAGCTCTTCTCTTCAGAACATGCAGCAGAACATGTCATCTTTGCTGGAAGCCATCCGGAAGAAGCAGTTTGCACACTGGCACCAAAAAGCCACCCTCGAACTCAAGTAAGTTCCTAAGTACCGCTCACCAGAGTGCCACGGAGGGGGGTGTCTTGGTTACTGCCGTTCTGTTGCTGGGATACAATGCCCAACACCCACGACTTAAGGGAGGAGAGGTTATTTTAGCTCACGGTTTCAGGAGGCCTCAGTCCATTCATTGGCTGCCAGCAGTGGTGGAAAGGCCTGGCAGAGGCTCCCCTGGACAGAAGCTGCTCGCAGCATGGCGGGCCAGAAAGCTGAGAGCATGGGGGGGGGGGGGGGCTGAGCTGTTCTGTACCCTTCCAGGGCCCATCCAGTGATCTGCCCCTTCTGACCGGGCCCTTCCCCCAGCAGTGCAGGAAACCAATGGATGAACCCCCGTGACTGAATCACGTTGCAAACAGGAGGCTTTTGCAGGGTGGGGACGAGCCAGATCCACATCACAGCTGATGGGGAGGCAGATGCTGGGGAGGAAGAGGAATAGTGGAGTGGTCACTGGGGATGGGCCATTGTCAGAGAGGAGAGGGGCCCGTCACCGGGTGACCCAGGATTTGCACTGGCCCCTCCCCACATGGAGGGCATGCTCCATGGCTCCATGCAGCCCCTGATGTCTGTCTCTCTGCTAGGGTGGAGCAGGTTCTGGGTTTTCCTGTGACTCTTAAACCTTTCTATCTACCACAGTCATACGGGCCTCACAGTACTGTGTTTAGTACCCATCAAGTACCAGGCAACCTCGTACATAGACACAAACATCAGGCCATGAAGTTAAGACACACAGCCACTTCCCGAGATGGACGCAGGCCCTCCTTGAGAACCACCATGGGAGGTGTCGTGGGTACCCCAAGGAACCATTGCCCACACCACGTGGAGCTTGGAATTCCTGGTATTTGCACACGTGACGTGATGCAATAGCCCAGCTTGTCTTTCTGCAGGGCTGTGATGTGTCTCCGGGTGTCTGAATCAGTTCTGTGACATTCTGTACAAGCTCTACTCTCCCTCTGGCATAGTTAAGCTTATGATTAATATTTTTGCTATTTTAAATTATATTATGGTAGACATCTTGTGCATCTTTTATGTATTTGGACATTAAGTACTTACGTATTTATACTGCATATCACATGCATATGCTTCTAGTTTTTCCTGTATTTCAGGATTTTATCTTTCCAGGTAGATATTAAGACACAAAATCACGAGGTCAGAGAGGATGCCCTTTGCGGATTCCTGACAGGCATTTCCAAGTTATCTTCAACAACGTATTTTTAAGAACCTTGGGCATCAGGTTCCCCCTTCTGCCACTGCAGTCCCCCCAGTCCCCTCTGTGTTGTTGCTGCTGCCCTTTCTCTTTTTCTTTAGGATAAAGTTATTGATGATTTCCCTCTTTGGTCTTCAAGTGAAACTGTCACTGAAGAGACCGTCTATTTTAAAAGTTAAAAGAATTTTCCTTTGTACTTTCCATGAACTGTGCCATAATTTTTTGTCGTTGTCTGCTTCATAGCAAAACAGCTTCCTCCAAATTAAAAGTTGCAAGATTGTCAGATGACTCCTGACATGATTCTGATGATGTCGGCATTCTAATACATACCTTGGAAGAATGTTTTCTACTGGGTTTAAACCCGCCTGAGGGTTTTCCAGGGCATTTTCCAAGAATATTTTCAAAGTTTAGAGAATTTAATTAAACCACTAAAAATTTGTGATGGAGAATTTTATTGTTCTATCCAGCTGTAAATTCAAAGTTAAGTAGGCAGTTGGATCGTATGTGAAAGAATAGAAAAAATAAATTTTTAATTAATAAAATTGAGACAAGGCCTCACTCTGCAGTCCAGGCTGATCCTGAACTTACTATGTGGGCTAGGCTGGCTTCAAACTTGGGGCAGTCCTCCTGCCCCCACCTTCGCAATGCTGGGATTACAGGCATGAGCCACCAGCTTCAGAAAAAAATCCTTTATACATTTATCACTAGTGCTAATATGCATGTTAAGTAATTTTAACGTGAAAGTTTTAATGAAGTCTATTAACTGGCTGCAGAAAATCCTTTACGCAACATAAATAAGTGGGTAAACTCGCAGCAAGTCACCGCAGAGCCGCCTTACCGCTCAAGCACCTTCTTTCTGTTTTTCTCGCCCTGTTACAATGAAAAATCTGTAGCGCTGAGTGTAGTCTCAATTTCCTGAATCGTGACTCATGGTCTAAATTCATGACTAGTTGTGTCAGAAGTTTCAAGCAGAGAGTTTGTTAGGATGACGCGTGCACCTGCCATTCCCACAGCTGCCTCAGAAGCATTGCTCCCCTGCTTAGGAAGCGAGGGGTCACCCTTGCTAGCTCGAGGGCGGACCGGGAACGGATGCCCAGGAGCTCCCCTCCCGCCATCCTCGCAGGGGTCTGAGCTTTGCTGGTCCCTTCCTCACTGTGTGGAGCATCTGTGTTGGTTAGGGCCGCTGAAGAGTTACTGTCGCAGATTAAGAAGACCTTCCGGAAGCCGCAGGAAGAGTTGGGTGTCCTGGGAGAAGCAGCCAGCCGCCTCCTGTCCCAGCACAGCAGGCACCTGCAGGCCGCTCAGGAGCAGCTGGCAGAGGCGGAGGCCAGGACCCTGGAGAGCGCCCGGCTGCTGCTGATTGTGGAGGCCGGCCTGAGGGAGTTCCGGGTGAGTATCTGGCTTGCCCCTCAGCCAGGCACCCTGTGGCCAGTGCAGGCAGTTGGGCATTCAGCTTCTTAGGCGGGGAGCCCCGCGCTCCTGCTGCAGCCCATGCTGACCTGCATGCTCACATCTGCTGCAGGACAAAAAGCGGCGTGTGCAAGAAGAACAGAATTCGACCTCTGAGCTGATTGCCCAAGGGCGGAGCTGGGTAGATGCCGTCACCGCCCAAGCCAACCCTGCGCAGAAGGCCCTGGAGGTGAGTTCCTGCCCCGCTGCCCAGGGAGCCCACTATACCCCTTCAGATCTCCGCTCTGCTATGGACGGAGTTCATTTCCACCTGCAGCACTTGGAGCATCACCATGATGCGCTGCTTCTGTGGGCAGCGAAAATAAGGAGCCACGTGGACGCGCTGGTCATGCAGATGGCCGCGAGGAAGGTCGTCAGCCTCGTCTACCGGGCCGAGGACCACGCTGCCGGGCTGCGGGCACTGGCAGGTGTCCTGGAGAGGTGAGGCCCCAGGCGCGTGTTAAAACGAGGACTCCTCTTGGAGTCACACAGAAAGTCACACGTCCTCCCAGGTCTGCACTCCGTGGGCGTTAAGTGTCCGAGGGAAAACGGCAGAAGGAGCTGGAGAAAGAATGAGCTGGAGAAAGAATTAATGGTGGCTGCCGTGCCCAGTGAGCCAGGCTTCCTTAGGGCCTCCTGGGCGCTCGGCACCGCATGTGGCACGAGGGGTGTGTGATAACACGAACTCGTGTACACAGCTTGCCTTTGTGGTGTTGGTAATTTGAGTGGAGAAGAGATTGGCTGCCTGTACTCATACCTCTCGGGGCATGGGTGGCCTCCTTTCCATGCCCTGAAAGGTGCCACACAGTTATTCTCTACTTCCAGAAGGTCTACCATTGTCATATGTGTATTTTTAAATTCTGTTTTTGGTCATTTATTATTGTGCCCCAGCCTATTAAAAATCACCTTTAAGCACAAAGCACAATATTGGGTCAGTTCCCAGACTCCTGTGCACATGGACTGGCCTGCGGCTTTGTCCTTTTTCCTTCCGCTCTCAGCGTTGTGACTTCAGTGCTTTGGGATGCAGCTGGCTCATTGTAGTACATGGCAAATGCGGGAACCAGTGTTTCAGTGTGTTGGTGATCTGCCTGGTCCTGGGTGTTAGTTGGTAAATGTATTTATTTAAAATTTGTTACAGACACTGGGTGCAGAAAGTCCAAACACAGCTGGACGGACCTGGTGGCCCAGGTCTGTTGTCCCAGGTCTCTTGTCCCAGTACTTTGGGAGGCCCAGGAAGGAGGATTGCAAGGTTGAGCTCAGCCCGGGCAATTTAGTGTCTTACTGAGACCCTATCTCAAAATTAAAAATGAAAAACGGGCCAGAGAAATGGAGGCCTTGAGTTTGATTCCCCAGCGAGTGAGTGAAAGAAGAACAAAAAGGAAAAGAAAAAAGAAAGTTCAAGTACATTAGGCGTGTGTGTGGGGTGTGCTCTGTACAAAGGGAAGTGTAAACATTTGTCCACGTGAGAAACGCTGCCCTGGAAAAGTCGCTCGCATAGCGGAAGCTGCTAAAAGTGGCGCGTGACTGCCTGCTGTGTGAACTCGGAGCTCCCCTGCCGGCGCTGCCTCCACGCACCTAGGGGCCATTGGAGATAGTGGCATTAGATACTCAGCTTCTCCTTTTGAATCATCTTTCATCATTTCCCGAGAGACAAAAAGAGACCCAGGCTCCCTGCAGAGCTAGAACAAATCTTTATTACCTGGTACAAGAGTAGTTCAGGCGACGTGGCACACAGTACACCAAATTAGACAGCGCTATTATCATTCGTTTATAAATCACTCTATTCACTGGTCGGATAGCGATGTCTGCACTGGGGTCGACCTGGCTCGGTCACCTGGGGAAAAAGGAAGCAAGCTGCTCTGCTGGCGGTGCGGGTCTGGTGGTCAGATTTCGTTTCGCAGATGGGGAGGACTGGATGAAGTTGGCCCGTGAGCAGGTGACACGTTCCTAAGGACCCGTGCACCTGTTAGGATGCAGTCCAGCTGATGGAAGTGTCACCCGACCCTCGCATTGCACCAGGGTGGGCGTGTCACCTCAGGGACTAGATGCGGCACCTCGTGGGGTGCCTGCATGCGTGTGCGTGGACACATTCTGAACATCAACAGGAGCACTGCGGGAGGTTTTAGAGCCAGGGCAGGTGTGTGGTGTAACCCACATGCACAGGGGGAGGGGTGTGTTAAGCAGATCAGAGGAGGTAGCTTTGCAGAGTGACAGAACGGCTTGTCTGAAGTTGCAGCAATAGTCTTTCTCTCCTTCCGTTTCATTACGGAGCAGTTCTGAGTGTTACCAGAACATGGTGCCTGCTGCTTCCCAAAAGACAAATTTTGGGTGCAGAATGGACTCTGTAGTTTGGTGCTGTTTATGCTAAGCCTGGCGGGCTGCAGGAAGAGCAGGCCCTTAGCATTTCCACCAGGAAGTCAGAACACTTGCTGTGGTTTGGTAGGGGCCTGGAGAACGCCACGCACGAGTCCCTGACTGCCACCAGTGCTGTGAACATCCATGCAGACATTCAGCGACTGACGGAAGAATCCGAGAGACTGGCTAGCGACGCACACAGGACCGGGAATAACACACACCTGGTAAGGAGGCCCGGAGACCGACCCGGGCACCGTCCTGCACTGGCATGGTGGGAGCTTGTTCCAGGCATTCATGGGCAAAGACTTAGTGGCCCAGATATGTGCTTGTCCACTTTGTTTCCTGGTGAAATGTGCTATGGCATCTGTCCCCGTGGGGTACACATTTCACTCTGCATAACTAAAAGCTGTTATTTAAGACATGAGGGAGATCTCATGGCTTCTTACGGTAAAAATGGGAGTGTTTCCTGAGTTGTCCTTAAGTTATTTTTTTAAAACTGGTGATGGGAATCCTTTTATAATGGCTAGTCTCTCTTTACACACTTAAAAACGCCTTTATAAGAGTATCTTTGAGTTCTTGCTCCTAAGATGTATCGGACTGTGCCTACCTCCTCGGGGTTGACGTCTTTGTCACTGGGTCCTTGTCTCCATCCCGGCCAAGGTCCATGCTGCCCTGCAGCCGCAGTGTTGATGTCATTCTGTGTTGCAGCTCTCTGCATCCCTTGTCTCCGACGGGAAGGTGTCCCTACAGCGCAGCACCAGGATTCTCAGGCAGAGCAACAGCCTCAGCGGGAAGCACCAGGGTGCGTGGGTAGTCTGGGACCTTGTTCTGTGGCTGAGTGAACACGAATGGTAGTTGTGTGACTGTTCTGTGTTGTGTAGTTGTGTTGTGTTATGTGGGTGTGTTGTGCAGTTGTGAATTGTGTAGTCGTATTTTGTGCAGGGGGGTGTTTGGAAGGTGTAATTCTGTAGAAGAGTTGTACAATCGTGTGTTATGGGTTGTGTAGTTGTGTGGTGCTGTGTAGTTGTATGTCACGTGGTTGGATGTTGGGTAGGATATAGTTGTACTTTGTGTAGTTGTGTGGTATGTAGTTGGGTGTTGTATGGGGTACAGTTGTACATTGTGTAAGTGTTACACAGCTGTGGGTTATGAGTTGTGTAGCAATGCGCTGTATCGTTGCTGTGTGCTGGGTAGCTCCCTCGCGTGCCTGGAGAGCCCCGTCCCCCCCTGGGGCCTCCTGAGGCTCCCTCTACTCTGTGGCACCAGCGTCCTGCGTTTTAGCATCGGAGCAGCTGTCACTTTGAGCTTTATGCCAGCAACGCTGCTGATCTGCTGTGTGGCACCTCTGTCTGAGTGCCTTGTGGGGGTTCAGAGTCCCTGTCCTTGGGGTGTCTGTGGGGTTACCCCTGGTCATGGGTTCCCCGCGGTGGTCTCCCTGCCCACACAGCTCCTTGGAGTCCATAATAGGTTTGCTGCCTGCCCTGCCTTTCACGGGGCTAGCATTATGCTATACTCACGGTAAAGTAAGTAGTTGCTGGATTAAATCGTTACTGATTGATGAACTCAGAAAATACCTCCGCAGTATGGATTGCCTTGGGAGTTTCAAGGAGCAATTACTAGCCTGTGTGGGAGCCTTCCGATCAGCAGGAGACAAGGTGGCAGCCCAAGTCCGTTGTGGAGAAACTAGACAAGTACTTCGTAATGTGCGCAGAGTGCCAATTGACTTTACCATTTGGCGTGCCCAAAAGAGCAGGATTTCTCCCTCGGGAGTGATGGTGCGCCTGGCGTGGAGCTCAGACCCTGGCTGGCCCTTTCCCAGTCCCGTACTGGACCCTTCCATACCTGTCCGAACCAAGGGCTGAGATCTGTGTGGTTTTTGTTTCTTCGCTGTTTTGTTTTGTGTTTTCTTTGTGTGTCTCTGTACATGTCATAGCTTAGAGCTTAGATTGTCCCCTCCGGCAAAGGTAGCCATTGGAATTGTGACCATAATTAAAATGTTATGTTTTCACTGTGTGTTGAAATTTTAAATGTTTGTGTATTAGTAACAGACATGCTAATTGATCAAAGGTTTTTGACCCAACAGCACCGATTAAATCCAGAAGAGGTTGAGTTGGGTCCCAGTCGGGTGGCCTGAGGGAATGGAAGGGGCCGGAGGGTGGGCCAGGCAGGGGCAGGAGGGACTCCAAGGACTGTGATTCCAAGTGAAGGGATTAGGTGGGGGCTTAGCTGGCTGCAGGAGGAAGGTGGCTTGGACCCAGAAGTGGGCAGGAAGGGAGGGTCTGGCTGAGCCTCAGTGAGGTGGGTATTCCTTCATCCTTAAGCTTGAATAACCTTGGACAAAAAATTCAAGAAGAGATATTAGTGAGAAAGGCAGCATTCAGAGTGGGAAACACCCAGGCTAAGAGCACACCCCTGATTTGCATAATGAATAATACTAAGTCTTCCTGGGGAGGAGGAACTTTCAGTGTTGGGATGTGTGTAGAAGCTATCGCTTCTGAAGGTGGACGGGAATGGGGAAGAAAGCAATTGCCTGGGCAGCGTTTTATCTGGCTAACCTAAAAGGGATCACTTTTTTTTTTCTCCCTTTACATAGGTGTTATGTTGGACCTGAGGGAACTGGGAAATACGACAAACAGATTTCGAGAGAACGCAGAGAGAACAGCCAGGCAGGCCAACGGATCGCTCCTGGCACTCACAGCACTTCCTGAAGGTCAGTCGAAGGACAGTCTTGGCTTAGCTTATGAGCATCAATCAAGCATTTACTTGTACAGGGTTATGATTTAGAAGTGAAGATCACTGGTTTTAAAATAACATCCAGGCGTCTGCACTGAAATACTAGAATTACACTGCTGAAAACAAAACCTGAGAGGCTTACACGAGGGACCGGACTGCCTGCTTTCAGAATGGGCGCGGCACGCAGTTAGATGGAAGAAATTTTCTTCAAAGAGGCCAGGGAGCCCAGAAGGTCGCCCGGCCTTCCCTGCTTCAGGAGAAGTGCCAGGTGCCTTACAATCAGCGGGCGAAAGATTCTTGCATGATACTCAGGTGGGCCCACTGGTCACTGAACACAGAGGGTCTGGAAATACAGCTGTCTTTAAAGTTGTAAACAGGATAATTTGTCTAAGATGGAATGCAAACGAATCAGGCTGCGGTGAGCTATTTCTGTTACATAGAACTTGGCTTCTGTTCTTCTGCATGTTAGTCTTGAGCCACCCCAGATACTCAGGCCCTCAAATCGTGTCTGCCCCCAGTCGTTGGCTCTGTGGACGCTCCCAGGGGAAGCAGGAGGGAGCTTCCCGGGACCCTGTGCTTTCTCCTTGCTTACCTAGAATCCAAGGAGGATCTTCTGATTTGGAAGTTTATTTTCCTTTTTTTTTTTTTTTAAGTTTTCCAAAGATCCTGTGGTATGTCCTGATCACTTAACTTTTTATTGGGAAGCAATTTCTTCCCTCCCTAGTTCTTTTTATTATTTTGTGTTTGTGACACACCGTGATCGCGTCCTCCCGGGGGAGGAGCATTGCTGCTGCAGATTGCCGCTTCCCACCCTTGCAGATCCCCTGTGCTACTTTGTCTCAACCCAGCGGTCACTTCTAGAACAGGACTATGCTGGGAACAAGCCACTTCCTGCAGCCCAGGACAGTGCCCTTTCTGCCACCGGCTTAAGTTCCAGAACCTTCTTATCCAGGCACAGAATGATGGGGGTGGAGAATGTTGACTGAAGATGATGCCAGGGCTGGTGCCAAAGGCCTGTCATCCCAGCGCTCTGTAAGGCTGAGGCAGGAGGAGCTCAAGCTGCAGCCTAGTTTGTGCCACTCAGTTACTTGGCAAGACTGTCTCAAAACTTAAAAAAAAAATAAATAAATAAAAAGGGCTGAGGATTTAGCTCTGTGCAAGGGCCCTGAGTTCAGTCCTCCAGTACGGCAAAAATAAATATAACTAAATAAGTAGAAAGATGAGAAGATTGACCCAGAAGGGCTGAAACAGAGATATGCAGTCTGTTCTAGGGCAAAGGAGACGCAGAGCGCTGGGCCATTAGCTTTTGCTGTTGGGGCCACATTGAGTAGAGACACCCCACTCTGGAGGATTGTTACTCTGATGAGTTCATGTGTCCCCACACGGTAGCAGAACTGGCCATTTTAATATTTATCTCAACAATGTGCCCAGTTTTGTGTTCAAAAAAATCTCACAGTATGCATCTAGGTGTAGGAAATGACTGTCATAGTTGTGCAAGCTTTGCTGTGGGTCCCCACCACGTACAGGCTTCTACATATGTGTGTTTTAGATAGGAGAGGCCAAGGAGCCGAAATCAAAGAGCTGGCCACGGCTGCCGACCAGAGCGCCTTGCGCACCATAAAGGATGTAGTGGGCTTGGGTCAGAAGCTGTTTGCCACATCTGCTGACCTGGCCTGGGTAAACACCACGCTGAGGGAGACACAGGAACTGCTGCGGGATTCCACGGTGACCAGTAAGTCAGCAGTTTTCCTCCCTGTGTGGACTCCTGCGTGTATTCAATGTGTGTGTAGGACTCCTGCGTGTAGTTTCCGGGCCGGCCTGGGGCACTGCGGTGCCCTGTCCACAGGCCTCCTAAAACATAAAAAGTGCTGACCTTCAAATTAGTGTTCACAAAGAAGGAGAAAGACCTCAGGGGTGGTCAGCACGTTTTTCATATATTTAACAAATTCCAAGGATTTGGTTATTAGGATTCCATTGAGTATCCCAAGGGTACATATGAAGATATAAGGTACAAGGTAATATAGACGTGTGTTTGCTTGAGATTAACTTGTCTTCATATTTGAAGTAAAATTTATGCTGTGAGAAAAATTAAGCAAGCACTAAACTGAGTGCACAAGGTATTCCAAAAGCTGCCTCCATCTACTGGAAAACTCACAAACGTCACCCTGTTTAATTCAGTGTGTTGTTAATGAACAATGTACTCACCGCTGTGTTCCTCCTCTCCCCGCCGCCCTCTTGTGCCATTAGCCCTGTTGGCAGGGAGGAAAGTGAGAGATGCAGAGATGCAAGCCAGCCTCCTGTTCGACCGGCTGAAGCCCCTGAGGACGCTGGAGGAGAGCCTGAGCAGAAACGTGTCGGAAATCAAGCTGCTGATTAGCCAGGCCCGGAAACAGGCAGCCTCTGTGAGTGGGGCCCCATGACTCTGGGAAATGCCTTGCAGCCCAGGCTCAACAGCACCAGGCCCCACAGACTCCTCGGGGCCATGGGCTTGTATCTCAGTGAACCATCACACTCCCGGTGATCCACCACACCCTCAGCAATCCGTGACATCTTCAGTGATCTCTCACACCCCCACTGATCCTTCACACCCCCAAGATCTACCACACCCTTGGCGATCCACGACATCCCTTGTGACCCGTCACATTCACAGTGGACCGTTTGCACCCCCAGTGATATGTCAGTGACCCAGTCCATCAGATCAGGCCCTACCAGGGGAAATCAAATCCATAGATGTCCCTCAGAAGCCTGGACATCCCAGATCCAAACAATAACAATACACCTTACTTCCCAAAAATATGTGGTAAGTGTAGTAATCACTCTGTAAATATCACTGGGCGAGTTAAGTATCTCACCCTCATTTGAGGGATGATACCAGGTGCTCCCTGCAGGTGGGTGGAAGACTCGGAGGTGGTAAGGTCCCTGTCTTTAAGTATCTGGTCTCTCTTGTACAGTTTCTTGTCTGAAACATTCTGTGAGGAGCTAGCATAACTGACATTCTTGCATTTAAACATATCCCCAAACGAAATCATTCACACCGCGGTCAGATCTGTCACTTTGTACAACCTGGCGACTGATGGATGCTCAGGAGAGGACAGGAGAAAACGCGTAGAGCCTGGGGCCAGCTGCAAGCTGCTGCCGTGTGGAACTGCAGGATGCCGAGGGGACGCTTTGCTTTTCCCCGAGCAGATTAAAGTTGCCGTGGCTGCGGACCGAGACTGCATCCGGGCCTACCAGCCTCGGCTCTCCTCTTCCAACGTCAACACCCTGACTCTGAGTGTGAAGACCCCGGAGCCCGACAACCTCCTCTTCTACCTCGGCAGTAGCACCGGCGTAAGCCACCGCCTCGGGAATGTTGGGAAGCATGCCCTGCCTCCGTTCAGATCAGAAATAAGGCAAAATTGCGACTACCCTTTTTCTTCTTCTGTTTCATTTTGCGGTACTGGGTGTCAAGTCCTTCGCGCTCGATCCCCGGCCCATTTTTTATTTTTGACTCAGGGTGCCACTAAGTTGCCCCTGCTGAGCTCCGACATGTGGTCCTCCTGCCTCGGCCTCCTAGAGTACTACGGTGACAGGCCTGTGCCAGTGAGCCCAGCAGTGAAATAACTCGTGTGTTCTATGTGTTAGGAGTTGTCTTTATTAAAATGGTAGCTTGAGATCAGGCGTGTCCAGCCTATGACCTGTGGGCTGTGTGCAGCCCTGGACAGCCAGTAATGAGGCCCCGTAGGGTTATAAACCTTCAATGCTATTATGTGATTTTCTTGACTCGGTGTTGTGTTGTTGGAGCACAGTCTGGACAGGCAGGAACAGGGCGCTACACAGGAAGGGTGGTGCGGTGGCCACTCCGCCTATGTGCCCACCACACAGTTGGTACATTTGAAGACATGCACACCCTGCAACTGAACTCTTCCACATTTTCATGTAAAATGTAAATAAGAAAGAGGTTTTGTTGTATGTGTACATTATATATGGCCCAGTACACTTCCTCTTCACTCAGTGCAGCCCAGGCAAGCTGAATATTTTGGAGACTGACACTGTAGACTGAAAATAAACTACAGAACTAAGGCACAGCTCAGAGGTTAAATGCTTGCCTAGCAGGTGCAGGGCACTGGGTTTGATTCCCCAGCACCATGTAAGAATCAGTCAGTGCACACCCGTAATCCCAGCACACGGAAGACTGAGGCAGGAAGAATGCCATGAGTTTGAGGCCAGCCTGGGCCACATAGTCCAGAACCAGCCTGGACTATAGAATGAGACTGTGTCTTAAAAAAGAAATCAAAATAAACTGCAAAACTGAAGACCCTGGGTTCAGCCCCCAGCACCTACATAAATAATTAATGACTAGTAAGGTGCTTTGGTGGCCCTGCAAATAGCTGTAACTCCTATCTCCTCCTGCCTGCAGTCTGATTTTCTCGCGGTGGAGATGCGGCGGGGGAACGTGGCCTTCCTGTGGGACTTGGGCTCTGGGTCCACGCGGCTGGAGTTCTCTGACTTCCCCATCCATGACAACAGGTGGCACAACGTCTATGTGACCAGGTAGCACAGGGAGCTCCTCAGTACCCCTTTTTCAAACTGCGTCTGATAAGTCACTCCATGCTTGTGACATCACATCATGGGAGCAGGCTTGGAGGGACCTAGGAGTCGGTTTATTGTCAAGGAATTCTTGGTTACATTAACTCTGCACAGGAGGACTAGGACTTGGGTTATTTCTTCTTGCAGAAGAAGTAACGTCTATTACCCAAGTCAGTGATCAAGAGAAGTGCATTGGGAGTTTAGATAATTTTTATCCTGTTACTTTTAGAAAGTCTGAAGTCTGAGGCAACCAGCCCGGTAAGATGTTAATTCCTTGCCAGGGAAGAAAAAGTGAAACAACAGTGGGCATTTTGTGGGGGACATGCCCACGGGGGTGGGGGGAAGAGGTGTAGAGTGAGAGGGAGAACAGGAGGGGTTGTGGGGGGTGGTGCTGTGTTCTCTTAAAATGCAGACACAAAGCAAAAGCCAAAAAAAAAAAAAAAATCCTGTAAAGCCCTTCTCCAGAGGTAGCGATTTCTTTTCCGTCTCCTGTAATGTCATGGTGTGTTGTTGGGAATTTTTCCTGGTGTTCACACAGGGAAGTAATGTCAAAGGTAGTACCTCGCCTTGATGTCTAATTACCTATAGCTGCTTTAAGCATGGGAGTAGCATGGCGTGAGTATGTTTCTGAAGAGCTATTGTGCAAGCTGTGGGGCTGACCTAGTGTGGGGTAGGCACAAGCAGTGCTGGGATGCCCGTGGGGGGCTGTTGTGGGGACATGGGGAGAAGGGGCCGCATCTGAAAGAGATGGGCACATATGAGTGGAAAAACAAGTTCTCCGTGGCTCTTAGGTTTGGAAACGTTGGTTCGTTGAGTGTCAAAGAAGTAAGCTCAACTCAGAAACCACCAACCAAAACCGGCAAGTCCCCAGGAACAGCCAACGTTCTGGACGTGACCAACTCAACGCTCATGTTCGTGGGAGGCCTCGGAGGACAAGTCAAGGTAATGGGACGAGAGCTCACCACAGCAGGACTGGCGGTGCCTGTGCCGGGTGTGAGAGCGGGACTCCCAGGCTGCCGGGTGGCTCAGGGCAGACGGACTTCCTCCTGCTGTTGTTACTCCTTCGCTTCGTGAGGCTCGCCCGCAGGGCAGGGGGGTTTGAGAGGACGCGGGACTGGTTAGTCTCGGGCACACCTGCACAGGAAGCCGGCAGCTCACTGCCCATTTTGACATCTTTCCCAGTGACGAAGTATGAAACTCGGCACTCCGAGTCCATCCCGCAGAGTTCGTTTAGCCATGCCAACTCGAGCGCAAGCTACCTGGTACTTAGCAAAAGCACCTTGTGTTCATTTTGTTGCATCAGTGACACTGCCACCACATAAAGTTGAGTGACCTGGACTTGTTCCATGCCCCATAGTGAGGGGAGGTGGCCTCATCTCCTGCTGCCTGGGTCTTTCTCTCGAGCGACCCCGGAAACGGAAATCAGTAGCACCATGCCCTGGCCACCTGAGCTAACTGGCCCAGCAGAAATCATTTATTAAGCTTCTGCCTTGCCTGTTAAGTTTGAACCACCCAAGTTCTGTGCACACAGGGAGTGTGTACTTTGGTGCCACATCTGTGCTCATGGTGTCCGTTTGTCTGCATTAGAAATCTCCTGCTGTGAAGGTCACCCACTTTAAAGGCTGCATGGGAGAGGCCTTCTTGAATGGCCAGTCGATCGGCCTGTGGAACTACGTGGAGAGGGAGGGCAGGTGCCACGGCTGTTTTGGGAGGTAAGCCATCCCCAGCACGTGCCATGGGCAGTGTGTCCTACCAGCCTCTGAGGGCAGCCGGTCACGTGCCTGTCACACATGTATAGAGTTTATGATGTTAGTCATCCTGTTGCAAAGGACATGACGTAGACCCTGCTCCTGGAGGCGTGGCTGTGGCTCAGCCCGTGATAAGAGGTGTTATGTCTTGTGTGCTTGGACGTGGGCTGTGGAGTCTAGAAACTTGGAATGTCTTCTTAAACAACTTTCTGTCTCAGACTGACATACTGAATCTTGGGCAAATCACTGTGTTTTTCATTCTAAAAAGACCTGAATTTTGTATACATGTGTCATGATTTTTAGAGATAATACAGGTTCTTATTCTGTGTTCTGTAATTCTGGAAATAGAAACATTTTTGGGAATGCAGAGCAGCTGACATCCCTCTGCTTAAAGGACGTGAACAGACTGTATAGTTAATGTTTAAATTTTTAAAAAATACAGTAAAAGACATGATTACCCCTCAAAATAACCACTACCCCTCCTGCTTTGAACACACTTGCCCAGTTGTTCTTGCTACTTTCTGAAGCAGTTTTTAAAGTTCTATTTTCTGCCTCTATGAGGGATTGCCCATAGCACGGTATGTGCCAGTGCCAAGTGCCGTCTGATGGAACGGCAGGGTCATCTACACGTGACGGTGAGTCCCATCTGTCATATTCACCAGGTGACTCCTGGATGTTCCCCAGAGTCAGAATGACCACACAGGTCAGCAATTTGAAATGACACCTAGGACACACTCAGGACACCTAGGCACCACAGTGGCACAGCTGCAGGATGGGGACTTCCAGAACTGCTCCAGAACGTGGTGAGAGCCCTAGGATAAGTGTGTCAGAGCCGGAGGGAGTGTTTGGAGGAACCAAAGGTCATATGTCATTGACTGTCATATTTTTCAGCTTGAATATTCATCATATTTTTGAGCACTCCTCTCATTAACAAGATAGAAGGCATTTGATAACAGTCTTACCGAGCCCGATACCCTCTCGTTGTCCCCTAGAGAAGGGAGACCAGTGAGGGACTCTCCCACAGTCCAAGCTTCTACCGTTAAAGGCACTCAGCTCCTCAACGCTGCCCCTCCATAACCCAGAGCATTCCCCTTGCTCTTAAACAATTTGGGGATGAGGCAGGAAGACTGCATGTTCAAACCTAGTCTGGGTGTCTTAGTTACTTTTCCGTTGCTGTGACTCAATACCCGACACCCACAAACTTAGGAAAGGAAAGGTTTATTTTAGCTCACAGTCTCAAAGGTCACAGTCTATTCAGGGGTGGTTGGAAGCAATCGAAGTACATGGCAGAGAGAGAGGTGGAGGCAGCTTCCCCGAAAAACAGGAAGACAAGCTGAGGCTAGTTGAGACTAGTGCCCCTCCTCCAGGAAGGCAGGTGCAGCTTATGTATCCTTTCAGGTCTCCGCCCAGTAACCAGTCCCTCCTGCATCCAGGTGTGGCCACTACACACTGTTAATCTTGACTGTAACCCACCCCTCCATACCATACCCCAGTCCACCAACATCACATGGTTCCATTAAAATACATGAGGCTTTTGGGGGACACTCCAGATCCTAACCACAACACTGGGCAACTTGGTGACTTAGCGTGACCCTGTCCCAAAATCAGAAATAAAAATGGGCTCAGGGTGTAGCCCCGTGTAAAGCCTCTGTGCTCGATCCCAGGTACTCCAAAAAAAGATGTGGTGGTGCATGCTTGTAATCCCAACACTCAGGAGGCTGAGGCAGGTTGATTGTCCTAAGTCCAAGGCCAGCCTGGGCTACACAGTGAGTTCAGGACCAGCCTGGACTGCAGAGTGAGACCCTGTCTCAAAAAAAGAAAGAAAAAAAAAGAGCAATGGAATCATTCTGATATAGGACATGTACATGCCCTGGCTTTGATGGCCAGGAGACCATGGTCCTTTGGGTACATAGCCACGTGTTTCCCTTGGGGACTTGTTTACCTGACCTGTGAAGACCAGCGGAGAGTGACAGATGTCAGTATGAAGGTTGTTCGAAAGGCCCGGTAGCAAAAAAGGACAGTTCCACTAGAGGAGAGGCGAGCCAGTGAGCACGCCCGCTGTGCTTGACCAGGGCGAGCGTTTCAGCTCTCCACCCTCCGCCATTATCGCAGTGAGCCCCGCCTGTGTTAGCTTGCCTTTCTTTGTAAAACAGCTGGGCATTTGCCTTGCATAATCTCATGGCAAGTATATTTTCAAATATAGTTTAGGTGTCCTTTATTTGAAATACTGGGGACCAGAATTATTTCTGGTTTGGGGGCTTGGGAGGCTTTGGAATATTTGTACACTCATATGATGAGATATCTTGGAGATGGGATGCATGTATAATAACCAAAGTATTTGGTCATGCTTGGTTATTAGATGACCCACATATGTTATAACATAAGCATAGTTTAAAATAAAATATATTTGTGTTTCATGTAACCCTTCTAGACATGCCCTGAAGGTAGTTTTATACACTCTTTTTAACCATTGTGTCTGTGAAACAGTTTTGTGGTATGGAATTTTCCCCCTGTGGCAGAGCGGTGAGGCTCGCATAGTTACAGATTTGGGGCATTATGGATTCCAGATTTTCAGATTGGGATCCACATCCTGTGAGATGCCATGCGCTCCGTGCAGCACAACGGGAATCGCAGGCTGCCGTGCTCGGGATCAGGGCCTCCGCGAGCAGCGTGTGGGCTCCTCAGCCCAGGAGGGTGGAGGTGACTCATCTCTGCTTTGCAGCCCCCAGAATGAAGATGCGTCCTTCCACTTTGACGGGAGCGGGTACTCTGTTGTGGAGAAGTCACTCCGGGCCACCGTGACACAGATAATAATGCTCTTCAACACCTTCTCACCCAATGGGCTGCTTCTCTACCTGGCTTCCAATGGCACCGTAAGAGTCCCTGTGGCCCCTGCGCCCTCTGGGATGGACGTTTAGGCTTCCCTGACGAGGTTATTTGTGTTTAAGGAGGATTTGTTGCTATAGCATGTGTGTTCCTAATGTGCAGCTATTTTTGCTGACCTGGAGAGAGACACGGCTTGTGCACTGAGCTGCATCTCCACTCATTTTTTCATTTTTAAAAAAAATTTTTGAAACAGGCTCTGAGTTACCGAGACTCAAACTTGTAATCCTCCTGCCTCAGCCTACCGGAGCATGGGGATTACAGGCCTGTGTCACCATGCACACACCAGAGTTATATGCACATGTATGAGCCACACAACTTTCCCATATACGGGCTTGTGTTATATTAACAGACTCGTGAAGAGCCGTAGGAAAATTTAGAAAGGCGCCAAGTGGCACCATGCCTTCCAGTCACGGACAGCAGCCCAGTGCGTGTTATTAAGAGTCTGTCAGAGAGTCCACCTCACTGTGTATTCGCTGTGACCACAGCGGCCTCCCCGGAAGGCCCTCAAAGACCTGTGTCCCCGTTGTCCTTCACGTGTCAGCTGATCATTTCTGCCCCTCAGGGTGCACACTTAAGATTAGGACCCGCCCATCTGTCGGTCTGAACAGGCAGTTCAAAGGCTCCAGCTCTATTGCTGAATTGCAGATTTGGATGATAACGAGCATCATGTGATGTGTGTGTTGGGGTGTCCCAGACACAACCCCCAGCTCTGGACTGGGCAGGCGTGGCTTTCCTTGACTTGAGAAGGTCTGCCATCCCCGACCTCTGGGAGAAGGCATCTAGGGATAAGGACGTGGCTGTGGGAACCCTCTCTCTTCCTTACAGAAGGACTTCCTGTCCATTGAGCTGGTCCGTGGCCGAGTCAGGGTCATGGTTGACCTGGGGTCAGGACCCCTGACTCTCACGACAGACCGACGGTACAACAACGGGACCTGGTACAAAATCGCCTTCCAGCGAAACCGGAAGCAAGGTGGGGCATGGGTGGGCTCCCTGGAGCCAGTTGCCCCTATCAGAACAGGCGTCTTTCCAAAATCAGCATTCTCATTCTGTGTTAAGTGTTTCGGGTGTCCTGGTGCTTCCTCTGACCCCTGCCCGCTGTGCTCTGCAGTGCTGTTCCAGGGAAGGTCCCTGCGGGCCGTGGAACACCAGGCAGCGTGACCTGCGTTTTGCCGGAGGATTATTGCAGTTCTATTTGTGAGCTCATTTGTCTCAAGAATCAAAGGAAGAACCTGTCCTCCTCCACACCCTGCTGCCCTCAGTCAGCCATGCGGATTCTAGATTTACCAACTGTCGTGGAATGGATTTTCCCTTGTCCTTTAGCTGTCAGAGACCTCAAGTGGCCACGCGTATAGTACACTTTTGTACAGTGGACTCGCTGGGCAGAAGTTCGTGTTTAATGTGAAAGAGTGAGTGTTGTTTTGTCCGTCCCTGTCAGGGGTCCTGGCCGTCACTGATGTGCACAACTCAAGCGATAAGGAGACCAAGCAAGGCGAGGCGCCAGGAGCATCTTCTGACCTCAATCGGCTGGATAAGGATCCGATTTATGTGGGCGGGTTGCCTCGGTCCCGAGTTCTAAGGTACGAGGTTACGCTGCCGAACTTGTGTGTCCACAGTTGCTGACCATGTCGTTCTTGAGAGCTGGTGTAACAAAGAGCGAATGGCTCAGACCACAGACTCTCCGGAATCGAGGTGGGGGCCGCTGCTCCCTTGTGAGGGCCGGTGTGTCCTGCCTGCGCTCCTGGACGCAGCAGGCTGCGCGTTGGCCCGTTAGGTCATGGCGCCCCTGCTGCCTCCCTCCCTTTCTTCCCTCTGCGTCCACTTTCCCCCTTCTCACCCATCGCACAGGATGAAGACTGACCCTGATGACCTCATCTTGACCTGATAGCTCCTTGGAGACCCTGATTCCACATAAGGCCACGTTCTCTTTTTTCCAAAATGATTCTTTTTATTCTCATGTATTTGCGGTACATACTAAGAAGCCGGTGTGTTTGCGTATTGTATCTTGACCATTTTTACTTCCTCCTTCCCCTGTCACAGCCTCTTCCCTCTCCTCAAAGTCTGTCTTCCTGTTTTCTTCCATCTCCCTTATTTTGTTGTTTAATTTTCTGTATGGTTTGATCTTTTTAGAGGAGGCATGTGATATTTAACCTTCCATGTGTGATTCATTTCACTAAGCGTGATGCTGTCATGGTGCGTTTACTTTTATACAAATGACTCAAATCCAAATAGGGTAACATGAGTGGATATGGGGACTTAAGACTACTGTGATTACTCAGAGTACTGTATACTGTGTATCTTAGGAGTAGAACGGGACTTCTGCAGAAAAATTAGTGACTTTTTTATTGCTTTTAGAACATCTGAAAGTTGTCTGTGCAGTTTGTAGACACGTACGCCCACGCGCGGACACACATCCTGCCTTTTGTCACACTCTGTCCTCTCTAGAGAATCTAGTAGAATCTCTTTAGAGACCAAAAAGATTAGAAAACCAAAATCCTGCCCTCCAGGGCTCACCTAGGGTCCCCTCTGTGAATCTGGTGAATTATGGCATAACCGTTGGAAGATCTGCACCAGGACAGTGAACAGAGGTTCCAGTCCCACAATCCCCATGAATGTACCCAGATCTCTTTGCCCAAAATCTCTGATAGTTTTATGGAGCGTAGATCAAAGCCACAGTCACCACCAGGTCCTCGAAGTGAATACATTTAAGCCCCTGTGGACCGGCCCCTTGCCAGGCCCTCTCTCCCTTCCCTGGAGGGCCACAAGCCTGTCTCCCGTTGCCCCTCCAGATACAGCTCCCCACTGTGAGGTGCCTGGCCCTCTTCCTGTAGTCACAGCTCTTCCAGCTCGTCTGTGCTTTGCCCAGGTGGCGCACAGTGTAGACACAGGACGTAAGAAGAAGCCCTCACCAAAGGTGTCCACGGCGGAAGAGATTTCCGGGCAGTCAAAGCCAACTTCTGCATTTGTGACAGAGGAAACTGGGAGCCGGAAGGGCTGAGTGTGATTCCCCCAAGTTCCACGGCTGCTGAACATTCTGAAGCTCAGGGCCCAACAAAGAGGAGAACTGGAAGACTGTGGCGGGGTGGGGGGGACAAGAACCGTGTCCCCTCATGGTGCTCCTGTGACTGCTGTCGAGTGAAGGCACAGCTCAGGAGCACTCAGTAAGCCCCTTGTGTCCAAAATGACTGGCCGTGTAGCAGCCCCACCCCAGCCAAGAGTTGGGCAGCCTCTGCCTTGAAGGTTAAGTTAGGGTTTTGGATAATCCCAAATCTCCCCAAATGTGGTTATGTCCTCGCAGACCAAGTCCATGAATCTGCAGTGCAGACAGTGACCAGTGGCTTCTGTCACCTTTGATGCTACAGGATTGCCCACACCTGCCTGTGGGAGGTAGATTGTCTACTGCCATGGAGCCTGGGGAGCACCTCTGGTGTAGTGTCCTCAGGACCCTGAGATGCCTTTCCTGTCTCTGTCTGGTGGTTTAATGAGTGTGCTTAAAAATTCATCTTAAAATAATAAATTGTCTGTATGTCCATCCATCCAGCTATCCTCTGTATTTTCCATACTAGGGATTGAACCCAGGGACTGCTGAGCTACATCCTTAAACCCTTTTTAATTTTACTTTGAAACATAGCCTTAGCCAGGCCCTGTCGTCAACCCTGTAATCCTAGCACTCTGAAAGGCTGAGCCAGGAGAATTCTAAGTTTGAACCCAGCCTGGGCAACTTAGCAAGACCTTCTTAACTGAGAATCAAAACAAAAAATGAGCTGGGGGTGTAGGGTGGCATGGAAGCCCTAGGTTCTACCCACAGCACCACAAAAGGAGAAAGAAGGAAAGAAAAGGACAGGAAGGAAGGAAGGAAAAAGAAAGGGAGAAGCAAAGTCTTGTTAATTTTCCAAGCCTGCCTCTACGATGTGAGCCTCCTGCCTCAGCCTCTCGAGTAGCTCTGGTCACAGGCATGCAGGGCTGTGCCTGGCGCGTAGATGCATTTGTATGTAGCTTGCCAACACGAAGCCAGCTGACTACGCTTGACTCCTTCTTCTGCGCGTCACCATCAGCGCCACCCTCGGGGGGAGGCCTTGGCTGGTGACACGTGGACACAGGTTGTCCACTTGTCTTCATGAAGTAGGATTGTCAGAACCACGTGTCCTCACGGTGGTCCCTCGTCCTCCCTACAGGAAGGGCGTCACCAGCAAGAGCTACGTGGGCTGCGTCAAGAACGTGGAAATATCCAGATCCACCTTTGACCTGCTCCGAAATGCCTATGGCGTGAGGAAAGGCTGCTTCCTGGAGGTGGGCATGTGTCCTTTGGGTTGCCATGGAGACCACAGAGCACCGCCTACCCCGTCTGTGTACATAGTCAGCTTTTGCTGTGTTCCTTCCTTTGTCTCTGTGGAGAAGTGTGGTACATGGTAGGCTGAGGGTGGCTGGCCTTCCAAATGAAGTTGTGAAAAGGTTAACAAATACATACGCATTCACTCACTGGGATGAGGTTTTATTTTTATTTGAGATCCTAGGGGTCGAGCCCAGGGCCTCTGCAATGAGGTACATCCCCAGCCCATTTTTAGTTTTGATTTTGAGGCAGCGTCTCCCTAAATCTTGAACTTCTGATCGTCCTGCCTCAGCCTCCCAGAGTGCTAGCATAACAAGCGTGTGCTTCTGGGCCAGGCAGGGAAGAGTCGTTCTAGGTTTTGCCAACATAATAAGGTCAGGAGACGTCAGTCAGCGGGGCGGAGAGAAGAGGGGAGGGCGGAGGCAGTTGGCACACTCAGCCTGCTCTGGGCACTCTGGACTCACCACGCCCTCTCCCCTGCCCCCCAGCCCATCCGCAGTGTCAGCTTCCTGAGAGGTGGCTACGTTGAGCTGCCCCCCAAGTCTCTGTCACCAGAATCGGAACTGCTGGTCACATTTGCCACCACAAACAGCAGCGGCATCATTCTGGCTGCCCTGGGCGAGGATGAGGAGAAGCAGGGCCGGCGGCAGGCCCACGTGGTGAGTGGCTTCTGTGCCCGGGCCTCCCGGACTCCTAAACCTGCCTGTACCTGGATACCCAGTCGTGTGATTCACAGTGAAAGTTACTGCCGTGAAATGTTTTTCCTTGACACAACAGCCAGGTGGGAGATACATGATCCTCTTCCTGAACCTAGCAACTGACAGCAGCAGGTGTTTGCTGTCTACCTCTGACTAAGGCTACTTTAGACAGTGCCAGCTTGAACTGCTTCAGAAACTTAAAATGTCATTAGTAAAAAGCCAAGTCCTGTCTGCTTGTTGCTGCGTCACACGGCCATGCACAGCATGTCTGAGGCGGTGCAGAATGTACATCTTAGGAACAGAGATCAGGGTTACAGTGCTGGCAGAGGGCGGGACCCCTGTAACAGCACGCTCCGGCTTACCGTCCCCACACCCCGACGTGAGATGGCAGTTCTGATGGTTGTTGCGTGGTGTGCTGTACACGGGAAACTCTCCTCCTGTCCCCAGCCCTTCTTCTCCGTCTTGCTGGTCGAGGGCCACGTGGAGGTGCACGTCAGCTCTGGGGATGGGACGAGCCTGCGGAAGGTGCTGGTGCGTGCTCCGGAGGGCACGTTTGGTGACGGGCAGGAGCACTCCATCTCCGTGGTCAGGAGCGGGAGGTACGGGGGCCCGAGGAAGGGTGGAAGAGGGTCAGTGCAGTGGGTCTGCACCAGGCCCTTCGGGAGGGTGCTCTGTGTGGTCAGTGGTTGCTGTCCTGAGTGTGGCATCCCTGGCCACCCGAGTGGTTGTCATTACACGGCACTTCTGGGGCCAGGCCTCAGGCACATACCCGTCGTCCCAGCACTCTGGGACGTTGAGGCAAGAGAATCTTAAGTTTGAGCCCAATCCAGGCAACTTAGAGACTTAATTGAGACTGTCTCTAAATAAAAATGTAGAAGTGTGCTGGGGATGTAGCTCAGTGTGATTTAATCCTCAGTACTGAAAAAACAAGAAATTCTGGAAATCTCCTAGACTCCAGACTACTTCCTTAGGATGTAATTCTGTCTGCTTTGTAGTAAAATGTTTGTGGCAGCCTTAGCCACACCCTTAACTGACAATGCATGTAAGTTGTGTTTGCAGTGGAATAAATCTGTATCACATATAGTATGATAGCATACACCTGAAACTATTGTACCAGTAGGAAGTAAAAAATAGCTTCATATCAGCATTCCTGTATGTCTCCCACCAAATTGTAGACCACATGTTTTCCAAGAGCAGCAGACATTTTTATCATTGGTAAAAAGGTTTTATCTATATTCTCTGCAAAGTAATCAATTTTAGTGGTATTTCATAGCATTTCATTGATTTCTAGGGAATATTCTATTGTAAGTTTTACTTCTCAGGACTCACCTCTGTAGCCACACGTAAGGCTATGTGAAATTTTATCATAGGGAAATTCATTGTTAATTAAGAACTTGATGGAATCAGGCGCCAAAGTGGAAAAGTGGTTTCGGGACCTTTAAAAGATGTTCTGTGCTCCTTTCAGAGTGATCGCGGTCCAGCTGGATGAGAGCCAGCCCCTAGAGATGAAGCTGGGCCCATCGGCAGAGAGCAGGACCCTGAGCGTGGCCCACCTGTATGTCGGGGGGCTGCCCGAGGGTCGGGGGACGTCGATGGTCAAGATGAGGCGGTCTTTCCATGGCTGCATTAAAAACCTCGTCTTCAACATGGAGTAAGTGACCCCAACCTTTTGACCTCATGGACCAGGTTAGTTGAAGCCTCTTCTCCCAAAGGCAGGAGGGGGTTCCGGCTAGCCGCGTCCTGGGCACAGGAGCGGAAAGGGCACTGCTCTGCTGGTATTGGAGGACAGCTTTGCAGTGGCAGGCACAGCAGGAGGGGCTTGGGAGGGAAGCTCCACCTCCTGTCCATCAGCAGCCATGTTAGAACCTGATGGGAGTGTGGTGACAGGAGACAGGGCTTCATGCTCTGCCCCTCTGCCCCCTGGCCTGGTCCTTCCAAGGTTGGAACCCTTGCCTGGCTGAAGCGGAGTAACAGTGAGCTCCACATTCCATCGCAAAAGCTAAGGGGGGCTTTACTGGGTTTAGAGCGGACAGATCAGGTCATTGTACATCGCCCCCTGGGTTTGTCAGTTAGCTACCAAGGTTAAGCTGTGTTTCTGACATGCATTTAAGAGAACAGAGTTTGCAGTGCGCGCTTCTCGCTGCCTGGATCCTATTGCTCCGAGGGAGTCTTTCTTAGCTGAGCTGCCGTAGTGCCAGATTATTAACTTTCCCCCAAAAGCAGTCGCCATATCATTAAGACCTGCGAGTCTGTGTTGCCTGGGAGGGAGAGAAGTGCCTTGTGCCAGTGGTGTGGGTGGTGGGCCGCTGGCCGCTCCTCTGCCATGGTCACTGGTGACGGCAGGAAGCTGGACTCTGCATCTGCCCAGAGCAAACCAAGTTCACTGATCTCTGAAGGCCAAGGCTGTGCTGGCCCGCTGACCTGTTCGTGACCTTGACCAAGGAGTTGGGTCTTTTGTGATGACAGTGTCTTTTTCTGAGAGATTACCTCGTAGGAGTGCCTGAAATTGGCAAGAGTAAAGCATAGCTTTGCCAGGCACCATGGTGCAGGCCTAGAGTCCAGCACTCTGGAATGCTGAGGCAGGAGGATCACAAGTTCAAGTCTAGCCCAGGCAACTTAGTGTCTTAGTGAGACCCTGTCTCAAAACCCAAACAGGAAAAAAAATTAAAATGAATTGGAGATAGAGATCAGTGCAAAGGCCGTGGGCTTGACCCCCGCGACAACCCTGTACCCCTCACTGATCCATCCATTCGTGCAGTCAGCACCGTTGTGCTCCCTGGAGCGCTAGCCCGGGGCGTGGAAGGCCAGGCACGTTTGAGCACCATTCCTAGCCTTGCCGGGAGAAGTGACAGGATCCACGTGGCCCGGAGCACACTGGGAGAGCTGCAGAAACAGGGACTCAGTACCTGGCAAGGGGAAGCCTACAAACAGGAAGTCACTGTGGGATGGGGGACGCTGGGTGGCGCTGTGGCAACCAGAGACTGACGTGTCCTACAGCAGGAGGCTGCAGGAGGTGGGGACAGTGCCAGATGCTCGGGCGTGGCCAGGACCCTGGTCCTCAGCCCACTCCTCATGGGCTTCAGCCGAATAGTCGGCAGTTGCCGGGGACTGTGCCGGCTGCTCCCATCTCCATGGTGGAGACGCCCCTTTGTTTGCACACAGACTTCTGGATTTCACCGGCATGGATGGTCACGAGCAGGTGGAGCTGGACACCTGCTTGCTGTCAGAACGGCCCCCACTGGCCCTTCCCACGGAGGATGGCGAGCCCCTGCCCGAGCCCCGGGCTCTCCCGCGTCCCGTGAGTGTGGCCCTACATCATGCTCTCACCTGGGTCCATTTAGAGAGGGCAGGAACGCAGAGGTGGGGCCTGGTGGCGCAAGCCTTTAACCCCAGCACTCTGGGTGGCTGAGGCAGGAGGACCCTAAGTTTGAGCCCAGCATTGACCCGGTTGCAAAATGGAAACTAAAGAGTGTCTGGGGATGTAGCTCTGTGTGGAGGCCCCGGGTTGGACCAAGAAAGCAGAGAGGGGAGCATCTGGCCCTCGAGTAACATCATTGGATCTGGGCCCCCCTATGGCGATTGCTATTCATAACCCTGTCTTTAATAATTAACGACAGTATTCTAGCAAATACAGAAGGCTTTTAAGTTGATAATGCTGTATGGCTTACAAATGATGTCATAGGTGTCTAAATGGACCTTGGTAGAAAAAAGGTTTCACACCTGTGTCTTAGAAGGGAGAGTGCTTGCCAGATGGTGAGACCAGGCTCAGCCCCGGGCACTGGGAAAGCTGGGTCACAGACGGGGGTCATAGTGTCACCAGGGTCCCATGCAGTCCAGGGAGGTCACCTGAAGTAGGAAAGGAGGGAGAGATGGCCCGTGGCTAAGCCTCCAGAACCCCTTGTCAAAGGAGTCTGGGAAGGTGGCTCCCAGGACCCCAGGATGGAGGGGGACAAGATGGGGGCAGTTCTCTGAGCCAGACTGCAGGTGCTGGGCCAATGGCTCAGGCACCCTGACAGGGTGGCACGCAGCTGGCCATCCAGTGGAGCTCCTCTGATGCCCCACTATCACTGCACTGGGTGTCCCCGAGGTCACCATACAAATGAAGCATATGAGAACATACAGTCCAGTGTGTACGGATGTGTGTGCTCAGGACTGACTTGTCAGCATATTTGAAGTAGAGCCAGTATGATGAGAAAGGTCACGCAAGCACTGGATTTGGTATACAGGCTGTCCCAGAGATCATGTATACAAAAACCATTAAAATATAACGTATAATATAAATGTGTTCAGTCAAGATTAATTTGTCATCCTATTTAAAGTAAAATAGTACAATAAAAAAAACGTGCGAGCACCAAATCCCATGTCCACAATGTCCCCAAGTCAGTGGACATAGGAAAAAGGTAAACTTAGAAGACAACCTGCAGATTTAGTTGGGAAAACATGAAAATGAGTACCTTAACCACCAGGCACTTAGCCACTGTAAACAGAATTGTTGCCAAGGAAAGGTCGTCTCCTCCAGGAAGGCCAGGCCTGGCTGCTTTCGGGGCAGGAGAGGCCAGCCTGCACGCTCATGTCGGAGAAGCCCAGGCCTTTTCAGGCTGGCCCAGCTTTGAGTCCAGGGCTGTTTTCTTGGTGGCATCTGCCCACTCCAAGCTGGAAATCTGAGGTCCTGGGCCTTGCTTGACTTGGGCTAGTTCGGAGCCCACTGGCGGACTGGCACCTTCCCTGCCCCGTCCTTATGCCGCCCCACCTCAGTCAGGTCGGAGAGCCCATTTGCCCAACTGGATTCCAACTTGAGGCCCTGGGAGACAGGTCATGTGGGAGCACTGCCCTCTCCAGCTTCCTGTGCTGTGGCTCGCTTTGGGCCGTTCCGAGGAGCCGTTCCGAGAGCCCTTTGTCCCCTGGGCCAGGGGGTGATCCACAGAAGGCCTGCCGGTTTCCATGTGAGTGCATGTGAAGCGCAGTAGGAGGACGGTGAAGCAGGCTGGTGTCCCTGAGGATGTGGCAACCGAAAGGTGGTCTCCAGGGATGCCGAGTCTGTGCTGGGGGGTCCTGGACTGGTAGATGAGCCCTGTGCATCTCTTACAGGAAACATGTGTGGCAGACTCCGCTCCGGGGTTGGTTCCCGGCGCTCACCAGTTTGGCCTGTCACAGAGCAGCCATTTCGTTCTGGCTTTTAACCAGTCAGCTGTCAGAAAGAGGTAGGTGCTGCCCACGAGCCAGACGGGCCAGGGAGGTGCAGGAACACCATGTGTCCCTGCGGACCTAGACGCCACACCTGCCTGGCCCCAGGTGGGGATCCCAGCTGCTACCTGCCATCCAGGCCCTTAACCATCCTACACAGGGGAGGCGCTGCTGCCTGGCTGGAGGGGCCTGGCACCCTGTGCCATTCAGAGCCCAGTGTCCGTCTTTGTGTCCTGGCCCTGCACCAGTACCGCCCTCCCCTGGTCACCCTCTTCCTGAGTCTTACTTTGTGCACACAAGAGCCCCTCCCAGCTCACTGCTGTCCTAGAACAGACCCCTGCAGGTGGCGAGCGGCAGCCACTGTTAGATAAATGGGTGCAGAAAAGTGCGAAGGAAGGCCTGCCCTGGCACCCGGGTGCTGAGCATGGGGCCGGAGCAGTGAGGGGCTTGCTCTGGGCGGGTTTTGTTTTGTGGCAGTGGAGACTGAACCCACAGCTACATGCCCGGCCCATTTTTTTCTATTTTGAGACAGGATCTGGCCAAGTCACTAAGTTGCCCCAGGCTGGGCTCAGACTTGAGATCTGCCTGCACCGGTGTCCCTGCCGCCCCCCGCCCTCCCCCCAGCTCTTACAGGCTGTGCTGAAGTGCACAGCAGCCTGTTCCTCCATGGTGCTGAGCTCCCCGTCTCCTCCAGGCTCCTGGTCCAGCTCAGCATCCGGACCTTCGCCTCCCGCGGCCTCATCTTCCACGTAGCTCATCAGAACCAAGTGGACTATGCCACACTGCAGCTCCACGGTGGCCGCCTGCACTTCATGTTTGACCTTGGCAAGGGCCGGACCCGGGTCTCTCACCCCGCACTGCTCAGTGACGGCAAGTGGCACACGGTATGTCCCCAGGGGCTGTGTGCCCGCTGACCTCTAGCTTGCTTGCTGTCTGGCGACTTCCCAGGAGCTGCACATCCTATGGGGACAGAGCTCTCTTCTGTTCCTGTCACGCACCAGGGCCTTGCTTGGTGCCAGCACCTAATAGCAAACATTGGCAGAATGGATGGACATACCAGCAGTGGCCTCAGACTGAGCAGACACAAACAGTCACCAGTCCGCAGTGGTGTGGACAGCCAGCTGCCCCTCAGGACCATGCTTGCTGAGAAGTGGCTCTGACCCTGTAGCCTACAGCTCCCTTCCCGGCACATGCCACCCTCAGTGTGCTGGAGGGCAGGCATGCTTCAGGGTTCGCACAGGCGGCTGCAGCCCTAAGGAACACATACTGCAGGCATTGGTCTGTTAAGGCCGTCTCACTTTGCTTAAAAGTTATGAGCGGTTTTTAGCTGAATGGAGTGCTGCATCCCTGAGATCCTAGCTGTGTGGGAGACTGAGGCAGGAGAACTGCAGGCTCAAGCCTCCTGGGCAGCTTGGTGATTTGGCAAGACCCTGCCTCAGCAAATGAGCTAAAAAGCTGAGGATGTAGCCCAGTGGACAGGCTTGGAGTTCAGTCCCCAGAGCAGCACACAGCAGAGTCACAAGCACCTTCATGTTTCAGGTGAAGGCGGAGTACGTTAAAAGAAAAGGGCTCATGACTGTGGACGGCCAGGAATCGCCCACGGTGACCGTGGTGGGAGATGGCACCTCGCTAGATGTGGAAGGGAAGCTGTACCTCGGAGGCCTCCCCGCCCACTACAGAGCCAGAAACCTCGGAAACGTAAGCAGCATTTCTGGGCTGGGCCCACAGGCCTCGACTGGCTCCTCACGTGTTTGTGGACCTGACCTTCACCCGTAAGATGCAGACTGTAAAGCGTGTTTGCAGGTCCTTGGCCCTCAGAGCCTGGCCAGCCTCTCAGTGAATGGTCAGTCTCCTACGGGACCTTGTAGCAATCCATGACAGTTAATGAGTTGGCTTGCACACCCGCGAGGGCAGAAGTCTTGGTTTGCACTGTATCTTACTAAGATAATAGAACATGGTCACTGTGTTACTAGCAAAGTTAAGTTAAAGGAAACTCCAAATTTGGCACTCATGTGAAGCATTGTGGTAGTTAAAATTTAAAAACCAAGAGATGACATCCTAATGGGTTTTGTGGAGGCAAAATTGATCAAGTGTAGAAGGACGGCCTGAGGCGCGTTGTCAGCCCCCCCCCCCCCCCACTGTCACCTGTCCTCTGTGCAGATCACCCAGACCATCCCCGCCTGTATCCAGGACGTGACCCTTAACGGCAGATCCGTGGACCTGGACAGCCCTGCTTCTGCCACTGCCATAGGCAGGTGCTATGCTGCAGCTGAGGAAGGGACTTTCTTTGAAGGAAGTGGCTATGCAGCTCTTGGTATGTATAATCAACAGCCTCAGAAACATCTCTGGGCCTTGTGTGCTCTGAGGGGACCTGGGTCCCAGCAGTGGGCAGTAAGGCTGGACCCAACTGGGCAGGGCTGCTGGACAAGAGGATTTACTGCATTGGGCTGCTTTACTCCAAAGCTTTCTCTGGTCTTGGGCTGTCCAGTGACCAGAGCCGTTCCCCCTGCAGGGCTGTTGCGACTCCTGGCACAGGAGGACATGGGGTGCTGGCTCCCCTGTACACTCCGCAGATCTATGTAGGCACACCATCCACTGTCTACATTAGTCACGGCCTTTGCTGGGCCGAGTCCTGTGGTGCAGGCCTATAACCCTAGTACTCTGGAAGGCTGAGGCATGAGGATCTTAAGTTTGATCCTGAAACTGTGCAAGATAGCAACTTAGCAAGACACTGCCTCAGAGCCGAAAGTAAAGGTGGGCTGAACATAGCTCAGTGTGAAGGTCCTGGGCCAGATCCCCTGTAACCACCCAAAATCAGCAGCAGCACTGTCTAGAGCAGCCCCCGCAGAAAGCTGAGGCAGGGAAGGGTGGGAGCAGAGCGAGCGCAACTCCTCTCCTGGCTCTGGGCCTACCGAGCCCACCACGGCCTCCAGCCCCCCCCCCCCCCCCGCCACACACACACACACAGCTGCAGCTCTGTAGAGCCCCCCTGCCAGGCTCTGTTGTGGCCCCTGCTTCCACCTTCCATGCAGCGCTGGGCTCTGTGACTGCTGCCGGCTAGGGCTAGGACCTCCAGTTGGGAGTCTTAGCTTTTCTGTCTCCTGGATTAAAAAGTCAGCTGTTCAGTGCTCGTTTTCCAAAACCTAGTGTGACCTGTGCTGCACTCGGGGGTGCTGATACACAGGTGTGTGGATCCTGGGACCATTCTGGAAGACCCAGGAGGGGTGACAGGGACCCAGCCCCACCAGCACTCGGGATGGGCTGCGCCCCTGGATGTGTCGGGGCGAGGGGACAGGCTCCCAGGTCCCCAAAGCTGCAGGTGAAGGACCCTTGCCTATCTCTTTTTTGGCCTTGTCTAGCTAATTACCTATGCGGGGTGTTTCTGTTGCTTTTTCTTTTATTTTTATGTGGTACACGGGATAGAACTCAGGGCCTTCTTCCTGAGGTGTGTCTCCAGCCCATTTTTCATCTTCATTATTTTTATGAGACAGTCTCATTAAGTTGCATTCAAACTTGTGATCTTCCTGCCTCAGCTTTCCAGAGGCCTAAAATTCCAGGCTTGGACCACCAGGCCTAGCCTGTCTGCTCTAAAAGCAAGATCACGGCAGGACACAACGGCGATCCCGCGGCAGCACACACCTGTGTCACAGCACTCTGGGAGGCTGAAGCAGGGACAGTTTAGCGACTTAGTGAGATTCCATCTCAAAATTTTTAAATAGAGGGCTAGAAATGTGGCTCAATGTGAAGGCCGTGGCTTCAGTCCCAAATACCAATGAGGATGAAAAGAAAAGGCGAGCCTTCCACTCACAGCTGTGAAGTCCAGGCTCAGAGGGGGTGAGCGTGGCTCGCTTGGCCGGGTGACCCATTGGAGCTCCCAGTGCCTGGGTGCCCAGTGGTCCCACCCTAAGCTCTCCTCGCCAAGCCTGCTTGGCCTGTGGGGTCCCCTGCCCTCCCCTTCAGCCCTGTGCTCTGCCTCACAGTCAAGGAAGGCTACAAAGTGCGCTCAGACTTGAACATCACGCTTGAGTTCCGCACCTCCTCCGAGAATGGGGTGCTCCTGGGCATAAGCAGTGCCAAGGTGGACGCCATCGGCCTGGAGATGGTGGCCGGCAAGGTAGGTTCCGTCCTGTGCACCCCATCCCTCATGCCAAAGACCCAGCAACCCGAGTACAGAGCAAGACCTGCTCCCCACAGCCCCGGGTCCGTTCCACTGGTGAACCCATAAAAGGTTCTGCTCATATTCTTACAAACCGATAATCCTGTAAAAGCATTTTCAAGTTAACTCCAATTGCGTATGTGAAAGCAGACTGAGGCAGACTTCAACTGTGGTGCACAGAGCTTCTTTGCCCTGAGCTCGCCAGCAGCCAGCTGCCCACCTGATGCCCTGTCCCGCCGAAAACTCTGTGACTTCATTTTGGACCCAGGGTCTTTTCCTTTGGAAGGAAGTATAGATTCATGAGGGGGGAGTGAAACGCACAGGGAGGTCTGCAAGCTCCCTTCCCTGGTGTCCCAGCGGGAGCCTCACCCGGAGCTCTGGGGTGATCCTGCACAGGTGTGCATGCACGTGTGTGTGCGTGTGTGCATGTGTGTGTGTGCCCACCCCCGCCCCCCTGCTGTACCCCCGATCCCTGCCGTCGCTGCCTACCAGCTGTCATTTGGCGAGGGTTACCCCAGGGAGGCCATACCCCAGTGTCCCGAGCTTGGCTTTCCACACCAGCCTAGAGCCTCCGCAAGGAGCGTGCACCCATGGTCCCTCTCTTTGCGCTGCTACTCCACGGAACGCATGTGCTATACTCTCATTTTTTTTGCATCAAAACATGTGATTTCCACCCCCACCCCCCATGACCCATCTGCTGTTGTATCTCCACATTTCGCGGGAATTTCACTCTCCTGTGTTACCCGCGTCTTCCCACATTTGCGCCCAGCTTATCTCCCTCCACTCAAGCTCCTGGCCTGGGGTGGCACTGGCAGGTGTCCATGCCCTTGGCTGTTGTGGTGAGCTGTCTGGGGCCTCAGCATTGCCCCTGCAAGGGGCCTGCTCCTGAGAGCTTTGACCTTAGAACATGTGGAGACGCTCACTGGGGTCTTTGCTGTGGCCAGCTCCTGTTCCACGTCAACAACGGTGCCGGCAGGATCACGGCCACCTACGAGCCCCGAGGTGGCAGCACGCTCTGCGACGGACGGTGGCACACGCTTCATGCCAGCAAAAGCAAACACCGCCTGCTTCTCAGAGTGGATGGCGGCGTGGCTGGTGCTGAGAGTCCGCACACCCAGTCCACATCGGCCGACACCAACAATCCCATTTATATCGGTGGCTTTCCCGGTACGTGCAAATCCCCACTATTGTCCACCCGAGAGTCGGTCCCTTGGAAGTGAGGGGCGGGGCGTCTAGCTGGGGCGTGTGGGCGGCACATGGGACGGATACCTGCTTGGTGACAGACAAGTCCTTCACGCTATAGAAAAGCTACTCTGGAGACTAGGGCCAAACATTCCTGAAGTTAAAGTAATCTCCACACACAGGCTAGCTGCTAAGCAAGCCTATGGAAAACACACACGGTGAGGCTGTGCAGTATAACCAGGAGGCTCCACCCTAAGGCCCACTTTTAAAATTATATGACTTTTTAAATTATAATGAAAAACATTTTAAAATTTTGGTATCTATATGTGGTATATTAACTGTATTAAGTATTTTATAAGAGGCCCAAGACAGTTCCTCTTACCTCAAAAAAGGGGGCGGGGGAATGGGCAAAAAATTGGTGAGCTACAGGCTGGACACATTGTGACCCAAATGAACCCAGTGAGGACAGGGCTGGTCACGTCGATGTCACCTTGAGCTGGGAGTCACTGTAGGAGACAAGCAAGTGACTTGTCCCCTCCCCTCTCCTGGGTTTGGATTAGCAGTATGCATTTCAGGTGTTCCAAGAATTTAGGGCCAAGAGTAGACTTCAGTTGTCTGATTTTCAAAGTGTCAGTTATGCCTTAGAATGGCTATAACACTTTTTTTTTTTTACGAGTTCTGCTCTGCGTGGAGGCCACATACATGGAGACTATTCCTGTTTGGATACTCGAGTTTCGCTTGTTCCCCTTGTCTCCCCGTCTCTTATTTTTTTCTGGTTGAATTGTGTGTTTTCCCCACAATTATTATTTTCGTGAGTGTATGTTTGCAACTCGTTAATGGCTGCATTCATCTTGGGAAATTGGTGCATATGCACTGTTGCATCATTACCCCTGCAGCAGTTGCGTGTATGTGTGTACACGTGTGTGCCTGTGTATGTGTGTGTGTGTAGTGTTAGGGATCGAGTCCAGGGCCTTCACACTCAGCTACATCCCCAGCCTGCTTTTTATCATTGATCTTGAGACAGGGTTTCATGATGAAGTTGCTAAGTTGCCCAGGCTGGGCCTGAACTTGTGATTCTCCTGCCTCAGACTCCTAGAGTTCTGGGTTACAGGCCGGCGCCCCAGGGACCAATCTTGAGTAATCAATCTTGAGTAAGATTTGCCTTCTCCGCCTTCCTGAACAGCTGCCGTCAAGCAGAACTGCCTGGACAGCCGGACCCCGTTCCGGGGGTGTCTGAGGAGGCTCGCCCTGACCAGGGGCCCGCATGTGCAGAACTTGGACCTGAGCCAGGCCTTCGAGCTGCATGGGGTGTCCCCACACTCCTGCCCCGGGACCCAGCCCTGATGCCCCAGCCATGGCCTCAGCTACACACCACAGCTAATAATTGGAGAATGGGTTTTTCTGAATGGAAAATCTTGTACCTATTTGATTGCCAACTCAGGTGAAGACGTGTTTGTGTTCAAGGCCACATGGACCACAGATACCTCTATTAAATCGTATACATGGAATTCGTGGGTGCTGTGAAGGTTTTCTCTTTAATGTACCTTTCTTAAACACTGTTCTTTTGAGTACATCACAGGATTGTGTGTCTTGCATTTTGGGCTCTTAAAAAATAAAATGTCACCACAGACTGTAGTATCAGTGGATTAGAGCAGGTGCATGTGTGTGCATTCCAGAGTGTTGCGCCAATCCCTGCAGCAGACAGACGTGTCTCTGGTTACCTCCCAGCAGGGGACACAGACTGCTTGCTACTTAGGAGACACCGGCTGTGGGCTTGGGGGTCAGCGCGCGAGGGAGGGGACCGGAAGCTCTTCTGGTGTGTCCTTTTCACTCAGAATCTGCCCTGGCTGTGTGCCCACTGCAGCCTGGCTCTTCCTTCACTGTCAGGCTACTTCCGCCCCCCCCCCGTGAAGAGAGGCTGCCCTTTGCCGCTTTTTCTGGTTGTGTGTAATTTGAGAATAGAAGGCGCAACTCAGACACGTAGGTGCGTTCCTTCGGCAGTCCAGGCCGGCGCTGGGTGTTCGGGGACGATCATGAGTGCCCAGTAAACACGAGGGGCTTGAGAAGATGGGGCAGCGTTACCAGTGACAGCGAGCAGGCCAAACTGCCTGGGTCCCCTGCCTGGTTGGTCCCTTATCGCCGCATCGGTGTCCAGCTCCCACACGGAGGCTGGAATGTTGTTCCCCACCGCGCCAACTGCTGCTTCCCTTGCTGTCCTGGGGACATCACCTGGACTCACCTCTGCCCTGAAAGGCTGGCAGCAGTCTGTTCACATGAGCATTTTCTCTAAAAGATTCATGAGGTTTGTGGTGAGATAGGAAGTCCAAATCCCCACGCTCACGCACGCACAGGAAAGAGAGTTGACCTCAATGTGGAACAATGATTACGACGGGCCAGAAGGGGAGGGGACTGGGGGGCGCTGGATTTGATGGGTGTACCCTGCAGGCACGTGGTGACATATCCCACGGAACCCCACGAACATGTACCATTAAAACACGTCTATAAAAATGAAGTAGCGAGGGACAGTTAGCAAACTCCAAGCAAAGCGAAATCAAAGAAAGATTGCCTAGACATGAACTTCTGGATCCAAAGGTTGCTAATTTTTATTTTTTTAAGAACTACAGAAAAGCGCACACCACGCGCCTTCCTCCTCAGAAACCAGGAACCCAGAAGGCGCATCCTCAGGGCACCCAGCCAAGCGCTGGTCGGCGCGGAGCTGCCTCCAGGGAACACGCGGAGACGTCTTCCCAAGTAACGGTGAAAGGCAATCCGGGCGGCAGCGAGCGGGGCCACTGCGGGGCGGCCGTCCGCGCTCGGGAGCGGGGCTCCAGAGTGCCTGCCCGCACCCGCGCAGCCCCGGGAAGGACCGGCGCGACCAGGGCCCGCGGCCCGCCGAGCCCGCGCTCGTCCTGGATCTGGCCGCGCGGGCTCTTCTGGGAGCTTCCGATCTCTCCAAAGCAAGCCCAGACGCAGGTGCGGCGCGGATCGCGTGGTGGGCGTGCCGGTGGGGCAGCCGGGCGGGGTCCTGCTGCAGCAGAGGGCGGGGTCTGGAGAGGAGCGCAGGCCCGACCGGAAGGGGCGGGCCTGGCTGTGGGAGGGGCGGTAGGGAGGAGGGCGGAGTCTCCCGTAGGGAGGGGCGGGGCTACCTAGACGGTGGGCCGGGCAGCACGGAAGGGGCGGAGTTCTCTGCTGGCGGAAGGGGCGGGGCAGGAAGCAGCGTTGGCCGTTGCGGCGGGTGGGCGGCTGTTGGGGCGGCCGTCCCGCGCTCGGGCCCGGTCGCTGTGGCCGCGCCGCGTCCCAGGGAGTAGCTGGCTCTTCCCGGGTAGCCAGCGAGGCCGGCTCCCCGCAGGCCCGGCGTGGGGGACGCTGGGGCCAGGGAGGCCGCTGCCAGCCTCGGGTCCTGGGCTCCCGGCCGGAAGGCGCGCGGAGCTGGCGGCGCCGCAGCGGGCGGGCGGCAAGGGCGGCCCTGGGGACGCGGGGCCGGGACGGGCACAGCTACGTTGCGCACCGGCTTGCTTTGAGGATGTCAGCCACCTTGGTTTTTTCCTATTCGAACATGTCAGTCTCCGAGGAGACGTTCCCCCGAAATCGTTCTGTTTGGTAGCGGGCATTTGCGGTACGTAACAATTACGATTACATTCGCCTTGGGGGACTGGCCGGGGCCCTTCTGCGACCTCAGCACTTCTCCGTGGCCCCTCGCCCGCTGCGCCGCCGCCTCGGTCTGTTTCTCTTGCTCTCTCACTGATAGACCCAGATCATGGGCTGGTTCTGTACTGACTATATGATGCTCGTTCAGACATAAATACGTAAGTGAATAATAGAGCTGTCGTAGTTACTTGTTGCTGTGACAGAATAAGACATCCACAGTTAAACAGAAAAAAGATGTATTTAGCTCAGTTTCAGAAGGTTCCACACAGTCCACTCATGGGTCGTGGGGCGAAACACAGCCGAGGCTGGAGAGCTGCTTATGGCATTGCAGACAGAATCCCAGCTGCTACAAGCAGGAGGCCCCGGCAAAGCCAGAGCTCTCCCAGGAAGAAGCTGCAACGATGTTTCCTCTTCCTTTATTTAGTTCAAGTTGCCGGTGGGCCCAGTGCCCCCACATGGGTGCTTCTTCTCACTTTCTGGCCCACAAGTCAATAACACACACCTGAAAGTTCCGTCTTGGGCAAAGCCCAATCTCAAAAAGATGACACAATCCCTCTAGATCAGGCCTTAAGCATCCGCCCCTGCCATCAAGCCCCGACCCCCCGACAGCACACGGCTCCACAGTTATCCCATAACATCCAACTCCATGTGGCTTTGGGGGAACACTCCAGGTCCAGATCATAGCAAGAGCCCTCCTTAAACCTCACTTCTGAGACAGGAGCTGTGTTTTTGCTTGACAGCCCGAGGATAAAGAAGTCAGTGATCTCCGTTAGCCGATAGTCCTTCTTCTTTTCCATTCCAGTTCAAAACATGTTCTGAAGCTTCCAAATGCTTCAAACTAAAATAATGTAAGTGTAGTTGTATAGGCAGATTCAGACATACGTTTGGCAAATACTGCCCATGTATGTGAATGCATGTGAAAATTGTGTCTCCTCTTGGTTTTCAAAAGGTTATAATTTCAGTATACATAGTTGAAAATAAAAATGGCTCTAAAAGAAATGAAATGGCCCTCTCAATTTTGGGTAAAAAACAAGAGAAAGAAGTTACTGAAACCGAGAATTTCTAAGGAAATTGAAGGGAAAGGAGCAAACCAAAAAGAAAGGTTGAAAGCATGGATGACGAGAGTGTGCTGGGGAGGGATTGTCTGGTGGATATACCAGACGAGGAGAAAACTGAAAAGAAAAGTAATAATTTAAATATTAATTTTGGATCACCTACCCAGCAGATTTCCTTTGAGTTTTTGCTTAAGTCTCTAACAATGGAATGCCTACCTTTAAGTCCCTTGAGATCCTGAGCACAGTAGCTTTAAATGTCAAAGGTGCTACAACAGAACCACTCTAGGTGTCAAAGAGGGAGGTCAGATCTGTCCAGATGTTCTGGAAAGGCTGCTCAGTCCTTCAATATGATGAGCATCGCGAGAAACGCTGTAAGATGGAGCAAGGGCTTCTGTGCGTGGGGGGCTGTACGCCCATCAGAGAAGGGTCATGGTTCACATGGCCTCATCTAGGCTACAGTGAGCAAATAAAGAAACCAATGTAGAGAATGCAGGGAGGGGCTAGGACCAAGAGGTTCTAAAGCTAGGGATTTCAGAGCTAAGATAGTAGTCATTAAAAGGAGAGAATAATATTTTAAAATTTGCTTTCTAGAAAGATGTTTCTGACGGCTGTTTGAAAGGTGAATTACAGCAGGTGAAGCTAATGAGGAGAGTTGCCTGGATAGGCCTAACACCCTCCTCAAATGTGTTAATACTTTCAGTCTAAGTTCCTTTGTGGTATTAGGGATGGAGCTCAGGGCATTTCTTGATTTTTGTGTGTTTTGTTTTTTTGAAACAGAGTCTCACCCTGTGGCCCAGGCTGGTCTTAAACTGGTGGCAATCCTCCTGCACCAGCTTCCTGAGTACTGGGATTACAATCATTTGCCACTGTTCTTGGTTTATGTAGCCCTGGGAAATTGAACTCAGGGCCTTGTGCTTGCTAGGCAAACGCTCTAATCACTGTACTATTCCTCCAGCCCCCAACCCAGGGCCTTTTCACTGAGCTACACCTTAGCCTGTTTTATTATTTTTATTTTGGGCTAAATTGCCTAAGCTGAACATGTGATCCTCCTGTCTCATCCTCCCAAAGTGCTGGAATTATTGGCCTGTACCACCATCCCTGTTCTTCAGTATAATTTCAAGTCACAGAAGCATCAAAATTTCTTTTAGGTGACTTGAATATCCCAACTCTGATCTTAGCTCGGGTTGGTCTTGAGTGGGATGCTAATGTTGGTAGTGGACCATTTAAGAGTTTGGAGGGCTAGCAGATGAAGATTATACACAAGAGGAAGCCACGGTGAAGCCGTAGTGAGGCTGAGTTTAGAATGTTTAAGAGACCAAGATAAAATGGCACAATAGCATCTGGGTGATCTACGTGGACCTTTAAATTATCCAGGAAGATGGCAAGATTGGGGTAGTGTAGAAGAGTGTATGCAAATGCCAGAGTCTTCAGAAAACCATGGAGAGTGTGTTCCCAGAAGTAGCCTGCTTACCTGAGGGGGCAGGAAGAATGATTTGCGAACTGTGCCGGAGAGAACAAAGAACGCTATCCCTTTCCTCTGCTGTGGACACAGAGAGAAATGAGCAGTCTCTGAAGACAAAGTTTTACTTGAGTCAAAGACGTAGAAAAGGCAAGGAGTAAAACCAGGGAAGTTGATTCACCCTGAGGTGGAGTTCCAGGTTAGCATGGGGTTTTATGGGTTAATAGGTTTATTGATTGAATGTGGACAGTTAAAGTATGCGCCTGATACCACCAACTAACCAAGTACATTCTCAAAAGGAAGACAGATGGACCCTTAAAATATGTACAAATTCTGTCTTTTATGTTTGCAAATATAGTTAAAAGGAAAAGTGTGGTGTGCTGTAACAGCACTGTCTTAGGTTTTCATTGCTGAGACATAGTACCCAGCACCCCCAGCCAAAGGGAGGAAAGATTTATTTTAGCTCACAGTTTCAGAAAGTCTCACACAGTCTATTCATGGAAGCTGGCCAACAGTGGAAGCACATAGTGGAGGTCTAATCAGAGAAAAGCTCTTCACTGCATGGCAGACAGAAAGCCAAGGGACCGAGGAAACAGAGTAAGGCAAAGGTCAGAGTTTTCCGAGGAAAAGCTGTAATGTGTTTTTTACTCCTTTCTTTAGTTAGTTCTAGTGACCAGGTGGGAACCCACGACCAGGGTAGGTGATCCTTTCTCACTTCCTGGCCCACAAGTCAGTAACACACATCTGAAAGCTTTGCCCTGGGCACCCCCCAAATCTCAACAAGTTCACATAATCCTACCAGGTCAAGCTCCAAGCATCTGCCCCTTCCAGTCAGACCCCAACTTCCAACAGAAAAGTACATAGGGCTGTTGGGGGACACTCCAGATCCAAACCGTAGTAAGACTTAAGATCTGTGTGATTTGACAGTGTTGCCTTGAGGGCTAATGGCATAACTCAGTCGCTGAAGTGCTTGCCTAGCATGCTGAAGGCCCTGGGTTCAATTCGCCAGAATTGCATAAAGATTGACTGGGTATAGTGGCACATATCTGTAATTCCAGCACCTGGGAGGCTGAGGCAGGAGAATTGCTGTGAGTTTGCAGCAAACCTTGGTTACATAATGACTTTGGGAACAACTCTGGACTACAGAGTGAGACCCTGTCTCAAAAAAGAAAGTGACCCCTTGAATGGAGTCAGGGCCATTTTATCTGTGACATGGAATGAACACAATGTTGTGAAGGGCTTGCCTCCAGCTTTTTCTCTGTGGCGTCTCTGCTGATGAACTGACTAGTGCTGAGCAGAAACAAAACTATTTGAGAATTTGCATTGCTGAAACACATGGGATTGGCAGCTTCCTTAATTTCTAAAGAGAACAGAAATAAGGGCCTCGAGTCTTTAATATCAAAACTGTTGGTATGTGGCTGCTCCATGCATTTAACAAATATCAAATACTTAGGTGGGAGAACAAAGAACTGTGAGGTTATAGTTGGACAGGCCACATAAGCACACAACAACATTAATTTTAATACTATATCTTGAGAGAGAGCATGATTTTTTCCAAATGACAGATCTAGGATTGGGAATGTAGCTCAGTTGCAGTGTGCTTGCCTGGCATGTACAAAGCCCTGGGTTTGATCCTCAGCAGCACAAAAACAAAACAACAACAACAAAAAAAAATGACAGCCATAGACAATAAACATTCCAGGATTCATCGTGGCTGGTAATATATGGAAAGGCAGCATGGAAGATGTGTCACTAAATCAGGCCATGATGATTGAAGAGATGTAATAAAATTAATTTAGGCAGAAAAGCAACACAAGAGTTGACAAAAAGCCACATAGGCCAGTGTATATATAGTGGTGACTATTTTCATAAGGTCAATAGAGTGGAATGTTTTAGATACGGTTCAATTAGGGTCAACTTGGGACTCAGTGGTTCTTAAATCTAATCCATTTTTATTGTATTTTTATTTCATTTTTTGCAGCACTGGAAATTGAATCCAAGGCTTTTACAAGCTACATCCCCAGTCCTTTTATTTTTTTATTTAGAGACACGGTTTTATTAAGTTACTGTTGTGGTTTGGACCTAGAATGTCCCTCCCAAATCCTCATTTACCTGTGGATACTGTGTGCTGTTGGGAGGTGGGTCCTGGCTACAAGGGGGCAGATGCTTGGGGCTTGGCCAGGAGGAGTGTGACCTGGTTCCACCCTTCCTCCCAGACTTGATTCTGTTCTGCCATGCCGGGAGCTGTCTCTCCAGCTATGGCCCTGGCCCCACCAGTGTGATTCCACCATTTTCCAGCCACCCACCCATGAATGCGATCTTCTGAAACAGAAAGCTAAAATAAATCTTTCCTCCCTAAAGTTGTGGATGTCAGGTATTTCTGTTGCAGCGATGAAAAAATAATTAAGACAGTTACCCTGGTTAGGCTTCAACTCTCAGTCCTCCTGACTCAGCTTCTCAGACTGTTGAGATTACAGATCTGTGCCACCACACCCAGCTCCATTGCCATATTTAATGACAAATATTTTATTTTGCTTCTTTTACTTCATACTATCTTTGAAAATTCCAATGCAATGCTCTGGCTACACAGGGCGAATAAAAAGAGAATGACTGTTAATAACACTGTGTATTTTGTTCCACTTACATAGTAGCCAAATTCCTTTATTGTGTGTGTGTGTGTGAGAGACAAAATCTCACTCTGTAGTCCAAGGCGGCCCTGAACCCACTGTGCAGGCCACGCTGGTCTTTAATTCAGGACCGCGCCACCAGGCAAGAACTGGCCTGTGAACTGCTGGCTTTTTTCTTTCCACTCCTCCAAGGGCGGCCACAGCCCACGCGGGCTGTCTCCGACGCCCCGCCCACCTCACGGCCGTCCGGCCTTCGCAGGCGCTGCCCCTTTAAGGAGGCGGGGCCAGGGTGGCGGTCACTGATTGGCAGAGCTCCGAGCACGTGGCTGTGCGGGGGGCGGGGGCGGTGTCCCCGGAGCCGCGGCGCGCACCGCCTCTTCCCGGGAAGCGGCGCGGGCTGACCGATGAGCGGGAGGCGGAGCTGCGTCGGCCTCGCCTTCTGTGCCTGCTACTTGGCTTCTTACCTCACGAACAAGGTGAGGGGCGGGCGCGGGACGCCGCGGTTGAGCGTGGGGGTGGAGCCAGGTCCTCCCGCGTGGGCCTTCCAGCCTTCCGTCCCATCTGCAGCCCAGGGATGGAGGAACCTGACTGTGGGCATGATGTCTCCCTCATAGCCATTCCTGTCCCCGTTGGGGGCCAGGAAAGCTTCCTGCTTATCTCCTGAGGTGCGGGATTGTGTGACTGTCCCCGAAGCAGGAACTTAAGTTTGGGGCCACGAAGTCTACGCTCGAGGCAGAGAGCTTCCCCCCCCCCCCCACAAGTCGGCCTGCCCCTCCTCAGGCCCAAATAGGCCTGTGTCCCAGAATTCCACAGTGG